>VWYP01033179.1:31571-169000 GCA_013400435.1 Pycnonotus jocosus
AAAAGATAAGGAGGTTTCAGTTGATTTTAGGGAAGATGAAAACATTTGGAAGAGGCATTCTTAAAATAATACCCCAAGTGCATTAGAGCCCCGTAGGCAGCTTGAGATGCTGTTGATGGGGTGGGATTTGCACGGATCTGTAAATTCTGAGTAGTTGCAGATTTGTGGCATTGACAAGGTAGTCTAGGCTATGAAGTAGTCCGGGGAGACTTCTCTCCCAAGTGATGTAAGGTATGTGTGTACAGCTGACTGAAATTGTGGTGGTTTCTTTGGAGGGGTGGACGGTTTGTTGGGGGAGGAAGAGGTCAGGTTTTTTTTCTTCTTTTTTCTTTAGTGTGTGTTAATAAACTATTGTTAGCAGTAAGTTGAGCCTGTCTTTGCCTTTTCTTCCAAAATCCTATCTCATTTTTGGTAGAAATTTAAAACCATAACATTTAAATTGGTGGCCCGTACGGGGGGAGGGGGGCGAGGTGATACGTAGCCCAAACCCTGACAGAAGGGCAGAGAAGGATATGTTGGATGGGATTGCTGACCTGCCAGGTAGAGAAGGTGTCTCAGAGGATGTCCAAGTATTACCGCAAACCAGACAGCAAAAAGGCCACACCATGAGAGTTGATGTTATCACGGAGAAGCAGAATTTAGGAATAACAATGTGCAGCACAGGCCTGACTAGGACTCAGCTTGGCTTGTCATGGCACAGGTACAGGATCCACTAAGAAGCCCCACCTCCACTATCAGGAAGATGCAGCTGAGTTTCCTGAGAAAGCTGAGGTGTTAACACACCCAATGTTCCCTTCAGCTCATGAAGGCAGCAGTTGGATCCAGCAGCAGCTGCAGTGAAGCCAAAAGGACTGACTCAATGGATATACTAGCAGAGATGAACAACTACAACAGAACAAGCAGGGGCAGACTGCAGCATCAGATTGACAACCCCAGGGTGCTGTGGACAATACGAGTTCATGTGGGTTTGAGGTGAAATTAGACAAATTCCAATGATGTGATCGTATTAGCTGCATAAAAGTGTGTTGCCACTGAGGGTTGCCCGCAGCCTCAGAAATGGCTTATAAAAAGTAGCGAGACAGCATGATCAGAGGTGTTTGGAAAAGAAAAGGTTTAACTAAAGATGAAAATAACAAACCATACAAATCAAAAGAATAATAAGCCATGCAAGGTACAGGGAGGTCCCTTACACCTGCTAAGACACCCAAAAACTTCCGTGCTCTCCTTTAAGTAAGCAACAATCGATGAGGAGTTTTTGGCATGCTGCCCAATAGAAATAGCTACAGTTCTTGAGCTACAGTTTAAATTATCCAACAGGTGCCTTTGTGCTGGCACTTGGCCAATTAAAGTGAGAAGAGCCTCCAAGTTTCTGGTTCTTTGCCTTATAAGACCAGGGGTGTAACTCAAACCTTTTCCTAGTATGGGAACAGCTGCTACTTTGGGGATGCATTACTACATCTCACCTTTTCTTTATTACAAAAAGAAAAAAAAAAGGAAAATAGTTACCTTGAAAACAATTCTCACCCTTGTTGATAATTATAGTTGTGCTAATAACTTATTATTGCTTTACAATTTAGTTTTATAACCCAGCAGTATTTTCATTGATTAATGTATTTTGAATTTGTTAGTCTTTCTTCTTTTTTGGCCATAATTATTGCAATTATTAATTTTTTAAGATGAAAATTGATTAAAATGTAAGCTCTTGTGACCAGGGAGCCATTTTAGTCTACCTGGGTGTAGCCCTGGTCAGGCTCTTGTCCTGCCCAAGGTGGATCCTGGAGGCCTTTCAATAAATACCTACTTTATTCTCTAGCTCTGTCCAGTCTCTGTTTCAGGTCAGCCTTCCCAAGGCATCAGGACTAACAGAACTTTTAAGCCTTTTGTAACATACAATTTGAGAGCAAGGTAAGAACATTAACATGACAGCAATAACCTATAAAACTTTCTCAGTGCAAAGAACATTGCTTTGAGTAAACTTTAACTAGTGCGAACTTTCTAAAAACTCAGTCTCTGCTTTGAAAATGTTCTGTGGGGTTTCCGTGCCTTTCCTTCCGCTGGCCGGGCAGCCCTGGTACGGACCACAAAAGGGGGTCCCCTTTGTGACCACGCTGTCACCCGGGACCCTTCGTAGGCTCTTTTCTGGCTGGAGATGTTCCCCAGAGACGGTGGAGGTGAGGGTTTAGAGAGAGATGACCCCGCTGCTTGGATTACATAGGTTTTATTGTTCTTTGTGGGAAGCAGCCAGGCCAGGGGGTCCTGGCCTGGCGGGAGTCTCACAGCAGGGCAAAGCTCCAGGGCTTGTCCTGGAACTTTATAGTGGGAGTTTCAAGAGATAAGGGATGCTCCAATAACAAAATTCAAGGGAAAATACAAACTAGACAGACAAAAACCATCACCATTGGGAATACAGAACAGGGGAAGGGGTCTGGGACGAGGCCAATCACCCCGCAGGACTCTCTGAAACTTCTAGAAGAAGGGAGATGTCCAAGGTGGATGGCAGCGCCCCAGGGGAGGGGAATTTACAGTGATTGACACATACTACTTTGGGAAGGGACCAAAAGCAAGTTTACACAGGGGATACAGAGGACAAAACCATTCACTAAACTAAACATAATTAACAAACATATTAAGGTTAAAATGCACCACCACAATGTTCTAGTGTCCATACTGCTGGTTTGTGTCAAGGTGTAGAAGTCTTTCTTAAGTCATGGCCAGCAATCACTCAATGTCCTTCACATGGTCTTCTTCAGGGGTTTTCTGCTACTCTTTCTTTGGTTATGGTTGTGGCTTGACAGTTTTTGCAGAGACCCACTTAGGGCCTGCACCTGTGCAAACACATTCAAATCCTCTCCCCCATTTTACAAGAGGATAGGGCCCCAAAACTTGTCCTGTTCCAGGATCTTTTACAAACAGTGTGGTGACTAAAGTATCTGAAAATTGGTGGTATCTGCTCCATAAAAGAATTATTTAAGGAATTAAAGATATACATAGCTTTATTCAACCTTTCTACAGTAGATAGCACTTCTACCCCTCCTTTTTGTCTTTCCAGGAGTGTTTTCAGTGATCTCTGTGCTTTTTCTACAATAGATTGGCCTGTAGACAAATGAAGTATTCCTGTAGCATGTTTGATACCCCACATGTTGAAAAACTGCTGTAATTCATGAGAAATACAATCTGGTCCATTTTCTCTTTTGATCTCCTGAGGGATGATTAGAGATGAGAATGCCTGTAAGAAATGTTTGATTACATCTTTGGTTTTTTTCTCCATCAAGTGCTGAGGCATAAACTGCTCCTGAAAACATGCCAATAGAGAGATGTATGTGTTTGAATCGTCCAAATGATTGATATTGTGCTACATCAGTTTGCCATATCTGTAGGCTATTTGAACCTTGAGGGTTAAGCCCTGTTGCTATTGATGGTATGGCTAGTCTTTGGCAGTCTGGGCATGGATGGACTATTGCTTTAGCTTGATGTTGAGAGATGTTAAACATTTTTACAAGGGCTGATGCGTTCTGATGAAAGAACATATGGCTTATTCGAGCCTGTTCAATAACGTTTGGCAGTGTGTTCTGTATGTCATTCCCAGAAGGTCTGCTTTTGCATTACCTTCTGCTATGAAACTTGGGAGTACAGTGTGGGATCTAATGTGTGTAATAAAGTAAGGTTGCTGTCGAGAAGAAAGAAGAAAGATTAATTTTTATAACTATACAACTGGTCATTAGAAACTTCTTTGAGCAGAGGTCCCTCTGCTCTTTCCACTACACCTGCAACATAAGAGGAATTTGTCACTAGGTTAAAAGGAAACATGAACTTGTAAAAGACACATACAACAGCTGCCAGCTCCACAATCTGGGTAGAGCCTTCTACTTTCTCAATATCTGATTCCCATTCTTCGTTGTCCGGATTCTGCCATGGAATTACAGATTTCTGAGACTTCCCTGAGCCATCTGTAAAGAAGGTTATTGCTTCTAGGAGTATATGACTCCTGAAAGGTTTCTGAATTAATTTCAAAGGTGAATTTAATAACCTATGTTTAGGGTAATGAATAGAGATTTTTTCCTGCAAAATTTATAAGGGCAATTTCAAAACTTCTGAATTTTGAAGTAATTATTCTAGATACATAGATGTGACTGGCAGAAATATCTCTGCAAAATCTTTGCCTGAAAGGGAAAACATTCTGGATATGGCTTTCATTATAAACTGAGACATAATTTCAGGGCAGGTTGCATGGTTTTACCCATTTGTTGATACAGAAAGACTCATTCTAAAATTATCAGATGGCCCTTCCCGGGATCCTACTGGAAAATCAATCCATGAAGTTGTGGATTTTCTCCTAAAACTGCAAACAAAAAAAGATAGGCTAGGATTATAATGGTGTGCTTGACATGATTGGATGGGTTGCAGCACTTTTTCCAAGGCATTTTGAGCTTCTTTGGTAAGTTCTCGTGGTGAATTTAATGCTGCATCTCCTTTTAGCAAGTCAAATAAAAGGGTTAGGTCTTGATTTGTAATTCCTGGCAATGGTCTGATCCAATTGATAGTTCCTATGAGTTGTTGCATCTCATTAGGTGTTTGTGGATTGTCTCTCAGTTGAAGCATTTGTGGTGTTATGGTCTGTTCTATAATCGTGTATTGTAAGTACTTCCAAGGAGGAAGCTGCTGTATCTTTTCCTTGCCTACAGTGAATCCTGTCTCTTGTGCTGCTGAGGTGACATGGTCTGATGTTTCCTGCATCAATGCTTCATCTTCAGCTGCTGCTAAGATATCATCCAGGTAGTGCAGTATGAAGGAATTTGGATGTTGTGAACGAACTGCAGAAAGTATTTCTGCAACACATCATTGGCAGACAGTCGGCGAGTTATGCATGCTTTGAGGCAAAACTTTCCAGTGGTGTCTCCTCAAAGGAGCTTGCTGGTTAATTGATGGAACCGAAAAGGCAAACTGTTGTGCATCATCTGGATGCAAACTAATGTTAAAGAAAGAGTCTTTTAAATCAATAACAGTTAATGTCCAGTCCTTTGGAATCATAACTGGTGAAGGTAAACTTGTTTGTAACAAGCTTATCTCTACAATAAATTTCTTAATTTTTCTGAGATTATGTAACAATCTCCGTTTTCCACTGTTTGGCTTTCTGATTACAAAAACTGGAGTGTTCCAAGGGCTGGTAGTTGGAGCTAAATGACCTTTGTCTAATTGTACTTATACTAATTGTTCCAGAGCAGCAAGTTTTTCTGCTAGTCAGGGCCATTGATTTTCCCAGATAGGCGTGTTAGAGGTCCATGTAAGTTTTAGGGCGTCACACTCAGCTGTAGCCCATATTAAAAAATTGTTTATATTTTCAGACTTTATTGTGATAGAATGGTCCTTCCCCACAGGATTATGTCTGCTCTTACTGCAAATATCTTGGTGGTAGTAATGCCACTCTCATGCCACCCTCAAAAGTGACAGGGTGTAAGGGACAAAAACTGTCACAGTGAGCTCCAGTTCCTGCTAGTTGATCCAGCATGTGTATGATGGTCCAATCTTGCAGCCACTGATTTTTTGATATCAGAGTGATGTCTGCTCCAGTATCTATCAGGCACGCAAGGGTGATGGTGTTCCTGAGATGCTTTAGGACACAGGTGAGATGTGGCTGCCCATAGCTGATCTCTCTTGTCCAAGCAACAAAAGATGTATCACTGCATGACTCTGGTAGGAGAAAATCTTGTCCTATGATTAGTCCTTTAGACAAAAAACATGAGGGAGTCAGGACAGATAGCTAAAACAGTGATTTCCTGTGAGGATGTTACAGACAGTTCAGTTGGAAGAACATAAAATCCTTCTGCATGAATTCTGCTCACTCCCACTATCACTCTCGAGATTTTGGTTCAGGGCCTAGCTGTCCTGTGGATACTGCATGATGGATACAATCTGTTATCATTACTGGCTGGGCTGTACACAGCTCCAAACGAGTACCTGGTGGCATAGTAGCTGGTAATTCAGAAACTGTGTGTTCCAGCTGTGAACCTGATGGTCTGTTGTGGTTTCTGGCACATTGGACAGTGATCCTTGTGTCCGGGCGAGCTGCTGCTTCGTGCTGGGCTGTTCATTTCCCAGGAGATAACATCTGCAGTCCTGTACTAAATGAGAGTTGTCAGCATTTTGAAAATGACTTTTGAATCCACTGTGTTTAGAGGGTGGCTTCCTTAGAAATTTTGGACAGTATCTTTAAAGTGTCCTTTCTTGCCACAAAAATAGCAAGTATTTTTTTGTGTTTGTTGATTTTTAATAACCTCTTTAAATGTGGTAAGAACTTCTGCTGTTTGTGCTTGGACTTCTGCATTTTCCTACTGTTTCAGGGCCTTTTCCTGTGCAGTTGTTATTGCATTGGCTAGGACTTCTGCATGCCCAGGACTGTTCATGTTGTTATAAGCTTCCACTAACTGAGCTATTGTAGGCTCTGGATCTTGGGGTAATGTGCATAATATTTTTTTGCAGCTTGGATTTACATTAGAAATTGCCTAGCATTTTAATAACTCTTCTCATGCCCAATCTAAAGCAACTTGTTTATCTAAAGCTAATTTTAAACAGTCCAGGAACTTAATGTATGGTTCGTCTGGACCTTGCTTCACTTTGGAAAAATCTAAATCAGGCTTATTGCAACCAGACTTGTATAATACTGTTTTAGCAACTTCTTTTATGTCACTTAGAACTGGTCTTGTAAGAATCTGGATTTGTCTCTGGGGGTCTCCCGCTAATTGTTCCAATGTTAGAGCTGCAATTGCTGGATTCCCTGCATAGTCTCTCAAAAGGTGATTTAATGCACACTTCCATGCTAACTGCCAAAGAGAATACTCAGTTGGAGACAGCAAAGATATTATTATCTGCCATAGGTCAGGAGGAGTGAATACATTTGCAGCAAAGGTATCTTGTAATAAACCCCTAAAATAAGCAGAATCTCTCCCATAAGACTTTGCAGCTTTACAGAATTCTTTTACTTCTTCAAAAGTTATCTGCTTCCATTGGGGATTCCCACCCACTCTGTTTATACCAGACCAGAAAAGCTTTGAGTTTCAACAGAATTTCTCACTGTCCTTCCTGTACAGAGTCCTTATCGTTTGCCAGGGATCTTTACCAACTGACGATTGAAACTCGTCCTTTGATGCATTGGAGAGATTGCAGGATGTGTGGGAAATGCTCCGGTTTAATCTCTGTGTTTGTTTACATTCTACCAATATGGGCACTGCCATTTTGGGGCGGGCAGTGGCCAGGATGTCAGCTCTGGTTCCAACTCTCATCACAGCCAGGGCATGATGCTCTCCCTGGGCTGGGGGTGTTAATGGAGGGCAGGGAGTCAGACCAGGTATGGCCCATAACAGGGTGTGTCCCACACTGGATAGGGAGGAACCAAGCGATGCATCCAAGAGGGTGTGCCTTAAGGTAGGGGTAGCTGGAGCCTGCCCACGAGGGGCAACGTCCCATGCCTCAGCAAGATAGCGCTGAACACGTTTTTGTTCTCAGAAGTTTCATTTTCAGTGTGGCTTTTAAGACTCACAGCTAAAATTCACAGACTTGGCTTGTCCGAGACCACCACCAGAAGGAGGGTGAGGGGTTGGAAGGGGTGGAACACGTGCTTGGATGGCTGGTGCTTGTTCGCTTCCCAGAGGAGGAGAACGCCAGAGGAGGGAGAGGGGCGAGGGTCCCATCCAGGCTGCCCTGCACCCACCTTTCGGGATTTTGTTTGTGTAGGAACAGATTACTTTGGGGCCTGGGGGATTAGAGCTTGCGTTTTCATATGCACTTCTACTCTAGGCTGGGGCTGCTTTTGTTTTCACTCTGCCAGCTCTGTTTTTGCTGTTGCGCTCAGACACGCTGTGTCTGTTCTCTTTCTCCACTGTTTCAGGTATGTTTAAACTCATGCTTGTGAGCTTTTCACTTTCTGATGTTATGAAGTCTAAAACAATCCAAAAAACAGGACAATTTCAAAGTAGATTTTTTTCCTCCAGACTGTATAATTTCAAATCCACTCTGTCCCAAAATTCAAATGTGGATGTTTCTGCTGCTGTAGTGTTTGGGAACTGCTTGTAGACCCGTCTAACAAGTTTTTTGAGCTGTTTCTTCTCAAAATTAACATCTTGAATTGTCAACTTATAATTAAAATAAAAGTGTCTAGCTGAACTACTGAAAACTGGGTGCCAATTTTTACTCACAGAAATGGCTTTCCGAGGCTGCCCAGGTCCCTTGGTTTTTATCCCCAACTTCCATTGAAACGTAGCAATTCTCTACCTGCCAATCTCAGCTCTGCCAGCCACACACTGTTCCTCTCTCTGTAAAGGAAAGATTGTTCTTTTTAGGAAAGGACATCACTTCGTGTTCCAGGGTGTCGTGTCCAGCTAACATCTCTTCCACTGGTAGTGGGAGATTGAGCTGGGAACCCCCTCTTGGCTCTCAGTTCCCCAGTCTGGAGTACTTTAACAACCAAAAATCCAGTAGGAGCTTGCCTAAAAAAATGAAAACCGAGGGAAAAACAGTCCTAGCTGGCCAAAGGCATGCCAACAAAATCCCTCAAAAGTCCCCTCAATATGAAGGTCCCTGTTTGGGCACCATGTGACACAATCTGTGTGGGGCCAGAATGTTATTAGTGCCATGAAGGTGTGCACAACTGAGGGTTGCCCACAGCCTCAGAAATGGCTTATAAAAATAGCAAGACAGCATGATCAGAGGTGTTTGGAAAAGCAAAGGTTTAACTAAAGATGAAAATAACAAACCATACAAATCAAAATAGTAATAAGCTGTGCAAGGTACAGGGAGGTCTCTTATACCTGCTAAGACACCCCAAAAACTTCCATGCTCTCCTTTAAGTATGCAACGATTGAGGAGGAATTTTTGGCATGCTGCCCAATAGAAACAGCTACAGTTCTTGAGGTACAGCTTAAATTATCCAACAGGTGCCTTTGTGCTGGCACTTGGCCAATTATAGTGAGAAGAGCATCCAAGTTTCTGGTTCTTTGCCTTATAAGACCAGGGATGTAACTCAAACCCTTTCCTAATACAAGAATAGCTGCTACTTCAGGGGTGCATTACTACATTCAAATAAACAAGGATTGCTAGGATATATATAATCCATTGGTA
Organism: Pycnonotus jocosus; assembly: GCA_013400435.1. Lineage (NCBI taxonomy): Eukaryota > Metazoa > Chordata > Aves > Passeriformes > Pycnonotidae > Pycnonotus > Pycnonotus jocosus. The sequence goes on from VWYP01033179.1 coordinate 40,683, forward strand.
GGTCTGAGACAGTACCCTGGGTAAAGTTCCACCCATGACAGAGCTGTGGTCCTGTACTTCCCCTGCAAATAACTGATGCTCATTGTCAGAAACAGGTACTAGGTTAGGTGGGCATTTGACTTTGTACAAACGTTCCTCTATTCTGTCCAATTTGGTCTTAAGACATTTAGTGTGTGGTCAGCTGATAAGCAGAGGAGCAACCTGTACACTAGAGACAGACAGAACAGCTCCAAAGCTTTGTGCCCCACACAGCAGTATGAGCTCACAGTACCATCCATTCTGCATTATCACTGCAGCACACAGGAGAGGAATCAGACCCCTCTGTACACAGGATGGTGGGATTTTATAGCTACCCCTTCTTCCCCACCACCAGCCTTAACACTGCATGGTTCACCCCCTGCAAACCACTGCCTTCTGCTGCTCTATACAGTCTTTCAGGATAACTCCCTTGTCTGACATGTAACAAGGTCAGGACTTGAACATTTGCATTTCTTTATTTTGTGCATGTGTTTATTTTGTCACATTCTATCAAATTAGCTCTACAGCTTTTTCTGGCATTCAAAAGACTTCCACATCCATAATAAAACAGCCAATATCTGATGTCAATTCTGAACTTGGCTGGTTCACAGATTCAGCATAACTGAGCAATCATTCAGATTTCAGGCTCATTCTGTTAGCATAATTCTGCATCATTCCACAGCTCATTACATGAGAGTTTTTCCAAAATGGCCTCTACATCCAGTAATTTCCACTGAAACTATAAATTGGCTCATGGCACCGAGACTAATTAAAGAGCTTGGATATGGTCATTTCATTGCCTTGTGAATAAGACCTAAAACTTCTTCCTAAACTCATCCTGCATCCAAGGCCTGCAATCCTGCTGCCTGGACAGTCTCTTTTACTGCATATAAAATACATAACAAAGCTAAAACAAAGAGCTTCTGAAAAATAAATGTGGTTTTACACCTGGTTTCCAAAGTCACGGAGCCAAATAGACCTGACTTTAAAAAAAACCCCAAAAACAAAACATAAAACCAAAACAAAACTAAAAGCCAACCCACAAAGGTATTCACCTGTGGTGCAGACAGCAAAATGCCCAGAAAAAACATTAGCTGTATAATTGTTCTTCTGGGTAATTTTCAGGTAAGAAATTATTCATTATGAAAGTGGAAGAAGAGCTCTCTTTACCATGACATGACTTAATTCAACAGTCTAGGTGCTACAGAATTAAAAATGGACAAAATGAGCAGTCACTTTCCTCAGATACATCTGGAGTTAGTCATTATAACTGGCACAACACCACCCAGAAGATCACATCCCCATCACCACTTTACAATGTAGGGACAAGACAAGCACACCCACTGCTTTGTTCAGGAAGGAAAGCTACCCAGGTAAATGAATCAATGGATCTTGCATAATACAGGCAATTCCTAAATGGCTGAGGGTTTTATGCAATGAGTGTGCTGTAAGTTAAGGCAGCACTGAATAACAGGAGTGCAGGAAAGTCCATCCAGTTGCTTCAGCAAGGCCTGCTAAGCATCTCTCTTTACAGTTTTGATGCCATAACTCGGAAAGTAAATTCCAACCAGAGCAAGTTCACAGTGATAGTGCAAACTCACCACACTTTGATGTATCTGCAGGGGATTCTCAGAGCTTATAAAATTTATCTACATTTTCATCAGTAATGCTACTTGTAAAGCATCACCCTTCAAGACTTACTCATCCCCCAGACCCACTTAAAACAAGACCTTCTGCTACAAATGCATGCTGGATATTTCATATCACATTTGCCAACTAATCCTTTTTGATAAAATCAGGTACAAGTCAGAAAGCATTTCCCACTCGGAAGTCAGAGGAAACCAGAACAGAGAGAACCCAAGCCCAAGATAAGACAGAGCTCTGCTTCCTGTGTGACACATTAGGCTGCACTGCAGGGCAGGTGCCCAAGCTGCAAGCAGAGGTGCAGATGGGCTGGCGTCTACCCAGGGCACACAGAAGCTGCAAGGGCAACATGAGCAGGAATAAACCCCTGCAGTAAGCCCCTGCAGCTGTGCCTTCAGTGTGCAGCTCCTCACATATGCCATCAGCCCTTTTCCCTCACAAGCAGAAGAGTCATGCCAAAATTAGAAATAAAAGTCATGCCAAAGGATAGGAATAAAGGGTTTGCAAGCAAAGTGCAAAGCCCAGTTAAGCAATTGTCGCCAGTCAGTTAAAAAGAGGGAAGCACAAGCATTTCGAGCATCAGACTCCATTGTTTATTCAGGTTAATAACACCAGTGGAGAATGAAGCTCTCTCTGCCTGACACAGTTGAGCTCTTTTGAGATTGTTACAACTTCATTTTGGGTCAATGTGGAACTGCATCAGCAAAATGACAGCTCTGTATCTGCTTCCTGTCCTGCTCCCAGGCACACAGCTTGAAAGCAGAGTCCAGGTCACTTCAACCTTCATCAAAGCCTATCTGAACAAGCTGCCATATAATATTAATCTAATACAGAGCCCAGGTCTTTCTCAGCATATGTGAGGCTGTAGTAGTTCCTGGGGTCTGGACACAATCAGTCTCAAACACTACTCAAAGTGATTTTATTTAATTATTATACAACCATGCTTAGAAGACAGAAAGGTAATTTCCAGTGTCCTCCATCATTAACATCAGATGCATTTAATCTGTTAAAGGATCAACTTACTCAGGACTAGAGCACCCTCACAAAGTGCAGTGCAACCTGTGTACCCACAAAATATTTGTCAGCAGCATCCGTAGCTGATGCTGTACATCAGCTGTAGTGGTGAAAGCACCTTTCCTTTTAGGGGAAAAAAAAAAAAAAAAAAAAAAAGAGAAAAAGAAAATAAGAGAGACAGAACTAGAAGAGAAGGGAAAACACTCTCCTGTGCCTATCCAGGACAAGAAGCAATGGTGTCCCCAAATAAGCATCCTTGCCAGGCACAACCCAAGTGCAGCAGGTCATTTGTCCCCATCCTTTTCCCACAGGAAAAGATCAGAGCACATTCTGAGCAGGGGCAGGTGCCAGTTCTGTGCACACATCATTGGGTCCCCTCATGTGAAAGCAAGAGCTGCAGCCCAGCAGGCAACACTCACAGCTGTGATTGTCACTGCAGGCTGTGAGTGCAAGGCCTTGGGAACAACACAAACAACAAGGGAAAGGAAATAATGCCTCAGAGGCTCTGCAAAAGCAGAGTCGTGGCAGCCTGAGGGCCAGGGCATGGAATTGCCTGTGCAAGGCACTAAGAGAAAGCCATGAGCAATAAAAGGGGCTGAGGCACTTAATACACTGTGCAAAAACTGAGCTGAACAATCAGCTGTAAAATAAGAAGGAACACTACCATCTAGCTTGGATCACAACCTGGGATATAAGCAGGGTTGTCTCTGGTAAATACTTATTAAGTACAACCTTCACTGCACTTAATGGAGGAGCATATGTATTTACAGCAACTACTGCTACTTCTAGCTTGATATCAGATCACCAGTCTTCATCACCAAGATTCTAGTTTATATTTCACTGCATTTCCAGATGACACTGCTGCTCATGGTCAGCTATAAAATTGTCACTAAAGTAAGCCAAGGAAGTGATGGCTCAGTTTTGAAACTGGAAAACTGTCAGGTAATTCACCTCTCAGCTGTAATGGTTTTGTCAGAGGGAACCCACACACATGCATCCTCAGGTATGTGCTGAGGTATGAGATGGGTGACTTTGTTGTTGGCATCCCATGGGCTTGCTGGTGCTCCTCATTGCCAACAGCTTCCCTGGAGACTCTGCACCAAGAGCTGCACTGCTACAATAACTGCATGGTGTAACAGGGTCCAGCAAGCCCTGGGCTGATTGTTTAGAGCAGGCAGAGCTGCATTGTCTGCAGCACAGCTCTGTGCTCCTGGCTGCTTTTGATGAGAGCATGCCACATTGAAGGGTGTACATTTTCCTCAGAAAACTGGCACTGTGTCAAGCAGTGGGCAGGATGTGCTGGCCACCACAGAAACACCATTGAAACTGTTTTCTTAACACTTGTTTTCCCTTCTGCACTTACCATATCACCTGGGCTGGGAAAGGAAAATGCAGGAAGATGATCAGGCAGCAAAATTCAGCTCTGCATTCCCTCATAATCAGGTTTAATTCACAAACTCCCTGAGTGACCTTTGAAACTCTGTTCCAGGGAGATTTTTCTGTAATGCATTCAGATACCTAAAATTATGGAAAGGTTTTCAGCAGTATTTCCACAAGACCAAGGTGTTCAGATTCAGTTACTTTAATGTAGAAAAGGATGTGAAGAACAGAACAAAACACACATACAAAACTATAAGCAACCTCTCTGAATTCCTTTGGAAACATAACAGGATGTGCCTCAGGTTCCCATCCATAAAATAAGGGACACAGCACATACATAGAGCTGTCATGGGTGTAAATAAAATGTACTGTCATACTACCCAGGCTGCCCTGCAGTATCATGAATAGATGCCTTCCCTCCTCCGTCACACCAGCCTGGAAGGCAGGCAGGAATGGGATTTCATTACAGTGGCTGAATTCCCTGGAGAGTCTAATCACTTATTGGAACTAAGCATGAGAAGTACCCAGCTCATTCACCACACAGCCCAGTTAAAGACATAATCAACATAGCAAAAGTAAACAAAAGAAGCAGCTGTAGCCTCCAAAAGAACAGTATTCCCTCATTCAGCATTCCAAGGAAAAATAAAATAATCCAGCATTCTAATATTCTTTGATCAGATTTTCTCCCTCAAAGCAGAGTCTTAATGAAGTCTAAATTTACATGCAAGGATTACCTTCAGTTAGGAAAGACAAAGCATGTACTGCCAGCCAGAAAGATGAAGGCTCCCATTGCTTTCACAGACCTCTCAAAACAACAACAAAAAAATCTAAATAGAACGACAAACATAATTCAGAAACTACTGACCATATTCTGTAGCATTATAAAACACTTGTACAGAAACAAGGTGATCAGAGTGAGAAGTACTTTAATATCTTGTGATCATTCTTTTACATGTTGTAAATTTCTTGATGTTTGGGGAAAGTGAGTGCACACATGTCCATGTGACTTTCCAGGAACAGATCCAAGCGTGATGCTTCTCAGAAACACATTTGTTTCCTTGTACAAAGAGCACAGGAAGCTCCATTCATGTTTTGTGCCCACTTCAGACTAGGCAGCAATGCCACAAGAACTCCTAGCAATCTTGCAATGGCTCTGAAACCTGCCCACTGCAGAGACTGAGCATTCAGGGGACACCGAGCAGGGATCCCACCCAAGCAACAGTGCCAACCCACAGAAAGGAAATAGTAAATAAGCCACATTTCAAGCAGCAGGTTGCAAGGTCAACAATCCCTGTGACAGAGTCCTCACTTGCTCAGGGGGATGGAGCTATTCCTCATGACAATTAAAGCACTGCTGCCATCTATTCACTCTAATTAAGCTTACAAATGCCCAGTCAGAAACAGGCATTTCTGGATCAAGACCATTTTGGTGGGCTTTCAACAGCCTGTCAATGCGCCCCATATGAAAACACATCTTAAGATCTCACTCCTCAGAACCATTTTTCTAGGTGTGACAAACTTTTTAAAAAGCAGGAAATTACATCCATTAAGATAGGCATGCCATCAGCGTTTTCATTGCTTAGTGCAATTAGAGTGCTGTATAACATCCAGCTCCTGCTGCCCACAGAAAAGCAGGGCTGTCCTTCCAGGAGATCAGAGAAGCCAGAATATCAAGTGACACTTGTGGTCATTTCGAACCCAGTCCTGTTGCAGGGCCTTGTTATCTCACCACCCAGGCACACCCATCAGTTCATTACAGCAACGGAAGGAGCAAACAAAGCAGGCATTTGATCTTGACAACACCTCCAGAGATTACACTCTCGTTCCTCCTTCATAGTTCCCCACTGTGAGACATGCTCCACACCAGGAAAGACAAACCTTTCCCTTGCTCCATGTCTTGCATCCAGACCTCTGCTGGCGTCTGAACCTGGGGAATGTCATTGGTCACACACACACCCAGAGCCATCCCACTGTGCTTACTGTTCTTCAAACATAACAAGAAACCATGCTTTACATCTACAAAGCTTCCAGTGTTGTAGTCACCTGGAAAACCTCATCTCTGGGGGAACATAAGTAATTTGAAAGGTCAGGAATACCCATCGTCCAGCATTGCCTTTCCAGAGACGTAAATGGCAAGGCACAGACAGGCTGAGGGATCACTGCATGCTCTTCTCCTACTTTTATAAAGAAAGAGCCTATGACCATGCAAGTGGCAAAGTTCATACTGATTTACATAGGGACCAGCTTGGAAATTTTTCTATCACAGACACATTTGGGCTCTGACCTATTGAGACCAAGCAAGGATCTGCAACTCAGCCCCAACATCAGCTGGTGAAAGAGAATAAGCTGTAAGTGGAGAAGACCTTTTGCCAATTGAGAGCTGCTCCTGGGGCACCCCACCAACTTCCCTTCTCCCAGCCTGTCCCTCCTTGGTGCCAAGCAAGCAGCAGTGCCAGCAGGAATATCAGCTATTAGCCTGGAAATTGCCTGCATGAAGAAGTCAATCAAGCCAGGAATTACTTGCATGCCAGAGTGTGAACAGTGAAGAGATACTATCATGGAGAATTCAGACCATCATCTATTTAAAAATGAACCTCACTCAACTCCTTCTTCAAACAAGATATCTAGACTGCACATTTCATCACAAAGAACAGTAAGCTAGGGAATAGAGAATTAAAATCTACATTAAAATCAGTGACACTCCTCTACTCAGCTTCTCTACCCAACCAAAGTGACTTACCAACCTCCTATATTCTTCTATCCAGTTCACCCACTTTTAAAATAAGACTATTTTTACTCAGAAAAGATATTGCCAAGTACTAAACCACTTAAAGTCCTTCTTATGCCTGCCAGATTTTCTAGAAATATCTGTATTATAGGACATGAGACAAACTATGTCTATGAGACCAACACTAATACTTCCCTACAAACACTTGTAATATGATTTAAGTGCACACACAGAAATACTAAAAGAGAGTTTCTCTAATTTCTTAAACAAGTACTGGAAATGTTGTTTCCCAGGGAAGAAAATGAAGGACACTACACTAGAAAGAACAAAACCAAATTACATTGAAGGGTGATGGAGAAAAATTACAAATAAAGTCAGAGAACCATAACTTTCCCATTTTCAAAACACCAGGCTCCATTTTCCTGTCCTGACCAGTCTGTAAACAGCTATGACTTCTGGAAAATGGGTTTCACTTGGTGTGTGAAGGATTTACAGCTTAACATGATTACTTACATGAGCACACCAGGGCTTCACTGACCAAATGATGGGACACAACTTTTTTTAAACTTGAAAAAGTCATAGAAACTGCCCCCCCCACCAAAAAAAAAAAAAAAGGCAGCTAACCACCTCAGTGTGCTGATGGTGGTTCTTCAAATGCAGGTATGTGAAGGTTTTGGGACCTTTGATCTGGGTATGGGGACAGGCAAGGGAAAAGTTGTTTTAATGCATCTCAGCAGAGCACTCACATGAGGAAATTCATTGAGAATTTACAATACAGGCCCACAAAGAGTTAATTTCTTTGCACTTTTTATTTCAGACTCAAGTAGATTCCTGCAGTGACAACCGTATTTGTTTCTCTGCCTCAATTTGCTTTATTTTTCTACCCCACCTGCACAGCCACACTGCTGATCCCATCTCTATTTATGCCTGCAGCAATACTGTTTGTGGCTTGATCTCACCAAGCACTGTGTTGCCCATTTTTACCTCCAGGAGGTAAGACCAAGAATTTACAAAATCACATTTTCCTTCTACAGCAGTGCCACAACACAGATACAAATACTGAAGTGCTGTAAACACAAGGGAAAAGTTGAAAAGTAAAACAGATAATTTAGTGTTAGAAAGGATACAGCTGCAGTAACGCATTTGGACAATCTTACACCCATTCATTAGGGGTAGAGGAGAAAGCCCAGCTGGACATCATCCCCTTATCATTCTGGAATCAGGCACAGGTTTCCAAAGGGAAGACCAGCAGTGTCCAGCCTGCCTGCAGGGTCCTCCCCTCTTCATTTCATTCCTCAGAGGGGAGCCAGAATCTGTCTGCCCTGCGCACAGACCCAAGGTAGAACATATCCCAAAGGCAGTAGGCAAGTTTTCAGAATCCCAGTTTTGTGGGGTTGGGGTTTTAACAGCAAGCACCAGGTAGAGATAAGAACTCAAAAACCAAATTCATGCTTACATTCAATGATTAATGTTGAAACTGAAGAGTCACAGCTTCATTATAAAGACCAGTGTAAAAACCCAAAACATTACCCCCCCAAAAAACATTTTCCTATTTCTTCTCCCTCAAAAAAAGTTACTTGCAACTGTGTTGGTTTGACTGTCTTGAGTTTGTTTTCTGCTTCTATTGACCACACAGAGGGAACTCAGCTTTGAAGAAGCACACACAAATCTGCTCCACATCAGCAGATTTGTTAATCAAGTCTCAGTCTTGATTTCTTTGCCTACACGTCCCTCTGAGATCAAAGCTGTGCTCCATTGTTTCTCTGATAACAAAGCTGATTTAAAAGATTCATGCTTGTCCCTGCCCTTTCTCATTCTTCTCTCCATTTCCCATCTCTGCCTCAGAAATGTGGTAAATCTCAGCTGTGCCAGACTCAAATTTGATGACTGTTTAAAGTGGGGGGGAGCTGAACCCCAGGACTTTAAGTTGTTTACATTGCACCAGCACTAGAAAAAAGTGTACAGGGAATTTATCCTTGGCAAACATCTTTTGAGAGAAAAGGCTTTTCAAGCCCACAGCAGACCAGTCTTAGGCACAGCTGCTCAGCTGCAGTTTGAAGCAGTACAGAACATGTGAAGCTGTCAAACAGCTTTATTCTTTTATCCCAGCTACAGAAGAAGAGGTGAAATGACATGGCATAAAATCTAGGAGATAAAACTGTCCCTTTGACATTTTCCAACCACACTTTAACTAGCAGATTTTGTACAAGTTGAGCCCTCTTTTTTTGGCATGGACAATCTTGTCCCTTTCTGTCATGAGGCTCATCATCACACAGAGCCAGAGCCTGAGTTTGCAAAGGAGGTAATTTCAAAAAAAAATGCTCCCAGGTTTCTACTCACATAATGAGCACACTTGGTACAGAAGCATCAGGTTGCTACAGATTTTTTTTAAAAGTAGAAAGAGTACATTTGTAAAGGCACCTCTATCAAACATAACACATTTTTGAAAGCTTTTTACACTGAAGGGGTTGGTAGTTTCCATCCCAGGTACCAAGAGAAGATTTATTCTCTGTGTCTTCCACAGTTTCTGAACTCTCCTGCAGGGTCACAGGGGGAAAAAGACAACTCCCAATTACCCAATAACAGTAACACATCTGTTCTACAGCCAAGATCTCCCTGACAGCTATCATGTCCCAGGAACCATTCCATTATTTCAGATAGTTACTTGGAGCTGGTGTCCAGATGGCAGTAGCAGGATAATAGCTGGCAAATTTGTATATGTCTTCACTTCTTCCAAGGTACAGAAAGACAGCTTCCAGAAATACTCACTGTTAAAAATGGCTCTTGCTAGTCATTCCTGCTATTTTCTAATGGCCTGCCCCGCTATATTTGCGTCACAAAAATCAACAGGGGAGTCTTTGTTAAAAGAGCACAGCCAGAGTGGGACCAGCCAGCTTAAGTATTATAATCAAGCTGAGCATTTCATTTTATTTTTAAGCCCATCTGTTTAATGAACAACCAGAAATAACTTGAGTCTTTTTTACTGCAGATTTTTCTTCTACAGACATCATCTTGTGGTCTGCCTGATATCAGATGATTTATTGATTACCATCCCCACTAAGAGTAGAAGTGTTATCAGTAGGGTACTGTTGCTCACTGATAAAATGAGAAATGTCATCAATTGCTTACAATAAAGATCTGCCAAATTGCACAGATCTACTGGCATTTGTGGATGAGGTTTATATGTGCTTCCTTGACTTTAAAAGGAACCTTCTTGTCCCATCTCACTTCTCTATCGTGTTCTGACATCCCAATATAGCTACATCATTGTTAGAGAAGCTACAGTTAAAAATGGTCTTGCAAGAAAATGCAACATTAAACCAAACCACAACCATTTTCCACTCAATGTTTTCATCATCCAAGCCAGGTGGGGGTGTGCCAATACTCCAAGAGACTTAAGTAACCTTCAAAAAAAATCATCGATAGATCTCTGAATACTTCACTGATGTACCTCAGCTCTCAGAGACTCCATAGCACAATGTGTTTTAGAAGAAAATATTCTCCATAAAGGAATTGTTACATTAATAGAAAGAATAAAGATGGCATTTAACTTTAGAGCAAATAAAAGCCAGTAGAGATTCCAGTCCAGAAATTTACCTCATTTTTAGGGCAGTACTTGAGTAAAAACATAATATATGCTTGAATTTATTTACCTATGCTTATTTAGGGTATTTAGCTTTATACACAGAAAGATAAAAGTAAAAAGACAGGCAGAAGTCTCTAAGCAGAGCAAAAAACAGTATCACTCCTCCTTCCACTGGGAAAGAGCTTTCTCCAAGCTGCTGGTATCCCAACAGGGCTGGAAGCAGAGAGCTGGGAGGCAAAGCCATCCCAAACGCCTACAGGGAGAACAGGCAAGCACCTCAGTCTTTTGAGCTCCCTCACAGCCAGGCCTCTGGCTTGCACCCTGCTGCCAGAAACAAAGCTTCCCACTGCTGGGCTGTGCTCAGCCACCCTGTGCTATTTCCTTGGGAACCAGTGCTAATTAATCAGTTTTTCCCCTATAGAGATGAGATATTTTGCTCTAGCCTCTGCAGTGGCAGGCAGAACCAAGGAAACCTTTTTGATTCTATGCCCTCCTTTGTACAGCACTTGTGTTTCTGGACTGAAGCAAGGTACGGACCTTGTCACTCCAGCAGGACACGTGAGGAATAGAAAGAAAAATAACAGGGGTTGAATGTCAGGCATTATGGTGACAAAAATCAAAACAATCATTGAACTCCTTCCTGCTGGTGTATATTATAAAGTAGAAATTGCTGCTTTAAGAAACCCAAACCCCTCAAATGCTAATTTTGTGATATGATTGTACACCGTGTTCATAGCACCTGCAAAACACTCCATGCATGTGCACTCAGTGGAGCAAAGACAAAAAGAACATGAACAGAGGAACTTTTTGAAAGAACAGTGTTGCTCTGTTCCCATCTCCCTTCCCACTACCCAACCTGCTCATCCTGAGGGCAAAATGTGGAACACCAGGCAAAAGCATAGGGATGGGAGGAAGCTCTACATGATTACTTCCCTCACTAAACAAATGTCAGAAGCAAAGTTCAAAGTGACTACTTCCCCTCTTAACCAAAACAAAAATTCAGATCTAGTAGTCAGTAGGCCAGAGGAAAGGCATGAAGCACAAATTCAGAATAACTCAGGACTCAAACCTGCAGGCTGAATCTATCCCGGTAACTCTAGATCTTGATTACTCACAAAGCATTTGCCAGCAATACAGCATCTCTTAGCACCCATACAAGATGAAACACAGCCAGATACATCCACTTGTCCTGCTTCTGACAGGACAGTGTTAATTTTTTACAGCAGTCAGAAGGGGGCATAGCTGGGCCAAGGAGGTTATTCTGTACCACCTCTCATCATGGCTGGGGGCAGAGGAAAGGGACTTTTCTGGAGACAAAGGGTTCCCTCCTGTAGGGAAAAGGTGGTGGAAGGAGCTATCTTTTTTCCTTGTGAATCATTTCTTTCCTTATACCTTTTTCTATTAATATTGTTGCTGTTACTGTTCAGTTTCTTACCTCACAGTTGTATACAGTAGTTTTTTTCTTATTTCAGCCCATAAACTTTGCCCTTTGTGCCTCTAATTGGAAGAGCAGAGGGGAAGAAGCAGCACAAGATTTTGTTCAGTGGGAGTACTAAATTGAGAATATCATTCCTACACCATGACACCACTTTACAAGGCCAGGATTTGCCCATCTTCTTGGCTCCGCCTTTTGATGCACAACCTGCTCTCAGAAGCAGCTCCCAAGGTTTTGAATCACACCCTGTTAGTAATAACACTGCCTAGCTTATTAAGACAACGTTTCAGGTGTTCCAAGTTCTGCCTTTTACTCATCACTCACCTGCAAATAAAACTAGGAAACAACATTTATTATCATTTTGCAGCCTCAGGGAGGACTGGAGCTGTGCTCTGTTCAATGCTCTGCAAACACATGCAGAGAATCAGCCCCACACCAATGAGTCTGTAGTTAGAGAGATGGGGATAAGTAGAAAGCAAAGGGATTTGTCCAGAGTCAACTTGCAGAGCAGGAATAGAACCCAGGCCTCCTAGCTCTCTTTTCCTGGCTATTTAAAGCTGTTTCTGTGCCTGTCAGGTACTGATGGTAGCACATAATCACAATCAAATTTATCTTAAAAAGGCAAACTGCCTGTTCCAGAAATACAGCTGGAGGGGAGCTCTCCAAGCTCATCTGCTCCATGTGTTCTCTGACACAAGGTCAAGTTGACTATGATAACATCCAACATGTTAGTATGATAGATCTGAAACACCTCCAATATCAAACACTTTATAACTTCCCAACATTGCTGGATCTCATACTGGAACCCTTTTTTCCTGAAGGTCATACTAAATATCCTGTGTTAGAGAATAACCCAAACCCTATACCTATGATCAAAATAATACTACAAAACAAACAAACAAAAAAACCCAACCAAACAAAAACCCCACACCGTTTTCACTGCCTTTTCTAAGTTGCAACTGTTTCTGGCACATTTTTTTCCTAGGCTCCAGGAAAATGTAGTGGAATTATCTACCATTTGCATTTTCAGCTGAAGCCTGGGAATTGTTTGTCAAGGACTGTCCTTGAATGCTTTACTCCCAGAGTGAATTCAAGTTGGGTTTCATTTTAAAGACTAATTAATTTTTAACAATCAAAAAAATAGGAGTTGATGGTTCCCTCTGCTTTGTCAGCAGTGAGAATGTGATTAGATTGCCTGGGTCCAGAGACTGTCTGTCCTTGATGACATCTGCCAAATTTACAAGCTCTGGCAGATCACAATTAAAAGCGTCTTTCAGAGGGAGACTAAAAATAGTAACAAGGCCTTGCTTGCTCTTTTAGGATACAGCAGGAAGGCCTGTCAGGTGAAACTTGAGGGCTGAACCAACCTTACTGAATGCTTAAGATGCTTTGGTGTCCATTAAGAAGCCTCCAAGCCTTTCGCTTTGTGTAGATCATTACTTTTATACAAGCAAGAGGCAGCTGCGAGGGGAGGCTGGGAGTGCTCACCCACTTGGAAGCAGCAGCACCCTCACCATCTCCCAGTCACATCATCCAGGATCTCTCCCAGGAACCACACACTGCTACAGCAGCAGGGAAAGCCCAACAAAAGTCCAGGCTTGTGACCCTCCCAGTACATCACATGAAAACCTGTAGCCTCAAAGTAAGATAATCCTGGAGAAAAAATGTTTTTCTCACCCCATCAAAACCCTTGCAGCAGTCTTGGGTGCAATCCTCTACAAGGAGGAAACTCTGTGGGCTTTCCTCCACTGCTGAACACAGGAACAGAGCATTCTGCATCCAAGTGCTATCTCTTAAGGCACTGACCTGCCCTTTTCCTCACCTACCCTGCAGAGGGCTCATTGAGCTCACATGCCCATGTTCTAGGTGTGGTCATCGCACCATTTTATTGAGCAAGTGAAGAAATTTTCCATAGTACACTCCATGTGTGTTCTGCCATAATTGCAACATGTACAGGAATAAAAAGTTTACCCTCTAAAAAATAAACAAAATTTTGCCATCCCTCAGTATGCACAGTAAGATTTAAATCCCCATGAGTTATTCTCTGTGCTCAAGGAAGAAACCATCATGTTTCCACCTTTGTGGTAACAGCATTGGTTAAATCCTGGCCAGCTCCATTAAATGCATATAAAGCTCCCATGAAAGAGCAGAAAGCCTTGGAAGCTATGCCATGCTGCTTCTTCAAATAAGAGTGATTTCACCTTATTGTTTATTGACTTCTAAAAATTATACTTAGCAGGCAACATCTCAGATAAAAGCATAAATTCTTATTGAAAAGAGCTGCCACTCCAAAGTCATAACAAAGAAACCAAACCCAGCCCAGGAGTTACAAGTGCCATAGATAGCAATCTCAAGAACATTTGCTGAAGCTGATGACCTGTGTTGGTAAAGGATAAAATAAGCTCATGCTTCATTGCTGCACTGCCTGTGGAATGGTCTCATACTCCCAATGACCTGAAGGACAGGGGCCTTCAGGTATTAGCAAAATTATTATATACATTGGGAAGTTTCATCCCTAGTCACTCAGTGAGAGAGAAGCTCCCATGTGATCTGGCACTGCCCTCTCCACTTTGCCAAGGGCTGCAGAACTTGGAAAAAACCCAAGGTAAATAGGAATGCAGCTTCAGGCTGTGATCCTCTAAAGTAAAAACACCTCAAGGGCTGCTTTAATACCCTCCAGGACAACAAAAAGCTCTCTAGCCCTCAGCTGACTTCAAAGTAAAATGGAAGCATTGAAGGATCTTGCAGGAAGACAGTGTGGTGTATTTCTGCAACATAATTAATTTCTATAGTATTATCATTAAAAATATTCATCCTTTTCATCAGTGAAAGCTGCAAAATGGAAACGTTTTTTGAAAACTTATTTCTACTTTTTTTTGCCGTCTCCTAAAAATAAAGGGATTTAGATCTACTGTCTTCAAATGGCACATCAGAAGGAGGGAGAAAGAGAGAAAAGGAAAAAATACCCAGAAAATTGAATTCTGTGAGGGAAGACAATTCTTTGTCTCTACTGATGCTCCCAGGAATCCCAAGGCAGTGGTTGTCTGGGAAATGTAAGTGTGGCTTAAAATAAAGAAGGTATTATGGAGACCCTAGTGCTAGCAAAAGGTGCCAAATACTCTGGGCAGCAAAAGCTTCAGACAAATGAGTGACAGGGTGTTTTTACACAGTGTACTAATGAGGAAAATATACACACAGGTGGCCTGTGAAAAAGGTTAGAAAGGGCAGCTATTAAAATACAGTGGTCTTCACCTAAGCTCTTTGCACTGCCACATCATTCAAATCACTTTGTGCTGTGCTGGAGATGCACTGGAGAATGCAAAGCCAAAGGAGGCACCAACACAAGAACCATAATAATAAAGACATGAGGAAAAAAGAGAAAATAAAAGGGAGGGTGGGGAAGAATCAAGAGACCACCAGTCTCTTCCCTGACTTGAAGCCTGTGCCCAGCAAACCATCCAGTCATAGTGGTGCTTGTTAAGGTTCAGAAGTGAGACAAAGCTGCTGAGCTGAGGAAATTCTGCAGTGTTCATGGGTGAAAATGTATGAGGAGCCAGCACAGGAAGAAAGCTAAAGATAGCTTTGTTCACTGTTAAAGACAACTGCATTCACCACTGATAGTTCTTATCTAGGCAAAGCAACCTGGCACAAACTTCAGAGACAGATTTGCAGAGAAATCTCATCACACCTTAGGGAACAACAAAAAAGATAGGAGATGGCACTCAATTCTGAATCAGTGCCCAGGAGTGGCATAGATATTTGGGACACAGAGAGGAGAGATAAATAGAATTGACTATGAATACAGTATTCATTTTTTTTTTTTTTAAGATAATAAGTCAGAATTCCTCTAGTCTGAACTGCAGCTGTTTCATGAAGCAAAAACAGGAGATTTCTATCCCATGGAAAGTACAGGCAAGCTCACATTCACTTCCCTCCACAAAATAGAGACTGAATTTGAGTGCAATAACAGATTATCTAAAACTATAGATTCTTCATTCTTAATTACTTCAGAAGGTATCACAGGACCTTGACTACAAACAGCTTCTTCTGTGTCTCTTAATACAGGAGATTTAATAACTGACAGCTCCATGCATCCCTAAACAAAGGAAATTCAGGTAGGCATCTTTAAAGAAGCAGAAAGGATAAAAATCAATCCTATGAACAACAAGGAGCCCAGGAATGCTAAAAGGACTTCGATTTTCTCTGTCCAGTAATGTTGGATCCATCTCCTCACTTATCATCCTGGTACTAGAAGACATTGTGCAAATAGGGCATAACTTCAGAGCACTGTGAGGAGTCCTGGTGCTACTCAGAGGTGATGCAGCAGCCACATCCACTAGGATTTGCCATGCCAGACACCATACAGCACCTACTTGAGGAGATCTAGCACCTCCCCCAAAAATTCAGTAGCTGCGGCTTTTAATGTGTCAGAAAGTAGCATTTCTACTGCTTCTCCTGCAAACCTATCAAGGTAATACATCTTACTGCCAGGAAATATTGTGCAGGGAAATGAAGGTAAACCAATTTATAAATCTCATTATTGGGATGACTGTGCTCTCTCTTCAACAGCCTACAATATTGTTTTCAAAAGAGAGTCATCCAAATGCTGAAACTGAATTAGCAGTAAATGGCTTGTGATTGGGAACTTCAGTACAGAGGTGCCAAGCACCAACCAAGATGGGAACCATGCTTTTCTCTCCTTTGTTGGTATGGGCATCATGGGGTATGATAAACCTGGATTTTAAGTTTCCCCAGAGCCTCATACCCCAAAGACAAAAGATTCCTATTTTCTGTAAACACTAACTTGGATCAGAGGGTTTTAAAGAGCACATCATTAGAACAGGCAGTTTCAAAATCCAAATAAAAATATAAGCTCAGTTGTTTAGAAACTGAGATTTAGTTCACGCTGTTCCCAATGCTTGAATATTTTTTTTCCTGTAAACTAACAAAGCCACATGTCTTTTAAGATAAGCAAAAATAAAATCCATTTGTACAGTGCTTCCAGGGAGATAACTGAGCCTGGAGCTTTGCGAAGTCAAGGGCAGCTACTGATTTTGCTGCTGATTTCCCACAGAGGTGCGATGCCACCCCGTTGTTTTTGCAGAGCTGACTGGCTCAGTGGGATGCCAGCAGTGGGATGCCAGCTCAGCTCACAGCAGTGATGGATGGGGCTCCTGCCCCAGCACCTCCAGGCTGCCAGCTGGCTCAGAAATCACTTGTACACATGTGGAGCTCTACCATTCTGTGTGCCTCCACTGAACACACCTTCTTCCTACCCCTCTTACTCTATGAAGAGACTTCAACCACCAGCAAAGCTTGTTTTGGTTTCCAAATCTGTTCATATTTGTTTCTGCAATCCAGGAAGCCAAGCTATTGCACTGCTGGGAGTCAGTGACACAGGCAGAATTTGACATGCAGGTTGGATCCTCTGCCTGTATGCAAGGCTGATGCCTTACCTCATCCATAGCATGGGACAGAGAAGAGAGATGAGATGTCTTTGCCAGCTTCAGCAGTGTTTTTCTCTGTTTGATTCTGGTATTGCCCTGGGTGACTTTAAAAGGGAGATGGGTGCTCCTTTCCCATAAGGCTCCCATGGTACAGGCTATGCAATAAGCAGATTTGGAAGTACCAAAGGCCTTCAGAAATAAAATATCGAGGAGAGGAAAGATCTGAAATATGTAATTCTACATATTTTGAGAAGCAGCAAGGCTAATAATAGTGTATGATTTGTGCATCAACTCCAACCATGCCATGGCTGCCCTGATTATTTAAGGTTTTATCCAGTCACAATTATTAGTAGTTATGTCTTCCAAGAGCAAAAAGGTATCTGGAAATACATTCTTACCTCATCAAGAAGTATGGCTTCTATCCCTCATTAAATCATTTCACAGGCCTAGGAGTCCTTGGGGACCTTCAGGAGGTACAGTGGCCATAGCTAGCTTCTGTCCAGAATGTCCCTCTACAAACAAACTACCCAAGAAATCAGAAACAACTAATCACAAATGCTCTTATCTACAGTCAACATAGCAGATGCCATTCCACAAGATTTCAGGCATCTTACTGAAGTCTAACTGATCACAAAATGCATTAGCAAGTCAATATATGCTTATCAGTAGTGAATATAACAGCATTAAACATGCTTTTCCGAAAAGACAGAGAACCCACAAAATATACATAAGCTTAATGCAATTGATGATCTTATTATTTCACATAAGGATTTTGCAGAACTGCAGAGCTTTGGGTGCTAATTTCAAATACATTAATGAAACACATTATAATAAAAGTAACACAGCTAGGCAGGCCTGCAGTAATTGCTGCTGAAGTTGCAGATCTGACTAACAGTATTTTTATTGTGTGTCATGCTCCCCAGGTAGCAAATGCTCCCCCATCTTGAGGGGTGAGATGAATCAATCAAAAATCTCATATTTGGCTTTCCATTTTTTTTTATTTCCAAAACAGTCTGCCCCTGCAAAGGACATCTTTCAACAAATTCACTAGTGCATAGTATACTTAGTTCTCAAGAAAGGATGTGAAGTGAAGCAGAGTTAGTGTCCTAAACCAGATATTCTAACCTGAACAAGGTTGCAGTATTAGGCATAGAACAGATCTCCCCTCGGAAATCCAAGATCCGGCCATAGTTAGGAACAGCTGCACACCAAGAAAGAATTCACTCAGGATCTCACAAGAACAGGAGGAGCCTCCACTGGTGATCTTTCAAACTGGTTTCCCTTGAAGGGCAGCCACAGCACGCTCATTAAATGCTTACACATCCCATCTACTAACAAGAGACAAACACTCAAGACAATACACATCCATGTCACACGTGTACTTACTAGCAGATGACAGCCACAAAAAGCAGAAAACAAACATAGCAAACAGCTTTCTCATGCCCCACAACACACTTGGTGGCTTTATGTGGCTTTGACTTCAGCCAGCAACACATTGCAGAGCCTGTCAGCAATGCAGCAGCTCGGTTCAGCTGCACACCCTGACAAATCTTTAATGAGGACTTGCAAGCAAGAGGCTGCATTGTGGAAGGAGTTGATGGCCTCACTTGATTCACCCGCAGAAAGCCATCTGCCTTCCAGAGATTGCATGAGACAGCAGCTGGCAGCATCTGTACTTTTTGTCCCCTACATGAAGCAAACAGTTCTATTGCTATTTGTCCCTATTTTCCCCACAAACTCTCCCTTCTCCACATGCTGCAGAGCCACTTTGTTTTCCCCACAGCTAGATGAAAGCACTTGAACAGGGAAACCAACTTCCACCACTACCCTGCTAATTGCTCCTCTGGCTCTAGGGAGGAATCTGTACCTTCAACATAAACAAGCTGAAGCTACTTTTAATCTAGCTAAACTTGGGCTCTTCAGTATCCTATGGCACTCCCAAAGAACTCCACATCACCACCAGAGCAGGTAAATAACTACTCAGATATTCATGACAGTGCCTCACCTGAGGCAAGACCTGCATTACAATGCAGTCATGGCAGGGAAACCCCAAGGCAGGTATCCCCTGAGAGCCATGGAAGGCATTACTCCTTTTACTGCCCTTTTCCTGGGTAAGTCTCTTAACCTGCTTTATTTCATTACCTGCAGACTGAAATTTGTGCACAAAAATTAGTAGGTCATAAAATGAGAAGCTAATTCATGGAAATGCATGTGCTGAATGCAGTTCACTTTTCTCTTTTTAGCACATTCTGTATGCAGTACAGGGACAGTCTCATTACTGAAAAGATGATAAACTGATTTAATATTTCATAGCTGTAGTTACAGTAAACGTGATGTTAGTTGGGAGATAAGAATTGAGTGTAGCCAATGAAAATACTGGGGTATTTTTGCAGACGGGCAGCTCACAGTTCTATTTTTACCACCTTTGGGGGCTACAGTTCAATCGGTGGAGCAGCTCCTCTGCATCGCCCAGACACGTCTGTGTGACGCCATCCCGGGTGAGCACCACAAAGGACCGCTCCGATCACGTACGGCTGCAGCCTGCGTGGGTCTCTGAGCAAAGAAAGGCAGAGGAGGATTTCTGCCTGTCAGCAAGAGGCGGGGGGGGAAAGGCCCTGAGAGCTGGATTAAGCATCTGGAAAATTACTGCAGGCTCACGGCTTTCGCTGCCTGCTCCCCGGGTGAGTCATCACCGGTTGCCGCGGCAACGGGCGCTCTCCGCCTCCTCCGGCTGCTGATCAATCCTGTCTGTGCGAAGGTCCGCCGAAAGCAGGAGCGGCACGGATAGTGGAACAAAGGCACAGAGACTCCTAACAGAGGGTATTTACATTTTGAACGTGCTAGTCCTGGGATTTACAGAAGGAGAAATAAGAGTTGGGGCAGAGACGGCAAACGCTTGGCTTGATTCGCTTCCATAGCGCTGCCAGACAGGCGTGGTTAACAAATTGCCCTGCTACCATTTTCCACTATCCAATACCCATAAATAAAACAACATCCTCTCCCAGACGTTAACATACGATGTTCATCATCGCTGTCAGATGCTCCATAATTTAAACTCACGCTGTGAAGTGGGGGCTGGCACAGCCCAGCACACAGAGGCAAGAGCTGGCTGTTAATGCTTCTCTAATGCTTCTCCGCCCAACCTCTCCCCTCCTGCCTTGACAAAACGACCCCAGGCAAGGCAGCTCATCTTGGAATACCCTATTCACCACTTCCTACCTGCAAAGACAGAGTTAGAGGCGGCTTGGAACTTTGTAGCCAAGCAACATTCAAGTCCCCAACATCTATCAGTTAACCCCTCTCTACCAGAATTCTGGGTTAAAAGAGGTGGATGTTAGGTTACCTCTGGTGAAACAAGGAAAACTGAGTATTTGTCAACACTGTGGGCATCAGAGCTCACCTAATATTTCCAATGAAGCTCATCTGATACCCTTTGTTTTTGAACTTTTTTTTAGTTAACTTGTTCCCTGAGGCAGTTTAAAATGGCTACTGGTAAGAGCCTGATGCTGTTGTGTCAGTGTGATGAATGGCTCTGCCATCCACTTGTCTGAGATTTATCTACAGGAATGTGAAAGCTACTGATAAGGCAAACTTCCCCTTGAGACAAAAAAGGGAAAGTCAGCCAGAGCAGCGCTTCTGCTGCAAGCAGAGACAAGGCTTACGTTTGTCATGCTGAGCCATAATGTTGACCCTTGACTGGTGTGCTCAGATCATGGACACACTTGACCCTTAGAACATCCAGACCTTAGAACCTCCCATCCAGCTCTCATTTCTGTTATCTATTTATCACATCAGCTTGATGTGCTACTCTTCAGAGCCATTCAAGGACTGAATGGAGAACACAGATTTTGTGGTCTCCCTCTCTAGAAACTCTTTAGACTCAGTTCCTGAGATGGGAAGATGAGAAGTCACATAGGCACAACAAGGCCTAAATGGCTTACAAATCACTTACCTGCCAGTTTTTCTTCCAAGCATATCCTCTGAAGAGAAGACTTGCATCTAAGTTCAAGTTCTCTAAGACAGCAGCTTCTGCACTGGCAGGACAGGCTAACTTAGAGAACAGCAGCAATCTGATGGCAACTTGAAGCTAAGACTTTAGAGCCTTTCTTTCCCTCTCTCTGCCTTATTTTCTAAGTTTTTGAAGCAATCTGGTAAGCATACATGCTTTTTCAGCAGGAGGCAGTTTGCCTTAGTTCACCTCTCAGATTAGTGTTAAAATTCAAGCATCATCTCAGGTACAATGTTTAGGCATTTGTTTGTGAAAGGGTAGATGAGGTAAATTTGTTTTTTTCTCCTGAGATTTTTCTAGGAGGGGACAGTCAGATATTCTTTAAATTTCTGTTCTTTATGTGTAGGTATTATATCACTATGTAAGAACAAGACCATGACTCATTCATTTAGAATTGTTTTTGAAGCTATGGCTTCTCTACACAAAACCAATCTTTGCTACCATCCTCCAAAAAAGTTTATTGTTTTGACGATGCAGACTGTGACTTTTTTGCTGGCAACCTCTTCACTGTTGCAACTCTCACAGGAATCACATTCTGTTTCTTTCCTTCTCCAGCATCACGCAGAAATCAAGTTATGGAAACAAGTCACACAGAGCAGCAGGACAAGGAACAGCAGCAAGAAGGATTAAAATTTCTGCAGTCCCACCAGGGAAATGCTTTCAGCAAAGCATTCCAGTCCATCTTAGACTTAAGCTCAGTGACAGTTTCAAAACAAAAGCCAACCAATCTGCTCTGCAGTCTCCCACCAGCAGAGCATAAGGAATATACTGTTGGGAGTCAAGGAAAGCAGCTACTTTTCTAAAGAACCATGGGCCAAGCCTGCCCTATGCACTGAGCAGAGAAGCCACAAAGGGGAAAAATGTCCCCGAAGGTTCCTGTCAGATGACACCTGCAGGTCTGGGAGGATGAACTTGTGAAAAGATGTCTGTGATATGGGAAAGCTTGAATATCTTTGAGCTAGAACAGCTGCTGTAGAGTGGGAATGGCAGCAGACCCCTCAGCCACCCAGTAAGGGGTCATAGCAACAAGAAAGCAGAAGTGACTGTGAAAGCTTTGCAAAAAATGAAACATAATTTGGTCTTTCATGTCCAGCACTTTGGCAGAAACAGCTAAAGAGACAAGAGCTTCTAAGCTTTTTGGAGCTCATATGAAAGTACTGGTATTTTGCTGACCATGCAAAGCATAAGCCTGGTGTGACCTTTCAGATCAAACTCCAAGGTATGACAGCCATCAGGCTCCCCTACAAAGGAGAATTTTCAAAGCAGGACTACACTGGTATGATTTTAATGTTACTGGGCACAAACTTCATCTTCAGTACAGACACCTTTTTCTGGTGCCATTTACATTGCTTTGAACAACCACGCAGGGAATCACAGGCAGACCAGCACAAATTCTAAGCCACTAATTGCAGTGCTGCTGTCCTGTTCTTTTCCAGGGCTGGAGGGGGAAGAGAGGAGAGAGGAATATGGGACTTTCCACTCACAGTAGAACTAATTCCAGCTGTCAACAGTAGTTTCTTACTTGTGATAAGATATCAGAGAGGGACAAAGTGAGTGCTGGCTCCCTTCCTGAATTCATTGAACATTTTGCAATTCACCCAAATTTCATTTCATGGTTTAAATTTCCTTAATATATTGACAGATAATTCCAGGCCTGAGGGCAGAACAGAAGGAAGACTGCAAAGCTGAAGTCTCAAATACTGAGCCTTGCACAAAGACATGGTTTCAGCAGTGAGAAGCTTTCCTTGTCATCTTCATTACCTTACTGACTTCTAGAATGAAGCTGCATCCTTTTGTCTCAGATGACAAAAGTAGGTACAAATACTTTAGCTCCCTGTAGCATAGGTGAAAAAATATTATTAGCTCTTTCTACTCAGCCCTCAACAGCATGAGGAGATCCCTCAGCTGATGCTCTACCTTTGAAGCAGCCAAAAGCAAATTAGCACAGGTTTTCTGACCTGGTCAAAGTTCAGAAGGTTTTGCAGAACGGGCAGGTTGCATCACACACTTGCATGAACGGTAATTCCCATCTGTTCTGTCATTCCAGAAGAACATGTGGCTTAAATATGGAGTGTATCAATTTAAGAACTGTGTTGTGAGGCTAACTGCTGACTCAGAAGCACCTCCAAAATGTATGTATTTTTCAGTAATGGTCACAGAGGAGCTCCACAGGCTTACACTGCTCACACTGGCAAAGAAGCACCACCATCAGTTCTCAGACACCAAATTACTATGAAGCTGTTGAATTATTGCAGTTATTTCAGAGCAATGGCAGACAAGAGTTTCCTGAATCTTCTAAACCTGAACCTTCTAAACACTGCTTTACTAGGGAAAATAAGATCAAGTTAAGTTTGAGATATGTGTCATAAGGAGATACAGGGGGGATGTAAAATTCTTCAAGCAAAATCTGCTGGTGCCAAAAATTCACAGAAGATCAACAGCTCATAAAACTAGAATAAGATCCAAAGTAATATACAATACACATACACAGCAATTGCTGTATCTGGAACTTTTGAAAGCCCTGTAGCAAATCAGCAGGCAGAACACAGTCATTTAAGGAGCATTTATGTGACCCTGCATGCACAGTTCAAGAGTAAATATCTTCAGACACCATCAAGAAGTCCAGACAAAATCACCACATTTCATATTAACTAAACATATTTTGTGTGAGAAAAGATGAAGAAGCAGTGAGAAGACAGGTTTTTAAAAGACTTCCTTTTAAATCCAGGCTTATAACCCATGAAATCCAAAGCTACTGCCAGAAAAAAATATACTTCATATAAACTGAAGCATATATGATTTAATTAATTCTGAAAATAGGAGATATTTTAGAAAAAATAGACCTCTCAAGCTCCAGAGCTGCTATATGATCAGAAGTAACAAACATCTTTTAATATAAATAGGGGAAAAAAAAAGACCAAACAAACAAGAACACATCCAGGAAAAAAGGACAAAATAAACCTTTCTTCATCCCAGGAAGATTATTTTGGGGCAGAGTTCGTGCATACACACTAGAAAATAAAACTGAATGTAAATATAATTATATTAATCTTACTCAATTTGATTTGATAATGAAGCCCAAAACACAAACATACAGGCCATTTGAATAATGCATGCTGTTCTTCCACTCCAGAGAGAATATTAATACACGTAAGATTAAAAGTGTTATTTGCAGACAGCCTCTAAAAATAGAACAAGTTCTTTTCAAGAGGCGTAACTGGGAGAAGAAATGAAGATGTTTAGATCCCTAAGCAATGCTTCAATTTATTCTTTCACCATCACTGGAATTGTGCTAAAACCATCCCAAAGATTTTGACAACTTGCCCTCAGTGCGAACAATGCCTCTGTAGATTCTCAGCAGTATTTGGTTTGTGGTCATTGGCAAGGAAAGGAGGATTTTGAACACATCTGAAGTGTGCCAATTTCTCATATCAGCCCTTGGACTTTTTGCCAAGACTGGCAAAGGGAAGCCTGTGGATTTATCCACTATTGCACATGTTCTGTCTGGATCACTAAACAGCCCAGCCCCACTAAAAGCTGCACTATCCCCTCAACAATTTTCAGAGGCAACTCAGCAAGGACTGAATGTTTTCACTTAAAACACCTCAAGTGATTAATCCCATTTTGCAGCTCTCTGCCACCACCACCACTCCCAGTCCAGGTTAATAATTTTAAGTCTTAGCACCTACCAGTGAAAACTCAGCACAGGGACAGTGCTGATGTGTTACCACAGCAACAATTATTTCCGAACTTGCACCCTCTTGGCTGCCAAGGGCCATTTTGAGAGCCTCTGCTCCCCTTCAGCCCACACAGTATAGGGACACATACAGCTGCCTCAGAAGCTGATAAATTAAATTGACATCAGCAGAATTAAAACAAACAAACAGACCCCACTAACTTAAGAGAATTATGGTCTGCAAATGTGAGGATGAGTCTGTTCCACCAAGGACAGCCTCTATGGACATCCAGAAGGAATGAAAGGTTAAGAGAATTTTCAAAAGTAACCAAGAGTTAAGCAGACCTAAGGAACTTTAAAGCCCAAGCACAGCACATTACACACTCAACCAGCTCATCTACATCAGATCTGTCATGCAGAATTGCACATGTATCAGACATCAAGGCAGCACTAGCATCCACAACGTCCTCCTTCAACCAGCAAGGCCTTTGAGATGCACTAGCCAGAAGCCTTTCCTTACAGGGGTTTGTCTTTCATTGTCTTTGAGCAATCCAACACAAGGGAAGACATGGAGGAAAGCAAATCCTCAGTAAAAACTCAGGGCATGAGGCAAGATCACAGCCCTCTCTCCTCTAAAGGATTCTGAAAGGGTGCCAGGAGTAACAGAATATAGGTAGGAGGGTTTCCTGGAGGGTGATTTTCTCTTTGGGGCAGATGAGAAGGTTCTCTCTGCAGGCAGGAATGGACACATGACTTCCAACTAGGAAAGAGTTTATCACACTTAAGGATGACTCAGTTCCCCAGATCACATAACCTCTCTTTGTGGACAGTAGGCTGTAAATTGCTTTAGGATGCTCTAAGATTAAACACCATAGTAGAAGTTATTCTAATCACTAGGTGTGGATTTATGCACTGCAAGACAAAAAAAAAGCCCCATCCTGTCAGAGGAATAACTTCTTAAAACAAACCCCCAAACTTAGCAAAACCCAGCAGCCCTGCAGTCTATTAACAGACAAGTCATCCTAATCTATCTTTCTTTCTTCTCTTGTGCCTCTACCCAGAACATTTGTATACCCCAGTGTGAGCTATTTTTGGTGACTGCTCGGGAACAAGTCTAATAAGAAGACTACATTATGCCACCATTAAAAGCTGTCAGTTTATAAAAACAAATTTCCTGGGATTGTATAAATTATTCCCTTGACTGGCATGTCAGGACTTTTGTGCTGATGAATTTCTGTGTCAGCCTGTTTACTGTTTGACGCTAAGGTGAATCTTACCAGCATCTTTGGCCCAGCCTGAAGGCTGCTTAAAAGGCAGCAGAAGATGCAGGTTGAGCTCTACAAGCAGCTGAGTCACAGATTGCAGGAGATACCTCTAGGCCTACAATAACAGACCTGTAGAGCCCCACCTCTAAAATCCATCACTTAAATATACATCATCATGTCACAGGAAAGGAAATTTGTAATCCCATTTCTGGTAGCCACTCCAAATACCCCCTGAACAGACCTACAGTGACCCATCAGAAATCACCAGCAAACACCATGTCTGACAAAAGACTAGAAAGGGAACTTGCAGCCTGACCCCTCTCATCTTATATTGCCAGAACCTGCATTCATGCTTCACAGCCAACAAGGGATCTTCTGAATTTGCCAAACCTTTTTTACATATATTTATTTCTCCTAATTCCACAAAGAAGGAAGAAAAATCAAGTGAAAACAAGCTCCACAATTGCGTAAGGATATGCACCATGGGAATCAGCAGGCTGAAAAAACCCAAACAACAACAACAACAAAAAAACCCCACAAAGTTTTAGGGTGTTTTCTCCAATTACACTAATAAATAGCAAGAATCTTTCCCTATTCATCTTTAGCATATGCCCATATCCCTCATTTATTCCCCCATATCCTAACCCAGACTATTTGCTTCCAGGGTGAAGGGTCAAACTAGTTATGTGCTCTTCCACATTTTTTCTTGCTCTTCTAAAAACTTTTTAAGAGAGTTGTTAGAACTGGCTAGAGTGTTCAAGAGGTGGATTACACCTCTGTGACTTGTACAGCCACAGATGTTTCACTACCTTTCTTTACAATTCTTAACTTTAACTGCTGTGTGCTCACCAGTCTGTGAAATATCCACAACACCCTCAAGATCTTTCCTAAATGGCAGCAAATTACAGTCCATCTGCATTATATCTATTCAGGCTGAGGGTTTTTTCCTACCCAGAGGTACTCATAAATTTCAGACATCAGTTTCTTCACGTAATACGATCTGCAACAGATCCAGATCAGTATAGACAGACACTTGTTCTCTAGGAGCTTGATCAATGCCACGTGCATTCATGACCCCAGCTAACAGAAGGCAGTCAGAAATTGCTGCCATGTTTAACCTGGCTGGACAGTGGAACAACCTGCTGAGCTCACATCTTATTCGCTCCACCTCACTCATCTCCTTTGTATGGACTGTGGGATTTAGGAAGTACTTCTGTCATGGGAGTGCACTGCAGAGAGTTTGTGCCACTTCACTTTTCCATTTAAGGTGCCTGCAAGGAAAAATCCAATTAAAAAAAATAAATACTACAATAATTTATACACCTCCCAACCAATGCCAAAGTGCTCAATGAGGGCCATTGGCTATGTTCATTTTGCTCCCTTGCACTCAAGCACACCTAAACCTTCAGAAGGAACAAATACGATAGATGTCACAGAAGCCTCAATTTAAATCAAGTACTACAGCTCTGAAGCTGCCCACCCCCAGTAGTAGTAAGCTAAAAGCATACACACAGATGCTTAAAACAAGAGCCTATCACAGCTTTCAGATTCACTGAACATCCCTACAGAACTGTTCCTCCTTGCATCCTCCCAGCTCTGTCACCAGGATCTTTCTGTCCCATGCGAGTCATTAAATAGCTGTCTAACACCCTCTACTGGATTTGGAAGAAAAAATGATACCAGCAACTCACTGCCAGGCAGAAAAGAGAAAAATACCACCCCAAACATTGAGGGGTCTGTGGCTCTGCTTTGAATTGGTCCTTTCCCCTCACCCACATCTTTTTTTTGCTCACTTTCTTCTTCCTGAAAGGCAAATCTGGGCTGCTGGCACTAACAGGCAATCACAGACAAAAAGTCCCCTGCTTTGGAGGGGCAAATTTTGCAGGGGGCTGTGCCATGCAATGACACTTCTGGATTAATGACCTGTGTACCAGCTTCACCCCCTCCTGAATACAGAAAACACCAGAAGAAAAACCGCCAAAAAGCACATACAGCTATCCTGTAAACAAGGCTTCTGCAAAGTCAGGAATGAATTCTGCAGGAGTGTAAAAATGAGCTGGCTTTCTGCTGAGAATCTGGGACCTCAGCATGAGTCAGAAGCCAGGGATGCAGAGCCTATGCAGCAAGAGGAAGCAGCCATTACACATTCAGACATTATCTCAGACATCAACCCTTGGTTTTTAACATCCTGTACAAAGGCCAAAGCACCAGTTCTCACTGCCATGCATACATGTACTTCTCAAGGGCTGGCAGGCATATTTTTAACATCCCATTATGTAGCTGCCACTGCTGTCAGATGCAAAATGACAGCTTTTAATTAATCATTTAGGGCAGGAGACTGCACCCCTTTCTTATTTCTTCAGCTGGAATTGATTTCACACACCACCTGGCTCCTCACAACACAGCATGCAATGGTTAAGCTTTTTGTTTCACCAAGGTGAACACTGACTGAAATTACATCAGGTATAAAGCATACTGTGGAGGTTGAGTTTCCTACTTCCCACTGCTTTTCTTCCCCCTTCATTTTCCTACTTCCATACTGAAATTAGGGATGAATCACATGTTCAACAGGCAAACATCAGATTTTATGTAAGGTCCTGATTAAGGTACTCAGACATTGGAGGAAAGGACGAGTTCTCTATTGACTCCTATTGCACATCTATTAGGTCAGTGCAAGTGCTACCAGGATTTCACCCTTTGTAGCTGAAATGCATCTTCTCCCTTAGTCAAGGTTTCCCTTTGCTCCAGCTCTTTTGGTAGCAGCAATAATTTAGCAAAACCTCACAGCAGTAAGCAGGCTGGTTCAGATAATACTGTAAAAGCTACAAGGAGTCCCAAATCATAGGTTCCCCTCAGCGGCAAGGGGAGATAAAGGTCATTGCTCATGCATCAGTGCCACCCAAAATGGAAGCTTACCTTCTGTAAAAGAGGCAAATGTGACCATAGGGTGAATCTGAAGTATTTCCAGAAGAAAAAGGGTAGTTTTTGTGGCACTACACAAAACACTAGTAAGAATGACTCTGGAATACTGCAGAGAGCTCTGCTCACCAAGTTCAGGATGGATGAATTTCAACTGAGTCAGCACAGAAAAAAAGCACTAGGATGAACACAGCAACAGAAAAACAAAATACTTCAGAAGAGAGTGAAATAGAACTAAACCTTTTCTTGGTTGGGCAGCAAAATTAATACTGGGATTGCAGTTATGAAACACTTTTAATCTGATCTGACAGCAGCTGCCCATCAGAAAGGAGTCCCACTCGCTCCAGTCCCACAGTGTCCCTGCATCAAGTGAGGGAGATCACAAGTCCACACAGATCACTCTGAGGCTGCAGCATGGAGAGGTTGCATAAAGAGAGCAGCAGGAATGTGCAGCTGAGGAAAAAGCAAGCATCTCTTCCTTCAGCAGAAGAAAGACCAAATGAGACATAGTGTAAAACTGTCTTCAGAAAGCAATTTGTGAAGTGCTGCCCAGCACGGCAGTTAAGAAAAGAAACACAGCCAAAAAACCCAAAACCACATTAAAAAAAAAAAAAAAAGGAAAGAAGAAATTAAAAATTTCAGCACAAGCACAGCACTAGTCCAAGAACTAATATTTATGAATTAGCCATAAACACATTTAAGCTGGAAATAAGCTTTCTAAATATCAGCCTTTTCTCCATGGCCTACTGGGTTCTAAGCCTCTATTAATATTCCAAGAAATCTTGATTAGTTTATAAAATGAGTTATGTTTTCATTCCAGTGACAGGGGAATAGAGCATACTCCTGGAGCTCCCTGACCTTTCTACATTCCTATGTTGATTGTCTATTTATATCAACCTTTCTAACAGAGAAATTGTTGAACACATTTAACAGCTCCAGAAATTAGATTTCTTGCTATAAGCAATATAAAAAGCAAAACAAAGACAGCCAAATGAAAAACTGCTTAAGGCGACTCAAACCAAAGATTTGAACAAATCATGACAAAACATTTTATCACAAGCTGACTGAATATAAAAAAAAAGCAACACGTCCCTTTTGGACGCTAGATTTCTCCGGGCAAAGTTAGTGCAATTGAACCAGCATATGGAACACAAATGGATTCTTTTGCCTGGGTATTTACTTGGGTAGAGAGGAGCTTCTACAGGAGGAGACAGCAAGGGCCTGAGGACATGGAAACCCATCAGACAGAGAACATGTCCAGTTCCCTGTCTGCCAGTGACCCTTAGGGGAAGGGTTACATATACAGATTATCCATAGGCACACAGCTTGTCCTAGGGCTAAAATTCACTGGTCTGGAGACATTAGAATTTCAAAGGAAAATGCTCAGCTGGTGAAACCCTCTTCACTGCAGAGTGGAATTCCACAGTTACTGAAAGCCTGCCTCAGAGCAACTTGGCTCCCTGATCCTCACACCACAGTCAGCTCTGCCCTTCTGCCAAGTTACAGAGTCACCTCAGACAGAGCAGGGCTTCACACTCACCTGGCTAAACTGCCACACTTCTGCTCTGACACTGCCTTACTCCTCTGGGCAGGAGGCAGAGCCTGCACCTCCTGTATTTCATGCTGCTCTTGGGAACAACTAATGAACAGAAGAGAGCATAAGACCTCCAGGGATACAGCACCCAAAGAGCAAAGTCATGACTGTCTGCAATGGCATATGTAAACAAAAGAAAGGCAGACTGTTTACAAAAGCTTTTTGATTTGGACTTTTTGACGTCGGTTTATTTTTTTATGGTGATTGGTTTTGATTTGTTGGTTGTTTGGGTTTTTCTGAACCAAGGATTAGCTGTATAGAAAATAATTTTATTAAATAATTATTAAACTGTTTTCACTGACCTTGCTGGAAAAAAGAAGAATCTTCATGCATAAATACTTGCAGATGTGTATATACACTTCAGTCTTTCTTTCTAGTTAGCCCACCTATACTTTCTAAAACAGTTTTTCCAAAAACTCTTAAAATCCATGGATTTTTGTCCTTCCTAATTAGAGTGTGTAGTTACTTGAAAAAATTAACAACTCTTCAGAAGTACAACCCCACTTTACTCTTACCAGATCATACAGTTCTAGCAGAATTAACATTTGTTTATGTCTTTCCTGCCCCGAAAGAATAATCTGGAAGATTCCATATTCCAAACTGACAGAGAGTATAAGACAAATCTGGAAAGAAATTATGCTAAAGATTTCCATTTAAGGAGTTCAATACCCTCAAAATAAGTTTCACCTAATTTTTAAGCCATAATAATTCTGAGTTGCAAAGTGAAAGTCAGTTTAAGCTCAGTCAGCCCCCCTTCTGAACACTTTAAGCTACTTCAACCTCTCCAAAACAATTAAATTATATTCATGAAAATAGACCTTTCCCCCCCCAAAAAATTATTTTGACAAAACCAGCACTTCATAGTAATAGCAACAACACATACTGGCCATGAAAAATCTTTACCTATTTGCATACACACCCAATTTGCCACATTATTAATAAATGCAAATTTAAGACACTCCATTTATTTATCATTACATTTGTGGCTAAACATCCTACCATTTTTTCCCCAAAAACATCGAGAAAACAAAGAAAAATACAGGGAGAAGTTGCTCATTTTCAGAAGGGTGCACAGCCTGAACAGGCAGTTCAAACAAGTAGAGGCAACACAGAGATAAAAACAGGTTTATACCTCTTTTTTCTCTGCTCCCCTAGAGACCTGGCTCTGAGACCACCAACATGCCACTGGTGCCACCATGTAAGTGAGGAACAACCTGTTTACCAAGCAAAATATAGATTTGAACAGTAAAACAGCACTTTTTTAGGATGGCCCTACCCTGGGCCTTTTATCAGCCTCTACAACAGGAGCCAACACCCCATGATGACCAGGGACATTTTAACTTTGTCACCCTTCTGCAGGTTCAAGTGCCATACCCATTACAGAGACAAAGCCACACACATTTGAAACTGGTCAGGACACACTCAAGGCTGCCCTGCTGAACTCTTCATTCACCAGCAGGGACTACATGAAAGTGAGACAGAAATGAAACTGCTACAAATCTGCCAGGGGCAGCAGAAGCAGAGGATGGGGAGGCAAGGGCTGCCCCAGTGCAGGCAGGGCTCTCAGCAGCAGGGCACAAACCTATCACAGCTGAACCCAGCAAGCAGGGCAGGACTGGGATGGAAAACACATCCTACTAACAGCCCAGCACACATCAGGTCCAGGGAAGTCAAACACCAACTCAAGAGTCAGAGTACATAATCCCTAAAATAGCCCAGGTAGGAACTAATATCCTCAGGCTGAGCTTAAATAAGGCTACAAGTGTGTGGGTAGAGGCTCCAGGTGAGGCTGGTCAGGACAACTAAGGCTTAATAGTGAACCCAGGGACCTGACAAAGCCAAGGCTACAGTGTATTTTTGTGTTTTAAGTTAGGCACTTTGTAAATGTCTCATCACCGGAAGTTATGGTTTCATATTTTGTGTTTTACCACATCCTCTCTGAAAAGCAATCTAATAGTAAAATCTGATAAGTACAGGCTGCAGCAGCCAGCAAGCACACAGTGCCTGTGGAATTTGACTCTTCACTCCTTTTCTAGGACCAATGTGCCAGCTACAGCCACAGAGATCACAGTGACATGAGGACATGGACTCCAGACCTGACCATCCTCACAGTGGCTTGTACTCCTGGTGGTGACACCCTGTGCAGCCCTCAAAGCCCACAGTCTGTCCTGGTCCAGGGCTGTATCTGGCCTCTGTATGAGGGTTGTCATTCAAGCAAAGGTGAGGGGAATTACATGGAAACTTCCCTAAATTTTCCCAGAGCAACCTCGAACAACAGAAGACAGCTTCACCTGGATTTGACAGCAAATGCGCAGCCTGGCAAACAGATCTCTAAAGCGTTTTCAGGGACATCATTCACCACAGCAGATTATTTGGACACATTGCATTCTTCTTGGAGGCAAGTTGGGTTTTGGGAACAGCAATGATGTCTTGTTCAGAGCACAACTCACAGGTTTTAGAGTTTTAAGACCACAGTGCTACTGATTCTGCCTCTGCTGGTGATACACATACAAACACTCAAGGGTATATAATTTTCATATGTAAGGCTACACCAAAAGGCCCCAGCAAGACAAGACCTCATTTTGTCAGTTCTGTATGTATGGGCAGTAAGGGGAATGCCTACCCCAGAGATCTTCTACTACAGAGGTTGAGAGGAAGGCAAAATGCCCAGTTTTCAGATAAGAAGCTGAGATGTTTGATGCAATGCTACTCCTAAGACAAAAAGATGTTCAGGCACCTAACCTTAAGTCATTTATACAAAGTCCTACAGAAAGTCTATGAAAACTATAGGCGTTCAGTCCATACAATTCACATCCTCCCCTCGTTTCATTAATTTTTTATTTAAAAAATGAACTATCCTTGAACTCACCATAAAAATCACTCATAAGTTATGCTTTGACAATTTCTCAAAAAGAGACACTGTCAAACCACACAGCAAGCATTAGCATCTCTGTGGTAAGGACAATTATTTATTGTTTCTGTAGAACAATACAGAAACTTCTTTCTACCAGACTATGACACCCAACAGCTACAACCATTAGGTAGAAATGGTGTATTTGTACCAGTGTGTCAAATTTAGAAGGCCTATTTTTAATCTGCAAACTTGTACAGCCTATATTTATGGCTAAAACATAAAAATAGTTAGATATTAGCAGTTGTTACTGTTGCAGCAGCCCTCTTGTTAGAGGGTAGAAACGGGCCGAGACACAGACCTCTTGTTATGACAGCATGAAAAGGGTCCTGGTTAGCCATCCTGGCTCCAACCATTCACTGACTCTGGCTGAAGCAAGGTCCTGCTGTAGGTTTCCCTTGCAGCCTCTGACTGCTGGTTATTGCCTGCTAGACTATGACTGCACGTATTAGTTTGCAGACTGAATGCAGGCTTTTACCCAGCTAGAGCTAGACTGTAAACACAGGTTGCAACAACAGACTGTAACTGCAGCCCCAGCCTGACCTTGCAGCAGGGATTCTCTCTCCTCAGGATCCTCCTTCTTCTTCGTGATCCTCTGTCTCATATTCCTCCATAACGACTCCTCCTCACTAGCTACCCCACTCCCTTTTATCACACTTATCTTTATTGGATGTAGGTGTGACTCATCAGGGCTGAGGCTATATTGGGTAATTAACACAGCTGTTACTTATCAGGGGCAAGGTCACCTGTATTCCCTTCTCCAACAGTTACCAGACCCATTTTAAAAAGAAACAGAAACACAGAACCCAAATGATCTGTGCAGAGGATCTGCCCAAGGATGAGAACCCAGAACCAGCTTCACAACAGAACCACACCTGAGCACTGAACCACGCAGCCAGTGTGGACAAACAGCAACAGCTCAGCTTAAACTGAGGGGGCCGTGGGTGTCTGTGTTGATGGGCACCCAGGGCTGGCTCACAGGAAACATCTGGGCTCGTACTGGAGAGTTCAGGAAGGTGATGTTTATCTGCTCTCCAGTTTTCTGCCTATCAGGGAGCTTAGGGACGTTCCCTTAAAACTCCACAGCCATGGAAGAGAACACCTGAAGCTGCGTGTTAAGCCCCTCATTGGCCTGAGTGAGGCGCTACTGGAGCAGCCCATCTCCCAAAGACACCCAGTGAGGCACAGGAGAGAGAAGGGACTTTTTGGGATGAGGTGGCTCAGGCTGCTGAGAGCACCCACCACAGCGCCCAGAGACAGGCGGGCCTCAGCCTTCCATGGGGGCTGACAAAGGGGATATGTCTGGGGAGCTTGGGCTCTGAGGCAAAAACTGCTCCATGCTTCCTTGGGCACAGCCAGAGGCCCTTTTTTGCCTTACTGAGACACTCACGTCCCAGAGCCAGGAAAATAAACCACAAGAGAAAAGCTTGAGACAAAAGGCATCTGCCTTGGGAGAGGTAGGGAGGCTGAGGAGAAGCCCCGATCCTGGGGCTGCTGGAGCCCCTGGGAAGGGTTGAAGGATTTTAAGGGGAGGCTCCCTGCCACCCTGCCCAGCCCCCAGGACAGGGACACCGAGACCCAGTGACAGCTGCAGGATCTGCAACCAGCTTGTCCTGACATCTCGGGTTTTTTACCTTGTAGCTCTTCTGCTCTCATTTACCACTTCTCTGCCCTTCTTTTTTAATACACTTGAATGAGGTGTCACAAAAATCACCCTCCAATCTCACATTTAGTTGCTAGGTGCAGTGCTAAAGCCCTGCAGAAATTGAAAATAATTATGCTCTAATAACATGAGAATTTGCATGGAGCTCTGTTCCCATGCCCTGGCCCCTTGGCTGCCCCAGGGAGAGGCCTGAGGGCTACCAGCCATGTCCCCAGCATTGCTGCTGGCAGGACAAAAACCTACCGTGTAGGCTTCATGATCAAATCTGGCTAAAAATTACAAACTTTCATTAACACCAGGTAGCATATCTACCCTGGAGACCTCAAAAGAGCTATTCTAGTATTCTGGTATATTTCCTTTCCATGAAGTCAGGAAGCGATTTTATCAAAACATATATAAAAACTGGGGAGAGGGCTCTTTGCTCTCTTTTCATGTTGCCATTTCAGTTACTGCTTCCAACAACCAGGGAAATATTAATTCAGAAATTATCCTTGTATGGGTTTTAATGCCAAGCAGAAATCTGCTGAGAAACAAATGCACTATTGGTGCAAAACCAAATCCACAGTAATGGTTTATTAGGAGGGGAACAGTTTTATACACAGTTTAAGGGAATATTATGCCACAGGAGAGCACTGCAGCCAGCATCCCAGCCTGTTACTGCACTGTAGAGAAGTCCATGGTGCTGGGAAAGGAGAGCTGTGAAGATAGAACAGCAGGGTTTTTTTGTGAACAGTTAGCAAAAGCTTTTTCCAGTGCTTCTACTGCTTAGAAGTAATCTGTCCAAACCAGAGAGCAGTTCCCAAATTATTTACCAGAGTTGCAAAACTATAGATCAGAATCAAAGATCTCAAGTTGGAAGGAATACACAAGGGTTGAGTCCCACTCCCTGCTCCTTGCAGGATTCCCCAACACGAAACCCAGGATCAGCATACTCCCTGCTATCCTCAAGACCAAGGCTTTGGGCTACAAATACCAGCTTGTACTGAGATGGGGCCATGGGGAGTGAGCAAACCAAGCTCATCTTTCATCTTTCTGTGTCATTTCTCAGGGTCACACCAAATCAGATTCTCTGCAATGACAAAGACTTAGCTCAGTTCTGAGATCTCAGAACTTTTTGCCTCCTGAGACATGAGTCATGGCTGCTTTTATGATGAAAAGGAAGAAAAACTACTTTACCTCTTCATTTTGATAATTTCTTGATTCTTTCAATCCTATGAGACTATCAGGAAAGCTAATTTGATGTTCCCCTACATTGTTTGTGAAATAAAAATGCAATGTGAGTAACACCTTTTAATCTCTCATGTATTGCTGTAATGCAGTATATGGGATAAGAAATTATCCAACTCGTTACCCATGAAGGAAGCATAACAAGTCCTGGAACACAGAGAAGTCATCACTTGTCTGCTTTTTAGCATCTTTTTATAGACACACTGTGTGGTGTGTCTGTGGGGAGCTGAACAGCCAGAAGAGGGTAGCATAAGTTAGTTAATAAGCCTCATCTGTAAGGCAGAGTTATTTTTGAGAGAAACACCTACTTACATTTCTTGGCACAAGGTAGAGAAACATAACATTGAAAAACTCATCATCAGCTTTTGTCAGTACGTGGGAAGGCAGATTTGCAGTCAGAACTGACAAGGATTCGACTAATAGCAGGATGCAGAGCTTTTTGCACTCCATTAACTCTTGTTTGACCAATGCCTCTATTAATAAAAATGCACACCCGAAGCAACTTCATTGCTTTGATCTTAGGGGATTGCAGCACAATTCAGCAAAACTAACAGTGTTACTGAGTACATTCTGGCACATGATCTTGCCTGCAGCAGATCTGAAAAGCCAGATGGGGAAGGCATGGAAATGCATAGCACTGAGAGCAACCTAAGGGCTTGGTTCTGGCCAGGTAATAAAATATCAAACTTGCTGAGCTCACCAGGCAGGTGCATGTTTGACAACCTCAATCCAAAGACTCCTCTTGCTACTGCCTCTAATGTCTACCCAAAATAGAATGTTGCTCCTAAAGTCTATGTGCAACAAATGAGTATTCACAAAGGGAATGCTGCTGGATCTAGCAGAAGCAGAGGCATCAGTTCATAGGAGCTTTACAGAATCCTCTTCTGTGCTGGGGATTGTCCCCTATCAATGCATGTGACTCTAAACAGACCAGAATTGCTGCTGGGCATTTCATGATACAGGGACATATCTACATGAGTTAGCTTGCAGTTTTTAGCTTGCAGGTTTTTTCTTTATAGAGGCCAAACAGCAGAACTCTTCTCTGAGAATTTGATCAGGTGTGTCTGATGGGATACATGAAAGGACAGGGAAGACTGGGGGATGGCTGTTGTTATTTGCATCACAGTAGTAGTTAGAAATCTCAGACAGGATCAGGACTGCACTGTGCTAAATGTTGGATGCAGGATGGGAAAAGCAGTAGCCTGAAAAAGGAAGCAGAAGCAGACAAACTGAGAAATGAAACAGGTGTGAAGACATGAAATACCATGCCCAGAAGCTTATACCCAGTAACTGGATAAGGAATAGAAAATTCCTGTTCTGTCAACTTGCTTCTGGCAGAGCTGCTTTAAATAGCTCAGAAGTTGTTAGGTGAGAAAGACTGTGTGTGTGTTTACACCTTGGAAAGGCACTGAGGAGATAATATACCATGTATTCATAGTTTATTTGTAGTGTGTAGCTGAAGCAAAGTGGAAATGCAAGCTGAATCTTTTTTCTATAATTCTTTTCCCTCCATCCTTTCAAAAATAGAACATATTGGAAACACTAGAACCTTCCATTTCAAAGACTGCAACATCAGACTCTAAATGCTAAATTACATGCCCTTCACCCTGCTGCTATAATGCAGCCACTTTTCAGCTTGAGTGTGCCCACTGTCCCCATGGGACACACACAGCGAATAGCAGCTGGAGAAGGAAAGGGGACAGAGAATGCTGTATGCAGGTGGCATTAGGATATCACACTAATTTCATCCCCTGAAGGGTTTAGTTTCAGGTTTTGTAAAAATCTCTATGTGAGAGATTCAGAAAACCTTTAAAGCAGTGCTGTCCCTTCAAGTGACCAGTTGCAAACTTGCTCATGGTTTTCCCTGGACATGGCTGTTAATTACAGAAGGGACTTCTAAAATGACATATGAGGTTATCCAGCTTCCATGTCTGCTTCACTCAGTCCCATATCTCTGACTATTTTTAATGTGATATAGAAGCAAAGCTAACTAAAAAGTTTCTTTCTGGACATCATTCTGAATGATGCATAAAAGTTGCAGTACCAGGAAGGTTCCTGTAATATTTCCTGCCTTTGCATTTTGGCGTAGCTGGCACACAAAAGGTACATTATGGGAAGTGATGAAGTCCTTTTCCTGCATACATCCTGCTCGGCACTGCACTCCTCAGGGATCGTTTGCCATTTGTCTCAGTCTTGGTTGGCTGAGCTTCCCTTGGAGCTGCCTGTCCATTAAAAGGAGTGTGAGGATGTCCACATGGAGTCAGACAGTCTGCTGAGAGTGCCTTCTCCTTGTGCTTCCATGCTGCCAGACACCATTCCCTGCAGAGGGATTTGCACTGATGATGCAGCAGGTAAGGGGACATTACCCCTTAAAAACACGCTTGAAGGGCTGCTGTTCACCTCGCTTCCTGGGTTGGCAACATTCACAGCACTGTTGCTCACTGTCCACAGGCAAGGGTAGTGGCTGGGAAAAAAAAGCAGCACAGATTGAATTAATTATTTCAAAGCATTTTGCCTGCATAAGACTTGCCACAGTGAAGTCAATTTCATTATTTGTTCAAAATCATTTGAACATATTCACATCAAGTTACCAAACTAGATCAGCCTTGAAGGTCTTAAGTGAAAAATCCCCAGGTGATTTTTCACTATCACACTTGGTGATCTTGGAGGGAGGCATGGAGAGAAATGTACAAGTATATCTGTGATGTTTCAAAATTTAAGGATCTTTTTATGTGGCTCTGTGACTTCTCTTCTTCCCAACTCAGGAACTGAGTCAGAAGAGTTTCTAGAGAGGGTGGTCACAAAGTCTCAGGATACTGCCTAGCTACTATGGTACAAACACTGAGAAGAAAACCTACTCAATCAGGTAACACTGCATTCGAAATTGCAGCTGATTCTCCTGACACCTAAGTTGAGAGAAGAAATTATTGCATTCATTCATTTGGGGAAAAGAAGGGGAAAATATTTGATAATTAATTGATTCTCGAGGTCTAAATTCCATCTACTCCTAGAATAGGATCCTCATTTCATGCAGGATGATGGTGAGAAGTACATGAAGAACATGAAGAAAAACAATTTGGTTTTAAAATGCTCACAGATCGTAGAGACCAGAATTCTTTGTAGGTATTCCAAGATCCTGGTTTTCAAAAATGAAGCTCCAATAGATTAAAGAGCAGAAGATAATCAGTGTGTCAGAAAGATCTGCCCAGGAATCTTGAACTGGGCACTTAGGACACATTTCAAATCCTGGACACTGATGAAAGTTTGGAACAAAGGGCAAATCACCAGGACAATCCTACAAGCCTCAGTGCTCCTCATACCAGCAGTTTTCCTGTAACCTTACCTGGGTCCAGGGCTGGCACCTCCCTTTGTGTGTGGCACTGAGAGCAAATTAGTGTGTGGAGAGGATGGCAAAGTCCAGCTGTCATGTCCTGAGAATACCTGAAGATTATTGCTGGAGCTCTCCAATAAGTTAACTGTGGGGAGGAAATAAAAAGCAACAAACAAACCCTCAGTGACTACTGCAGACATTGTTTTAAGACAGCAAAACACAAACAGGCTTAAAGCAGCAATCTGATCATGAGGTCCCCAACCATAGGTAATAGGACAAAAGTCCTAGCCACAGGGAAAAAGGCAAAATTCCTATGTTCATTTAGAGAGTGGCAAGGTGCCATTGCAATCCCAGGTGTGATACATGAGAAGGTACAGCATGACAGACACGGGATTTGCATTTCTGCAAGTCTGACTAATAGTTTTTCATAATTGACATATATCAGGCAATGTTTTGATACAGATTTCCTTATAATTTGAGCTAAAATACTTAATAAAGTTTTATAAATACTGGCCCATTCCTGGAAATTTGCAAGGCCACACTGAATGCGGTTTTGGGACCTGGTCAAGTGGAAGGCATCCCCACCCATGACGGGGGGGTTGCAACAAGATGATCTTTAAGGTCCCTTTCAAGCCAAACCATTCTATGATAAATACTTTCATTAAGCAGGAAGCCTTGCTAAATTATAATTAGCAAGCAGATTACCCCTACTCTTCTTTCTGATCCACTTCTTCTGATCAAAGTAGAGTCAAATTCTGGAACTGTTCACCCAGATCTAGAAAGTGAAAGGGACTCAAAGGATGCTCTGACAATACCAAAATGCCTTTGCCTCACGTCAGCTCCCCCCTGAGAGCTGCTTTGACTTGAGAGCTCAGCTGCATCGTGGCAGGACATCCAAAGATGACCTGCAATGCTCTTTTTGTGTAACTGGAAGCTGTAGTGAAAGCACGATCATACACCCTCATTTATCATCAAGGGTGCACCCAGCTCTCGGTAACCTCTTGTTTTGCTGCCTCGGTCACCCTGGGTGCACGAAGGGCTCTGTGCAAGGGGGAGGCAGGCAGAGGCAGCAAGGCAGTGCTGCAGGGATACCTGTGGGGGAGTGATTCCTCTGCATGTAGGAGGGTGGGTAGGGAGCGGCGCGGTGGCCCCGCAGCGCTGGGTATCTCTCGCAGCTGTGCGGAGCCTGCGGGGCGGGCAGAGGCAAAGCGCCGCCGTACTGGTAATTGGAGCTTCCCGAGGCACACATCGGATCCGGGTTGGAAATCAACCAGCCGCCCACTTGGAGGGAACAGTGAGAACAAAACTATTACTATGGCTGCATAGAAGGGCTATAATACAACCGAGAAATAACCAGCCTTCTTGCAGAATCAGCTGTGCCTCAGAAATACCAAGCAGATTCCAAGATACTAGTTTTTGAAACAACTGA
This sequence comes from Pycnonotus jocosus, assembly GCA_013400435.1. NCBI lineage: Eukaryota > Metazoa > Chordata > Aves > Passeriformes > Pycnonotidae > Pycnonotus > Pycnonotus jocosus. Next base: position 81,959 of record VWYP01033179.1, read on the forward strand.
CAAAAAATAGCAACCTTCCACCCCCTTCCCAACGCACCAACTCTGAAAACAAGATCTGAATGCAACCAGAAAATGTCACAAGCATTAAATAACAAATGAAAGAAAAACCATCAGTTAGGCAAATGCAACCTCTGCTCCTCCTCATTTTTTACCTGTTTACCTATGAAAGATAATTTTATAGGTGACAAAAACATTCACAAATGTCACCCTTGGTTTTCTATGTTTTTACTTTGCCTTCATGTTTTTCAGTATGCCTTCTGATGTTTACAGAACTTGGAGCTGAGTTCCCCCACTTCCTCTTGTAAACAAAGAGTTGTTTACATATTTGTCCTCTACGAGGAGTTTCTTGAGTGATGGTGATGTTCACCAACGAGATTGAAAAGGTGGCAACACCTTGGACCAATCTTTGGTCCTTTTGTACAGTTGTATATATTGGAGTGAGATTTTAAAATAAAGGGAACATTCCTGCTGACTTCGGACCTCATCCCGCCTCGTCCATTTGTGTCATATTGCGACACACAAATACAAAACCAAAGGGGTAAGAAGGCCCTTAAAATGCCATATATCATCTTGATCCTAGATTCCTTTTAATATTAAAAAACTGGATTGTATGGAAAATGTTCCATCTGCAGGACCTCTCACATTATTTCCCACTGTGAGGTCTCTTCAATCTCCTCTTTTTTTTTTAAAGGGTCCCTCTCAATGAACACAATTCAGGACTCAGTAAGTGACCACTATGAACCAGTTAAGCAAAGCCCAAGTTCCCAGCACCCATAATATCTCACAAAATTTGCAGTTGACATGAATAAAAATCTTACAGTGAGAATATGTCATGTGTTGACCTTCAGAGACTGTCTCTGGAGCATCCTTAGAATGGTTTCTGAAAAGAAAAATACTTAGGGGTAAGTGTTCTTATTGAAAAATTAGAAAAGTTATAACCAGAACTATTCATTAAAAATGGAAAAGTGAGTAAAAAAGGAGGGAAATCCCTGTTCTTTAACCTTGCTAGGCAGTAGTAGACCTTCCTATGTTCTGCCATAAAGGAAGCAGGAGCTTTTGTTTGATGACAGAAACAAAAATGTTCCTAAGTTTGTGCCATAATTGGGAGCTGAACATGGAATTCTAAATTTGCCTGTGGGCACCATTCCTGCTTGCAGGCAAGCAGAAGTCAGCATTCCCCCTTCCCCAGCTGGAAACCCTGACATTGAGACACAGCAGCTTCTTAAGTGGTGAGAGGAATGAAAAGAAATACAGATTCTCCTGCAGGCACATGGGGCACTTCACATGTCAGAAGATAAAGCAGGTCCAAACAAAATTAATCAGAAATCACATGCTGGAATGCATCATTTGGATGCCACTGTGCATTAACATGGGTGATGCAAGGAAAATTTTGCAAGATAAACTACAATTAATTTCTGATGGAAGCATCTCTGGCATCTTACTTTTAATAAACCCATCATAAATTATCACATAGACTTAATAACAGCAGTGTAGTTACATTACAGTTACACTGTAATTTCACTTCAACTATGCTTTTTGACATCTGGAGTTAACATTTTTTCTCCCTGACCTATCAAATTACAGGATGCACTGGAGTGCAAGTACACTGTAGTGAACATATGTGGGGTGTAACACTACTGGGGATGCTCACACCATCTCATTTCAGGCTTTCTGTGTAGACAGAGATAAGTGCCAGCATCCTCAAGTGCATGTTCACTCACTTCATCACCTATTGTAATAATTATATCATCTCCCCAACAGTAGAATTGGAGTGACTCTGGATTTAAGTCAGCAGAAACAAGAATCAGTTATGTATTTTTTTTTTCATATGGTGATGTCACAGTTTTAACCATATCAGCAGCAAAAAGCTACTGGATCATAAAGACAAAAGATGAACTCACCTTTCCTTTGCATCCAGGAAGGCTTTGGCAAAGGGATTATACTTGATTTTGAGAGCTGTTATCTTGAGTTTACAGAAAACAAGGCACGTTAGTGAAGGCAATTTGAAACCGAAACTTGACAAAACATACTCCAGAGTAATCTGAGTGGAACTGCCTGGATTAGCCTAAAATATATTCCCACACTTGATGTTCCCAGGACTGGGTAGGAGACAGCTTTGCTGTGTACTGATCAGTGCCAAAGGCAAAACACCAGCTGGGGCAGCCTGGAACGAGCTGGTCTGGTAAATCTGGTGGAATGATGGACACTTTTAAGAGGGTTTAAACACTGAATTCCTATCAAGTAAAAATAAAATCTGCAGCAACACTAGCTGAGGGATGTGTCACAGGAGTTAGCAATTCTTACAATCCAAAGCATCCCTCAAGCGCAGAAATTTTCCCATGAAGTATTGTGTTGTTCTGCAGTTGTATGTATTATAGGGAACATGGAGAGATTGGGTTATCACTATAACCATCAGTTATTGCTGGAAAAAGATATTTGGCTCGACTGTAGGGCTGTTTAGCACCTTTTTTTTTCCCCCCCCAGTAAAGGTTTGGAATGCTGGGACAGATGGACCAGTCTGGATCAGCTGTGGCAGGATATTAAGCTAAACCTAGCTTAGTACTGGAGCCAGACACCAGATTAATCAATGCTCTGCTGCAGAGAACAGATGGAGTAGTAGACTGGATGGAGTGTTACACTGCATGGGACTGGTGGGGAAACAAGGAAAAGGCACGCTGGTGTAATCAGCTCCTAGCAGAGCTCATGAGGGGCGAGCAGAGCAGAGCAGAGCAGAGGAGAGGAGAGCAGAGCAGAGCAGAGCAGAGCAGAGCGTGGTAGCACGTACCTCCTCGTTCTGGTAGGCGGTCACCGCTATGAACTGGGTCTCGGGGAAGGAGCAGTTCATCACCATGCGGTGCGGGCCTCCCACGCGAACTATGTGCACCTGGGGCTCGTATTTGTGCAGGGAGTTCAGCATTATCTGCAGGAAACAAAAGAGAGAGACAGCCCCCGGTGCCACTCTGCTCCCTCACAGCCACCCCCTGGCTCTGTGACAGAGCAGCTGTCACCGCTGAACCTCCCCAGCCTGAGACTGCTGAAGAAGAAGGGCAGGTGCCCTGCACCCCTGCAACAACCACAGGGCTGAACAGGATGAGGCTTCCCTGCACTGGGTTTAAGGCTTTGGATGCAGCAGCATCAGTGAGTGTTTGTGCCACCAGCTATGGCCCTCAAACCTCTGGGCTTTCACTGCACTGGAGGCTGCTGAAACAGCTCAGGGGCAATCCCTGTCCTGCGTCTGCTCTCTGGAAGACTCAGAATCACCATCACAGAAAAGGTGCCAGGAGGAAGCTAAGGCAGTCACCCAGTCTCCTCTCTGGGCAAGATGAAGTGTATGCAAACAAGCCTTGGCAGATCATCTAACCTGGCAATAAAAGCTGTGAAGAGCATTGATTCCAGGAAGGCTATTAGGTCCTTTAATTTGCTCTAGTGCAAGAAAAAGATTATTTTTAAAAATCTGTACTTTGCAAACTGTCGTATACATAAATACATACATATATACCTATACATGTGTGTAAAATGAAGAACATAGCTATTAGCAAAAAGCACTGATAGTCATCAATTAATTTCTAATACCATCACAGAAGGGGCAGCTGAAGCACAGAGTGGAGACATGGTTTACTTTAACACTGTGGTTATGATTTCAAAAGAAAGCAAAGGAAGCTTCAGTCATATGTTATGTAGTAACTTTTGTTTGGGTTCTGTTTCTCATATGGCTTTTCCCCTCCTGCTTTCTGCTGTTTTCCTCTCCTTCGTATATATACACACTGGTTTTTTCCCCAGGGACTCTTTGACCCTACAAGTTTCCTGTAGCATTTTTCCCTCCATGCATATTTTTCTGAGGTTTTTGACTTTTCTGAGATCCTGGACACAAGACAAGCATTTGCAAATTCAGATCCTGTTCTATGCTCTACAATAATTCTTGTTGCTGGTCCCACATATGACTAAGGAAAAGTCAGATCATCTTCTGTTCTCCAATCTGTAAAACCTGAGATAATTTCCTACCTCATTAGAGTACTAAGCTTACACAGGTACCTCACAAACCTAATGGAAATAACAGATTGAGAACATATAACATTTACATGAGAGAAATTGATTCTGGGCTGACAAGTATCATCCACCGTAGGAGTTTTGTACAAAACAAACAAGCGAACAAAAGGTCTTGTGCAACACTTTGCCTTTAGATGCATCATCAAAAATAAAATATGAAACAAAACTAATTTTCCTGTTTGCATTTTTAAGGGGTTCAAAGAGAAAGTAATTTATTTCTGGTACATGTGGTTTCTTTCCAAAGGCCAAAGCTGATTCAATAGAATATTGATAATTATCATGATGCAGAAGCAGACATAGTAATTATTTAATTTAGGAGCAGCCTTTTATTCTGCCATCTGACTCCTGCCAACATTCCACTTACACCAAACAACATTGGGGAACACAACAAAAACCTACTACCCGTGGCCATTTTTCCCCCCTTTCTCTGAAGTCCTATGTAAAAATCCCCAGCACACAAGACCAACTCTGAAAAGACCTCTGACGATTAAGTAAACCACAGCACTCTGTCTCTCTTAACATCAAGAAGTCCATTAAAATCTGAAAGTGCCAATTAAGGCCTGTTTATCCCTGTTTACATTTGGCCTCCAGAGAATAATTGGCATCTGTGGGTGAAGAGGCCTGTAAAGGGCTTCTATAATTACATAAATGCACCCTTGATATTTCTTGATTGGTAGGTGCTTGCAATTGAAGCCAAGAGGTGATGTGGAAACATCAGGCCATACCTGCCCACTCCCATTGAGCTTGTTGGTAAGTTTGACTTTGCTGAAGGAAATGGCCGCTTTCATCCAGTGGGCCCCGAAGTTGGGAGAGTCGGGGTGGATGTAGACACAGCTGTGGTTCGGGGGCTCTGGTTTCCCGGCTGGCACCCATTCCCCATTGACGTACTTCCAGCGATGGCCGTCGGTCGGAGCAAAGTCCAGCAGGAAGGAGTACATGGCATTTGGGTCCAAGCCTGACACGCTGATCTTCAAAACAGGGAACATCCGCCTGGCCAGGGAAACAGAAAAGGGGCACACCACTGGAAACTGGTCTTGAAAGACTCTCCTCAGTATGTTTGTTTGCAGATGATCACTGACTAGCTCAAAAAAAAAAAAAAATCCTCTCTTCCTTCAATCCACCCTTGCCACTGGACCTTGCACTTGGCAGTTTCTCCAGTAATTTGGTCCCATTCTTCCATATTCCCTGACCTCACCAGCTTGACCATGTCCTTTTGCTTTTAGTTCCATCTTACATACAAGCTCTAAACTTCTACCCAGCCTTCCACTATCTCATGTGTTTAAAACTGAAATCCAGCCTTTATTTGATTTTGGGAAAATGCTCTTTTTGTGCCTAAATGTCCAATGCCACCTTTTCTCAATCCCCCCTCCCCCCCCCCCCCTTTTTTTTTTTTTCTTTTGTAAAGGAGATTTGCAGGAGCTCACAGCTTGACTTTCAGTGGTTTTCCTTCTGTCCCAGTGCTTGTGATTGATGCCACACAGCTCTGAACTGGGACCTCAGTTCTGCTGAAAGTCTGCAGCAGTAGAGCTAGTAGGGCTCCAAGACTTTCAGGAACTTGGAATAACGTGTGGACATCAGAGCAAAGGTGTCTCCCAGCAAAGGTATGCTATTCATTAAGCTTTTTAGCTTGTCAAGGAGTATATGTAATTGCTGTCACATATCACCTCCTACATTCCTCTTCCTTGAGTAACCAGCCTCCCTGCCCCAGACACCTCCATACTGACCTCTCCTGGCAACTGCCATTTCTCCATGCCACAATTTTATGGGCCATAAATGCCAGTGAAGGCCAATGAATCTTTCAGCTCCTTTTCTCTGTGGCTACAGAGAGAGTACAGCAAGCAACCAGAGGAATGGCCTGAGGTCCGTAGCCATGGGGCTAAGGTAAGGTAGCTCTCAAGGCTTAGGTAACCATACAAGATATCCAAAATACATCAGAAGGGAGCTGAAACTCCAGGCTGTCTCAAAGGACTGAAAGTCTCTGGCCCTGCAGTCATACTGTCTAGTGACACCCAAATGCAAATTGCTAACAATCAGTCTCCCATGACATCCCACTCACCTTTCTGGATACCTTTATATTGTTTTTGCAGCATACATTCAGCACCTTCTGCTGACAGGAAAAGACAGAATTTGAGAAATTTGAGATTTTTCATCTAATATTAATACTTGCTGATGCAGAATCAGTGCAATACTGAAGAAAATATGTTAGAATGGTCTGGGTTGAAACGGACCTTAAAGATCATCTTGTCCCAGTCCCTGGATTGGTGTCCCCAACACCTTCCACTAGACCAGCTTGCTCCGAGCCTCATTCAATCTGGCCTTGAACACCTCCAGGGATGAAGCATCCACAACTTCTCAGGGCAGCCTTTTCCAGTGCCTCACCACCCCTTGTATCACTCCATGTCCTTATAAAAAGTCCCTCTCCAGCTCTCTTGTAGCCCTCTTTAGGTACTGGGAGGCTGCTGCAAGGTCTCTCTTCTCTACAGGCTGAAAAACCACAACTCCCTCAACTTTTTCACAAAGGAGAGGTTCTCTCCTCTGGACTTGCTCCAACAGGTTGATGTCCTTCCTGTACTGGAGACCCCAGAGCTGGATGCAGCAGTGCAGGTGTGGTCTCATGAGAGTGGAGCAGAGGGTGAGAATGCCCTCCCTCGCCCTGCTGGCCGCGCTGCTTTAGATGCAGCCCGGGATGCGTTTGGCTTTCTGGGCTGCCAGTGCACATTGCTGGGTCTGTTGTGCTTCTTGTCCGCCAACACTCCTGTGTAGCCCTAGCTCCTTGCTTGGAATGTTTTGAACTCAGAGATTCCTTTTACAGGGAACTTTCTGTAAACAGGACAGATGTTTATATATGCTGCATTCTTCTCTCAAGGAGGGACTTTCTCTTGATGTACTTCTAGTTTGACCAATGTCGTTGAAAGAGTTTGCCTTTGTCTACCAATCAATTAGTCTCTATACAATAGTATATAAAAACTCTTTGCTTAATAAAGTTTGAAGTTAGATAAATTGAAACCTTCTAAAAGTTTGTGTTGTTTGTGTTGTCCAAGAGCGACACTCCTGAGTCCTTATCCTCAGGACTTCTCTGAACCTATTCTCCACCCAGCCTGTATTTTAATGCCGAACTATAAAGTTCACTTGATGAGGTGAACTCCAAGGTACTGTGAACCATGACCTTTCTAATTAAATAGAAGCTTAGTCAAGGATTTATACACTACATGTGTCTTTCTGATCAGGATGCACCAGTTACCAAACTGGGATGCAATAAAAATATGGATGCATTGCTCCTTCCAACACTTAGATCTCCCCCAGTCAATGCTCAAAGTAACACATTTAGATACACATCTGAAATTGAATTAGAGGGGAAAATTAATCCACATGAAAATTTAATTTCTCTAGATTGCGCAGAGCTGTTTGTGTTACACGCAGATTGTTGATTCCTCTGCCCACAATGCAGGCAGGCTGCTCTGCCTTTTATCTGAGAGGCTCAAGTTTATCCCCAAAGGGCCTATAGACCAATACAGAAGAGAATACAGTCACCATCAATTTTAACCTCCTGTAGCACTAAGATTAGAGCACTTCCTCATGTTAACTGGCTTCACACCCCGTAATTCCCTGCCTCGCTTGGACCAGCATGTTTTGACTGTACAGACTCTACCAATGGAGAACTTACCACCTAACATGTTCTGCTGATTAAGTGGCTTTATTGTTAAAATCTGTCTTTTAGCATGGCAAGTTGTGATTTCTCTGAATTTGTTTCAGGCAAAATGTTTGTTTCAAGGATCAGGTAGGTGCACACATGACCTCCATTGCTGCAATAGCCAAGCACTTCAGCCTCTTCAATTTATCTAGAGCAAATCTGCTGCAATTACTCCACAGTACAGACCTTCAGTGGGAAGATGTTTGAATGTGCACTAACCAGTAAAGTTGCTTTAGCATTCTAGCCTGGAAAGGGCTTCTTTTCCCCAACTCATGGCTGCCTGCACTGATCCCCTACAGATTTTCCCCATATGCAGAGGAGACCTTCCTGTCTCCAGGCAGTAACAGGGATTGCAAAGTCTCAGGATACTGCCTGGCTGATATGGTATAAACATCGAGAGAGGAAACCTGCTCAGTTAGGTAACAGTGCATTGAAGAGTCAATCGAATACAATAGGTCTGAGTAAAACAGGAGATGGTTTCCCACTGCATCAGCTGCACCTGTTGGGATGTATTTTGTGATACAGCACATGGTTTAATTTTAATGATATCTATCCTATTCAAAATATATCTATCTCCCCTAGGCATATTGCTAGGGCAGGTGACTATTATAATGACGTATGATACAGGCACAGAGATATATCTGTATATTAACAGTGAAGTTCATCTAACTGTGACATTTTGGGACCCTCGGTACCAATTAGAGGTGACTCAGAGCAGATAGAATTGTGCATGCTAGAATTTGACACTTGAGGATCACTAATCAATTAGACTTTCATTCTCTGGGATACTCCCGTATTGGGTTTCTGTTTAATTTCTGAGCTTCGCTAACAATGTGTCTGTCCATACCAACTGTTTTAGTTTTCACACACAAAAGTTCAGGCTGGCTCTTCTCTTTCATCTGTAGAACACAGTTTTCGAAACCATTAATCTACCCTTCAGCAAGAATGGTTTAGTTGTACTCATTTAGCAGTAGTAGAATAAGATCAATATTTTTTCTACTGAGAATCTCTGTGGAGACAATCGCTGAAGAATCCTGAACCTGAGAAAAACTCAGAACTCACAGGAAATTGTCTCAATTTTGTCTCCTTTTGAATAGCATGGTTCAGAGTTCTTTGCTGCAGGCCATAGTCTGTATTTTCTTTATTTTAGTGTGCTGCTGTGTTTTTTGATGAAAGATACTTTCAGAAATGCAGAGATCCTTTTTCATAGTCTCTGATGCTACAGTAACTATGTTTAAAAGATTAATGCAAACGACTGTGTTACATACTTTTGTGATTTTTTATTTTGAGATTGCTGTAGTTTGATCATAAAGAACCTATTCCTGCTCTCCCTGACATTTCTAGAGATGTGTCACTGGCTATGGGAAAGGGAGAATCAGGCTGATAGGGAGTGGATAAGTTAAAATAAAAAAATCAGGCAGCTTACACAATGAAATAAAAAGTATCCAGGCATATTCAGATAATGAAAGATTCCCTTATCAAGATTATAGAAAGATTTTATCTATGCACTCACCCTGACATTTCAGAAAGAACTAGTATCAGCGTGAAGCCATGATTTTCATTAGCTGCCAGGAAAGAAACTGAAAAAACCTTGTTGGCAAGGTGTGGTTTTTTGTACCAATTTAACTAATCAGAGGCAAACCCATCTTACCTCGTTTTTAGTCACTTACACTGCTAAGGAGTCAGTTTAAGCAACTGTACAGCAAGTGAAAGTCCACTTAGAAGTTTGCTGTAGCCTAACAGCAGTTTTCAAAGCAATTTAAATGAAGGAGAGCAGCTTCACAATATAAAGAGAATCTCAGCAGCAGATTTCTATCAGTATAGGTTATTAGGAGGAACCAGAATGGCAACTCTTACACCAGGAGCTGGTACTTTGGGAAGGTAAGTGTTCTCTCTGCAGAATCACCTTGCTGAGCCAACAGACTAAATTTTTCATTTTTACTGCTTTCATCTATCCCCCTCATCAAGCTACAGTCAACAGTAATTTCACCCACAAATTCTGCTAAATCGAAGTCTGCAAAATTAATGAAACTCACACCACAGGAGTAAATCTTTCTCTCCATCTCTTAATTCCTCTCTCCTGTGTGGATCTCCTGAGAGGTCTCGCAAAACATGTGCATGTTGAGGGAGCAGCTGGAGTGGGGAGCAGCAGAGGGCTGGCAAGGATAAATTAAATAAAAACCTTAGTACCACTGTGCAAATCTTATTCTGGGAGCTGCTTGTCTGTTATGGGCTGGATTCTGCTGCCAGCCCAGTTCAGAGCAGAACCTCTGTGGAGAGACTTCTTCAAGCCAGTGCCTGATTCAGAACTAGCATCCTTCTCGCCAGATTTTTCACTTTTCCCCGGTGCCTTTCTGTGTCCCCCAGATAGTAAGACATGTGATCCATTCATATCACAGTGTTTTGTCTTTCTAAAACTGTGTATGTTAAGCAATATTCCACACTTGTTTCTAAGGGCACTAGCAACAACTGTGGGACCATGCAATTCCGACTGCACATGCAGACAGAGCATGCAGGGCAGTTTTATTGCACCCATTCTGGTACAGGCTGCTCGTACAAGCTTTTAATACCCAAGGCCAGAGGGATGGGAGCTGCAGCTGGGGGTAACAACACCAGTCTGCTTCTGTGCCGTAATTTGAAGCCTACAGGTGAGGACTTGCTAATATAGACTGATGATTATTAGCATAAGAAGTAATTCCAAAGGTTTTGAGAGGTATTCCCTTGCAAAAGTTTCCTTTTTGTGCAGTTATTCAATATATTTTTCCAGCATGCTTAATAAGAGGAAAGGTTTGGCAGTGACCAAAAAGTATCAGGGTCACCCCGTCTTGTTCATACACCGGTTTTAGCAGACTGCAAGGCTGCAGTCCCCTAAAAACTCTGGTGTGCTCATTGCAGTTCTCTCGAGTGTGCACACACAGTTTATTGCTGTAGAGCTGAACCCCCCTGGCTGTCCCCTCCACGGAGCCCGCAGTGCTGAGCTGATCACTCACCTGCCATTCTTGGTCACGATCATCTCATTAGTGACCTCCCGGAATCTCTGCCACAGCGTCGCATCCTCCAAGACAACCTGGAGCTGCTTCTCCGTGGGGTCGCCTTTGTCCCTGCCAGCCCGGAGCTCACTCTCCACCACGCTCAGGAGCCTGGAGACGGTGCAATCGCTGGTTTTTTTGCAGCCCAGGTCTGCCATGACGGCTCTGCTGCCAGGAACTTCAGGTAGCTGCTGAAAAAGACAAAAGTAATGAGCTAAATAAAAAAAAGAAGTCAGTTCATTGGGCACTGCCTGACAAACATGCTCTCCTCACTCTTTTGCCACTGCCTGGCTCTTTCCCCTGGAAGTCCCAATGGGCAGTGACACCAGTGTGTGGAGGTTTACGCACACGCTCCACACAAAAAGAGGACTATCTCCTAATTACCTGTTAGACAGTCAGGTGGGTGGCTGGCTGATGACTCAATTGGCTGCCTTGAAAGAAGAGTCCTCCATCCAAATTAGCATGCTTTTATCTTTTTTCATCCTGAAGTGGGTCTAATTGTTCTGCTTGAGAACCAGGTTTCCATTAATGAAAATTGTTTCATTTCCAGACTGAAACAATGCATGGAAATTGCATTCACGCTGGTGGGGACTCTAACTGAAGGAGCTGGGAAGAGTCAAGATAGTTACACAGGGAAGGTTGTCTTAAAATATTTTCACCATGAATGTTGCATAAATGCATTAACCTCATTCCTCTACATTCCAAAATTAAAATATAACAGTAAGAGACCTTTCTGCACTGAGGTTTCAATGCACAAGGAGAAGGCAGTGGCCCTACCCTCCATTGCTGATGGACATTGTGTCCATCCCTTGGTCCCACTGTCCTTCAAAAAAACCCAGCTGCACCTTACAGGTGGCTGAACGCCCCTCTGGCTGTGTTTCCAGGGACAGACTGCACACTTCTGGGGCTGGTATGAGCTTAATTGCCTGAGGCCTGGCACTGCTGGACAACTCAAGGTCCTGTTCATGCAAAAGCTCTCTCAACATCCCAAAAAGTCATTCTCTCTCACCTCATGCTGAGACCTTCTCTGACAAGCCTGATCCAACAACACATGCCCTTCACAAAAAAAGCGCCACCATTTTACTGAGGACTGCAACAACTTCAGCATTCAGCCAAGGAGATGAGAGATGTGGGTTCAGTCTCTTGCTGGAGGGTCAAGTGGAAGCCCCACAAATAACAGTGACTTGTAAACACTGGGGTTTGGTATATAACAAATGCTAGAGTACCTAACTTCTCCTGATACATCTGATAATGTCTTTAAAATTTCTGGTCTGTTTGACATGACATAGTCAGGAGTGTGATGATGAAAAGGTAGTCCTAGAGGTGATTTTTAGAGTAATACATTTTCTGTCTGCTTATTGAAAACTCTTCATTCTTTCAGTTCAATTGTCCCTGTTGAATTTCTGTGCTTCTGTCTCTTTTAGAAAGACAAAATGATTTTATGGATCACTGCTGGGATTTTTACAGACAAGAAAGAGTGTGGCAGACTTTATAAAACAGAATTTAAGTTAAATCCATCATTTGACAAGGCTCAACGGATCTTGCCTTTAAAAAAACTGAGAGTACCATCCACCTAAACAACAATGGCCAGAGCTTGATGGCACCTTATTTGGCACCCTTCCAACCCAAATCATTCTATGATTCTATGCTGCTTTCAAACTTCACACTCTGACACTTCTTCCCCTCTTCTTTTTTTAATTGTCAACTCATAACAGAAATACCTTGATCATTTTATAAGTAAACTCAGGTGAGTTGCATTAGCAGGTGTCAGATAGCAACTTCTAGTTGATAAACAGCCCACTTTCACTGCTGAACAACTAAAGAAAGTACCTCAAAATCTATAGGATATTTAGGTACCTGGTACTTGGAAGTGTACCTTAGGCACTCTTTGCATTTGGAGAAATAATTGCATCTCAGGTATGCTGGTGGAAATGGAATATGTTTATGTTTGGCTTCCCTCTTCCAAATACTCAAAGAGGAGAGAGAAGCTACTACTGTAATTTTTCCCTGCATGTGATCAAATGGCATAGGAAATGCATGGAAGATTATGTGAGACAGTTTTAAATTTTATTATACTACAGATGCAAATAAACAGAGAAATTGGAGCTGGTGGAAGTGCCATGAATTTCAACATCTTCAGGTTTTCACTAAGTTCTAAAACAGGTATATGCCACTTTAGGAATTTTTTTTTTTAGCTGAAGCCCTATTTCCATACAGCCTTTTTAGATATAGTTGCTCAGAAATCAGGAGATTCAAAGTTAAGGCAGGTAAAGAGACAGCAGCTCATAAAAGTAATAATATCCCAGTAGTTACCCACAGTTCTTTCTACAGACAAATAAAAAGAGAAGCAACCTGGCTTTCAGAATATTCACTGCCCATCTCTCCTGAAGGGCTTCAAGTGGAGTGATACTGGATTAAAGGCTCTGAAAATCAGATCCCATCTACCTTCCTTGAGATGCTCAGAACTCAAAGGACACCAAAAGCATGCAAAAAAGCAACAACAGTTCACCTTGGTGGAAGGGTTTCCAAATGAGGAAGGGAAACCCTCTCACCAGCAGACACTGGTGCATCAGTAGAGGTAAGGAATATGCTCAGCAAAGATGTGTTGGAAATGGAGGCTGCCACAGAGCAAAAGAAAGGGAAGTGCTGCTTGGAGTGCACTGCTTGCCCAAAGCACTCCTGGGACAGAGCTGTAGAGAAGGAGGGGTATATGGAAGGAATGGACAATGGACCTGTTCCAGTAGTGGGTTGGGAAGAGAGCTTTTTACCAGTAAGACCGGGTTTTTTTACAACTAGCATCCCTTAGGGAGAAGCATGAATGTTTTTACTTTGGAGTATCATATTAAAACCTGTATCCTGCACAGTAATTAAACGAAAGATGCACTTTCAGATCCCAGAAGTGGGTAACACTCGTGTGCTTATGGTTATCACTCATACAAGGTGTCTGATTGTTGAAAGTCTAGTGTCCAGAGGGAAAAATAAACCACAAATCTAACAACTTAACATACCTGACCTTCACACAGTTTGAATTTTAGTAACTAGGTTGCCATAGCTCAGGATGCCTGAAACCACAACATTTTGCCAAATGAGAGTAGTTACCTGTGGTTGGTTAGTGGGAACGGCCCAATTACTATTTTCAGCATGGGGAAGGTTGTTTCAGCTCTAAGAGTTCAGCCTAAGAGCAATTTGTGTTGTATGTAGCAGAAGGCAGAGTTCACCACTGCCATATCTTTCCAACCTAAAACAATTAGCCAAAGAAATAATAATTTTACATGTGTGCAAGCACATGATCAGCCGAATGTACTTGGGCCTGAGGTTTTGCTTTAAAACACACTTCCAGATTCGATGAATGAGGCTTCTTTGCACTGTGCACTGTTCCCATGTCACACAGCTGCCATGGGAGAGGGCTGCAGACAGAAACCAGATAGATTCAAGTCACAGTTATTTGTTTTTTGCTGGCTTTTCATTTAGCAAAAATATTATGTGTGGTAATTTACTTTGAATATTTAGCCTGTTTTAGGAGAAGTGAGAGACATCCTCTAATCTTCTGTCCCTCCATTCATCTAAATAACAACTTGCAATACTTTCCAAACAACCCTTATTTCTCCTAATCTTTCTTGCAAGATTAATTTTTCCAAGTCTACAGGAGCTGAAACAGAGGCCCAAACAGATCAATGTCTGTAGATATTGCCAGGGCACAGAAAACAATCCATTTTCAGACGTGGGTTATTTCTTGGGCTGGAAGTTAAATTTCCCTGAACCTGACATTTGAAGAAAAGGTAGCTGGACTTAGAGAAGAGCACAGTAGATGTTCCTCGTGGACATGATTTTCTAAGAGACTTTTGCCTGCTAAGCAGTTGCTGATTTTTCCCAAGGGAAAAGCTGTCAACAACTGCTTACCAGGCAAAAGTCTCTTACAAAATCATGTCCACAGTTCCTGGTGACTGACAGCCAGTGCTGAAGGACAGAAGACTGTTTACTGCCCCTCTTGCACTTTTCACCCATTTAATTAGACCAACAAATCATTAGGGGTGGCAGAAGGAACAGAAAAAGCTCCTACAAAACCTGCAAATTTGTAAGCTTTCCCTGAAACCCAACTGGGAGAGCTGGGCACTTCCAAGCAGGGATCAGACTCCTTGTGGTTCATAGGCAGAACTGGCTCAAAATGCAAGTACAACATTCACAATCATGTCAAATTTACTAATAATAATTTAGTAACTTATATTTTAAATCAAGCAATGAAGACTGGGAAGAGCAGTGAAAGAACAATCACAACAATCCTGCATTACTTATTGGGCTTCACTCACCAAGTTACAGCAGGAAAAAGCAAGAGGTTATTTTTGACTTTCTAATTAAGCTTGTTCTTAAATGCCCCTGGCCACCAGCTGGTGAGGTACGCAGAAAGAAGGGGGAAAAAAAGCAAACAAGAAAAAAGGTAATTAAAGAGGCCTTTCTTGCCTTGACATTGGATAGCTGTTTTTTGGCCTTTAGCTGCATGTTTCCAAAGAAAAGACAGCCCTTCATCATCAGATGAAATTGCAGAAAATAAGACTCATTCTTTCCATCTCCAAAGCTCCCACTGCAGCATTCAACTAACCCCCCTCTGAACACTGAGTCCCAACAACACAGGGAAATGTAACCTCCATCACCATGACACTCCCAGGAAATCAACACCTATCAACTACCACAGAATAATTAAGAATGGATAAAAAGACAGCTGCTTTCCTTCTGTTTTTTAATCATGTATCCAGCCCCTTAAGAGATTGCTAGGCTAGAGGAGACTTAAGGAAGATTAGCCTTTTCATTAATGTCGGGGTGAGGGGGCAGTTTCAATAACTTCCCCCAGGTATGTTTTTAGCAGAGAGGCAGGCAGCTTGTTTGAGTGGTACCTCCCTGTCTGGTGTTATCACTGAGATTATACTGAGATTAATTCTGAGCCCAGGGAGCAGGGAAGGCTTTCCATAGCAATCTTTCTGCTTTTTAAAAACAGAGGGAATAAAAAAACCCCAACAAACTCAAAGAGAAAAACTAATGCAGTGCAATGGGTTGACCCTGGATGGGTGCCAGGTACCAGCCAAAGGGTGGGTACTGCTCTGTCTCTCCCATCCTCTGCCCTCCCCAGCAGGGACACAGAAAATATTACAAAAGGCTCATGGGTTGAAATAAGGACAGGGAGAGATCACTCACCAGTTGCCATCATGGGCAAGACAGGCTGGACTTGGGGAAATTAGTTTAATTTATTACCAATCAAAACTGAGTAAGCTAACAAGAAATAAAACCAAATGGTAAAACACCTTCCCTCCACCCCTCATTTCTCCCCAGGCCTAACTTTCCTCCTGAATTTCTCTTCCTCCTCCCTGCCAGTGACCTTCTCAGGGGAAGGACCCCTGACATTCTTTCTCTGCTCCAGCACAGGATTCCTCCTATGGAAAACAGTCCTCCATGAACTTCTCCATCAGTACTTCCCACAGCCTTCAGTTTTTCACATAGTGCTCTGTTATGGGTCACTTCCATGGGGTGCAATCCTTCAGGAACAGGCTGCTGCAGTGTGGGTCCTCTGCAGGGTCTCAAGTCCTGCCAGCAAAACTGCTCTGGTGTGGGCTCCTCTGTCCAGGAGTCTGCTCCAGCTTGGGCTTCCCACAAGTCACAGCCTCCTATGGGCATCCATCTGCTCTGGCAGGTGGCTCTCTGCATCCCATGGACCCCCATGGGCTGTGGGGCACAGCTGTCTCACCATGGTCAGCACCATGGGCTGCAGGGGAATCTCTGCTCTGCTGCCTGGAGCACCTCCTGCCCATCCTTCACTGACCTGGGTGTCTGCAGGGCTGTTCCTCTCACAAATTCTCTCCCATCTCTTTGGCTGCATTACTGCAATGGTTTTTTCTCCTCAAACACATTACCCTAGAGGCACTGCCACTGTTGCTGGTGGGCTCAGCCTCGGCCAGCAGTGGATTCATTTTGGAACCAGCTGGCCTTGGTTCTATCAACATATGGGAAGCTTCTGGCAGCTTCTCAGGGAAGCCACCCCTGTAGCCCCATCACTGAAACACTGACAGCAAACCAAATACATGCAGTCAGGCTGGTGATCAATGTAACTTAGTTTGTTTTAAACAATAATTTTACTTTTCCCTAATCTGTTTTTTTTCTACTTGAAGGTCTTCAGTGGTGTCTTCAAACATGAATTATCACCTAGAGGAAGAAACTATTACTGTTCCCATCCTTAAGATCAGAAAATAATTTTAAAAGTAAGAGATTCTAAGCAAAGCTTTAAGTACTAATTACAGCATCTCAGAAGGAAAGTAACACATTCGGTGTTTATTGGGCAAACCAAACATGCACTTTTGACTTTGATGTGTAGGTTAAAGCTTTCTGCTAACAATGAGGGGTAACAAGTTGCAAGTGTAGCTCCATTGAAGCAGTTGATTCTCTCCAAAGTGATTAGCCTGACACATCCTGTTACACACAAACAGAAACCACAGGAGCACATGCCTATGACAAAATATTTCCTTTTCACACCACATATGGCATCATAGAATGATTTGGGTTGGAAGGGACCTTCAAGATCATCTTATTCCAGCTCTTCTGCCATGGCCAGGGACACATCCTGCTAGACCAGGTTGCTCAGAGCCCCATCCAGCCTGGCCCTGGAAACTTCCAGGGATGGGGCATCAAGAGCATCTCTGGGCAGTCTGCTCCTGTGCCTCACTACTCTCACAGCAAAGGATTTCTTCCTAATCCTTAATCTAAACCTCCCCTCTTGCAGTATGAAGCCGTTCACCCTTGTCCCGTCACTTTGTCCCCTGGTACAAAGCCCCTCTCCAGCTCCCAGTACTGCCCCAGCTCTCAGGGCATGACAGCCCCCCAGAGCTGCAATGGAATCATGCCAGCCAGGGCACACTTTCGTTGCACCATTTTTACACTACACCCATGTTGCTCCACACTTATTCCCATGGAGGTTTTGAAGCACGAATTCTCGGGAATAACTTCTCTTAGAGATGCCACAAGGGAACACAAGAGAAACTTAAAAGGGTTTCAACCAGGCTAACTTAAAATAGCAATCCCAAAGATTGGCAGCTTAAATAGACTGTTCCATCTCTAATTTACCATTTCTGAAAAGTGAGGAAAACAGATTTTTTTTTCCCTTTAGGAATCTCCAGCACTTTGTGGCTGGGCAGTTACAAGCCTGTACCCCCACACATATTGCAACCAAGGCTGAGCTCAACAGCAAAGGCACTAGCAAGGGATGGAAATAACTATCAACCCCCACCTTTGAATGACTCACAATCCATGAAATACCTTCTCTTGCAAATCAGACCTTGGGGAAGGAGAAGGGAAAGGGGCAGACATTACAGCAGCTTTCCAAGAGCCTTGTCACTGAATTTGAATGCTGGTGACTTTGCAAGGTAATGGGATTCAGGGACTAGATGCTGCAGCACAACTGACAAACCCTTTCAAAGCATTTCTAAGGAGCAAATTCATGAATCAACAGAATGTGCTTCAGGGCATCTGATCATTGTTTAGTGATTCCAAATGAAGAGGAGGGTTTTTTTGTTGTTTTTGTTGTTGTTGTTGTTTAATCATTCAAGTATTAAGACTTCAGCATGAGAATAAAGTGGCAAAGTTCAACACCTTTGAGTTAGGCAAGCAAGCTATTAGACCCAGAATGGATTTATTGCCCTTTGAGGAATCACAGTTGTCTTGATATGACACAGATGTATCCAGCTTTCCTGACCTTCCTGGGACACTCTAACTTTTTCAAAAAGATAAAATGCAAACCCCTAGGTTTCTATACTGCAGAAGACAGGCTGCTGCTTGTATTCCAAATGCAGCTTTGGGGTTTCCTGTAGGACAGAAATTTCAGTTCAGTCAGCTGCAAGACAGAGCTTGCTTAGAAGAACAATCAAGAAAAAAACAAGGAAAAAAAGATAATTGAAAACTTAGGAGTCTCCCACAGCACACAGGTCTCACCACTATCTTTGCAGACAGGAAAAAGAACTCACCTGCCTGTCAATTAGGAGAAAGTGTAACATACCCTGAACAGGCTGATGCACACACAGCCTTGATACACTGCCAAAGAATCTTAAACCACAGCAGGTCTTTGGGTGCACAGTGGGCACACACTTAAACAGATCAGTTTTTTGAAAGTTAAGAAAAATAAAATAATTGCCTCTAATTATTTTTAACACTCCTTCATAAATCATCAATATTTTACTTCATTTACATTTTATTGAGTGTACATTAGCACTCAGAGTATATTTTTTTCAGAGGCATGTTGTTTCCTGTTGTCTTTGCTGACAGAATAGTACCAGGCACTATTTTCTCTGTAGCATGGACTAAGGATGGCTTGTTGGCATACCTAGGCTGAGTCTTCAGGTAAATAAGTAAGAAGTAACAAAAAATCATCTTCACCTTAACAACTCCACTTTTGCCAACCTGTTGTGCAGATGCCTGCAACTGCTGGGTGAAGCTGCTGCAAAACACTGGTGACACAAAAACTCCCCCCACCAGTACAAGTTGTATGCACAGCAAAGGAAGTGAGGACAATAATTATAATAAAACCAAACACACAAACAAAAGAAAATAAACTACCCACAGTAATTTCAGCCTCATCTGGAGAATCAGCATAATTTAAAAAGCCATAAGAACATTAAGAATATTAACCATAAGAACAATTCATTTAATGCAGTGATAACTTTATTGAAGGAAATGAACAGCACTTGTAAGGGTTTCACTTCATTACAGAGAAAGTAGTAAGTCAGAAAAATAGATGTTTATCAAAGTAGAAATCAAACAGTGTAAATACACAGAAAAAGCACATCAGCAAACAGAATCAGTAACAGTATAAGACACTGCAGAGAATTTCTGAATTTGGTTTTTATTTTACAAAACAATTCCACAGCTGGTAAAAAATTTAGTGGTCACACTACAGTGAGGCACGTGGTTTTAAGACAGTAAACCTTTTGTATGCTTTCCCTTCAAAATGGTCAGTATTTGCTACGGTTGTAAACATCAGTATTTAAGATAATATGTGTCTAAACATCCTCCTCCTTCTCAGTTTACAATAACACAGTGATCTCACTTCCATGAGCATGATTAAGTACCAAAATGAAGAAAGAGCTGTTCTCAGGAAGTCAGAGGCACACATAGAGCCCAACACATTTTCCTTTTAAAAACATGGTTTCTGGAAAGAATTTCAACTTGTGGCAGAAAATTCTTCCTTGGTTTTTGTAACAGCTCATGAACAATCTTATTAATGTAAATACTAAATGATATGAAATTGTTCACATCATCAGTGTAGAACCATTTCAGATAGTACCAGTATTCATAACGGACTTAATCACATAAAAAGGAGCAAAACCTTGAAGTAGTGAAAAAAAATCCCATATTTCAATGTATAGAGTCTCAGTACTTTGGGAACAGATGACTACCACCCTCCCTGTTTCCCTTCCTGATGTAGCTGGAAAGTCAGCTGATCCAGGATATACAAATTCCCTGCTAGAACTGTATGCTAAGGCTGCTTGGTTGAGGTTATCTGTACAGCAAAAAGTGCAAAAAGGTGGACAAATTGGTCAACAGGCCGAGCAAAAAGCACTTTCTGTTAGAACAGCAAACCCCACTGAGATGGGCACCCAACATCAAAGAAGTTTCCTTAGAGGAATCAGCCTTGAGTCAGGTGCTGTAGGCAACTGAGCAAGGACTTTGGGAAGGAAGGATCTTTGTGATCCAAACCACAAACTTTCTATTCGAAGTAGAGTGTACACAACAAACATTCCTGTCCTCAAAGACAGTGAGATGGAAAGCTTCAGAAATACCCACCATGCTTCCTGCCAAGCAGATAACCAAAGCTGATGATGTCAAAGTGTAACACAAAGCAGGTTTAATGACCAAAAAAAAAAAGGTATAATGGTATAATCTAATTCAGACTGCAAACTACTCAAGAGGGAATATTCATATAGCTTACTCCCCAGTTATGTAAAAATCATATAAAATTAAGTACTTCAGTAAAGTAGTAAAAGGAAATTTCTTTTGCTGTTAAATTTGCCAATAGCCTCACTACAACTGCTTAAAAGTGAGTAAGAATCTAAAGAGTTTTGTTCTGGGGGAGCTATTTTAAATCAAAACTGCTTGTAAATGAAGCAACAAACCCTGAGTATGTTTCACATATTGGCAAGAATATGGCAAGTCTCTCCTACTTGCCATCTCTCTGATGTCCCCAGGAACAGTAAACAACATCAAATGGCAACACAAACCCCTGTGGCACTCTTGTGATCCTTGTGTCCTTGCCATCTCCCCTTGGGTTCCTTTCCTCTAAGGGCACAATTGCTTAGCCTCATGTGCTGTGCAGTCAAATGAAGATTTGTTCTTCTCTCATCCTGAATAAAAGGCTGTGAAGCTGGAATTACAATTTTTAACTGAGAGGAGAGGGTCAAAGGACAAAAATCCATTATCTGCTATCTACTGGTATTTTCATAAATTTCCTACTTCTAACTGGCTGTTCACAAGAGCCAGTTACAAAGTTTTAGTTAGCTACTCTGCACATTGAAAAACTAACATTCACCATACCCAACTGTACTATTCTTCCAGAAGAACTGCCAGAGTCAGGCTACCAGAACGCTGCCCAAGCCAAGGAATAAGCAAAAGGCTTTTACTCCTCCTAATCTGAAGTAATCAAAAAAAGAATCCCAAAAGTCAAATTCCGCTATCGTGGCTGCTGAACTTGGAATGATGATTGGAGTTAACACAACTTAGCTGGAGAGGGGAAAGAGAAACAAGGGATACTGTGCTTGTAGCTTTTTCCAGGGACATCCAGAAATGCCAAAATTAAAGGAATATTGGAATGTAAAAGGCATTAGAGTTGCATTTAAATTTCCCTTATACAAAGGAGTTCTGTAAACATTATCAAAGTCCTAAAAAAGACTGGGATAAGTCTTTTGACAGACGTAAATTAGGTTTTGAACTTACTCCCTGATGAAAAAAAGACACACACCAGTTTAGACACTTGTCTTAGATCAGCCAGGGAAAAGAAGGATGAGTTTTCTTTAATTCCCAATCTCTCTTGGGCATTTAACCAAATCTTCTTTTCAAGAAGAGTAATAGTCAACATATTTATTTCAACACTAACTTCTAAATCCTGGGACATAAAAGAAGCACCAGGACATAGTACTTGAATCTGCATAATTGATTCATCCCAATATCAGTGCCATCTTTCCAAGGTGACATTTTCCATTCAAATGCCTTTGCAACAGTAATTCTGGCCACCTGGAATCCATAGAATGCTTGCCAAAATCTCCCTTTCATACCATCTGCAAAAGAGAATATTTAATTTTTTTAGAGGATCCTTATAGGTGGGTGGTACTGAGCTTTATAAATTATCAGCAGGACACTTAAATTTAAGATCTTGGATTAATTAATTTCTTAGTAACTTTCTGGAAGCCATAGAACTATTTGCCTTCACTGTGAGCTTATACTTTACAGCCAAGTAGATCTAGGTTTTTCCCACATTAAAATCTTTGTGGTACAAGTCAGAGATACACTTGCCATGCAAACACATCTTAAACAACTGAACTCTTGGTAGTCTGAGGAAGAGATGCCTCAGTTCCCACTAGAGTGCACTGGAAAACCATCATCTTAAACTGGCTCCAGCAAGACAGTTTGCTAGAGGGAAAGGGGAAAGCAGTTAAACACTATCTCACACAGCAGAAGCAGGAATCTGTGCTCAGATATCAAACTGACCACTGCAATGCTGTGGAAGTAAATGATTATATATAGCTCAAAAGATAAAGAGAACACAGAGTGGCCTTGGAATTTGGATACAGACTGCTCAGCACTTGTTTGGAGCTGGCAGCGGGATTGTTTCACGCTTTCCCTGCTACCACAGGCAATAGAATATTGTGCTTTCTCCTCCGTGCACAGAAGTTCTCTGGTGTGTGCAAGAGTTTTAGCAGAAAGAAAACTGATTCCACTTTACAAAGAAACAAAGAGAAACATTGGAGTTTTAACTTATTTACAAGTTCAGAAGAAAATGTCTTCTCCCTGACCCAGGCTGCTTAAAAACAATAGCCCACTTCCACCTCATGGCAGTTTGTCCTTTGAGAAAGGACATACATAAATTCTTTTATTGTTTGCCTACCATGCCCTTTGCATTGCTCTCATGCTACAGCTGGAGGAGAAGAGAAGCACCTCACCTCATGTGAAAAATGTCAGCTTCCTACCTTGCAACCATGAGCAAGGAGAATAATTCAGGTTCCTGGTAGTGAAAACTTCAATGGACCTTATTTTATGAATGCTTTTCCAACAGGAAAAAGTTTTTTCAGATTAAAATGTCCCTTTCATGTATTTTAAGGAAAGACTATCAGTATAGACTGAGAATTAAATACTTCATTAAAGATGCAAGCATTTCATGGTTAGTCCAGAACCCTGTTTGCCTTTAGAATTACATCTTTTAGAAGTCTCATAAACCTAAAATTTTGCAAGAGAGACAGGAAAAGAAAGAATATCAATATTTCATTATCCAAGGCAAACAGTGCAAAGATTAAGTGACATAAGGCTATTTTTAAAAATCCCAAGTTGTTGGTAAGAAATCAGTTTTCAACTCTAAAAGTGGCACAGCCCCATCAAAGACAAGGTCCTCATTTTACAGATTTCACACATTGCTTTGAAACTTTTGCAAAACCAAATGCATGAATTCATGCAAGAACCACCACCAAACTGTGGACCCCTGCCCAGTTCTTCTGCCAAGACTATATTTCATTTAATCACAAGCCCCTGTCCCACAGACACCATTGCTTACAAACCCAAGCAACTGCAGACGCTGGGTGTAACACAAGGAGCTTCTAACAAGCAGATGAAAGGCACGTGTTCAAAACAGAAGTAGGAAACTACATAACACAGTGATCCCAACTCAGTTCTACCTAGAGCTTCCTAGAACTTTGTGAGCATCCAGTGTTCCTGTTAGGACAGACAGACTGAGACACATTTCTTCACAGCATCCCTACAGGGAGGAGACAGAAAAAAACACAAGACAGTCAGAATCACCTCAGTTACATTATTGGATAAGAGTCATTCCATGCTGCTATCCCACTGACACTGAGGACTGTGAAGATCAGCTGATCATGTATTAATTGCATTAATATGATTTGCATGACTACACAAATGCCTTAGAGACAAGCAGCTCTGCTCAGTGCCCACCTGGTGGGGAGGTGACACCTGCAAGGCTGCACTGAGGCAGTGCACTGCAGAAGGGTGGGGCAGGAGACACAACTGTGTGCTCACACAGAACAGCACTCATGGGGGAGAACAGGACAAGAGGGACACAGAAGAACACACTTGTCTAGTAGCAGTTTGTAAATGTTGAATGCATTCCAAAGGCAAGCCTTATGCTCAGCCTTTGGTCAGCAGGTTTACATATTTCTATGGGGAGCGCTCTCATTTTCTCCATTTGTGTTCTCCCACTAGAGAAGAGGCTTATTTTCATTTTGAGATGTAACCAATTTTATTTCCTGAACCATGGAAAACCTTCTAAAGCCATACATGACAATGCTTCTCTAAACTTCTCTTCTGTATGATTAAACCTCAAAATGATAAAGAGTAAGAGAGTAGGGAAGCTTACCTTGCATATGGTATGAAGGAAATGCTGTACCTAAGAAGACAGATTTTGAAAGTTATATTTCATGTCAGATTTTATTACAGTCACAAAAAAGAACAACCCCTCTGATACTCTAAACTGCAAGTTACATAATCAAAATGAAGCTTTAAGTTTTTGAGTAACAGGAAAGAGTATCCTTGCAAGCCATCTTAGCCAAGCCAGAGTATGAAACACTATGGCAAAATAGAGGGGGAGGTTGTGAAAGCATCTTAAACACAGCTCTCCTGCATCCAGTATCCTTCATGCTCCAACACCTACAGGTAGGCAAGATTAGCATCGATGGCTGGCTAGGTGTCCATATCAGTTTGTGCACTCCTTTGGTGACCGTGCACAGACCATATGTTAACATGAAGAACACTGACAATTTGATTGGCATAACTGGGTCTCTGAACAAGACAAATTCAGGAGAGTGTAAAAGATGAATACCAGATAGTAGGCAACAAATTGATTTAAAAGGGGAGGAAAAAACCCAAGCTCAGAGAAATCAAAGGAAGTTCCTCTAGAAATGGAGCCCTGAGCTCTGTCTCCAAAGCCTCTGTAGTGGTGTGAGACACCAAGAAGTGGGAACCGGTCAGCTCCTCACTGATGCATTGTCTTGAATCTAAGGGATTGACAAAGTAAAAATTTTCCTTCCACCTAAGTCAATGTCAAAACCCACTCACAATTCAGCTACTGATGTCAGGTGCAAGAGAAAGTGGAATATATAGGGAGGAAATCACTCACCATGCCATGGCAAAAAACTGTAAGATGCAGAAAAGCAGCGCGAGTCCTGCCTTACGCCACTGGAGAGGGGAGGGGACAGGGGAAGAAACACAGCAGAGACAAGAGTGTAAGAAACTTCCTTTTAAAATATACTCCAGCTATATTAACTCCAGTTATATATACAGACAGGACTCCAGTACTCACCCAGAAAGCAGAACATAGTGTTAGTATGAGGCACAACTAGAAGAAAACAAATTATTTTAATTAAAAATAGAAACAACTCCTATTTCTATAAATATTGCAATGCTGTAATGGAGTCTTTCATTCACAGAGACAGAAATTAATTACATAATTTCAGTTTTATTCAATTCTGCACCATAGGAGTTCCTCGTATTTAAGAGTTCCTTGTATTTAAAATGCTCTCGCTATTACATTTCTGAAGTGAATTAAAGCAATCAGGAAATATCAGCCTGGTATCTCCAGAAAATGATTTTATGGCTGCAAAAGAGCAAGAGGAAGAGGTTCCTGCAGCTCTTTTGTAGGTCTCTGCTCCATCTCACACGCTTCTTGCGTCACAGGCACACTTCACATTTCATAATTTTGCATAAGTCTTTTAAAATACTTTTCAGTTACCACTCTCAGGAGTCTTTCTGCTTCTGCACAGTTCCTGATGATTACAAGGTTACCACAGCATAGAAGTTATGTCATTACTTAAAAACTCACCAATTAAAACTATGCTACATTTTCAAGAATTTTGGGCTATTGCTTAGGAGCTCTCCCGTGTATACATCTAAGTAAGGCACAGTTATTTAAATCCGCACTTTTTCTGTTTTCAGAGCTGCACTGTATCTTTCTTTCTTTACTGCAGGTAAAATCTTGGGCGAGTAGTAGGATTATTTTCTGCTTTAACCCTCAGTTTTAACAGAAGCCTCCTATTAGTTTGCATTTTCAATTTAAGTTATGACAGCTCATTTATCTAGGATAGGTGCTGATAATTCATCTCCCTTCATCATCATCTCACAGCCTTTAGATGCACATGTACCATTGTGCTACAAGAGGTTATAATGGGCATCTTTCTGCTAGAATGGAAAAAAAACCCACATAGTACTGCATATTCAGACACCAAAACATGCACTGCCAAAGAAATCATACACTTGAGCTCAACCAGTACTGATAATAAATGCAGCTCTTCCATTAGTTTTAAGGTGGTGATTCGTGTATTGGTCTAAATACTGCACTATACACCTAATGACGGCTTTAGCCCAGTGAACAACATTCCAGGAATTCTGACTCCAGGCATCCTGAATGCATACAAAACACACACACATACTCCACACAGCAGCTTCTTGCTTGGATCTGCAAGCATACACAGCCAATTTCTCAAGCTCTGCAGCATCTCTTGGATGTGTAAAGAGAAATTGGCCAATGCCAAGCAAACACTCTGAAGACATTCAGACTGAAAGCGGGAGTTTCATGCAAGTTAAACCACCTTTCAACTCTTTGACTTGCCAGGAGAAAACAGGAAAGTTGCAGAGACAAAAAACCCCTTTAAAGAAGAGTCAGTAGCAGCAACTTAGCAGCAACTTTCAGACACAGAAACACACATATCAAGGTTTTCTATAACTTCCATCTTCTGAAAAGAAAATATTTACAAGGGTGACTCCACTGAACGTTGAATTTGCTATTTCATTCTGTCATACAAGTTTCAAAACCTGAAGCTATCGGCCAGCTGGGATGATCCCTAATGCAAGGTAACCAAGGCACAGTTTCCCCAGCTGCTTTGTCATGAAGAGATGATTTTATCAAGGTAGAAATACCTACACAGCCCTTTCAAGGCAATCAGACAGAATATAAAAAGACAAAAATATGCAAAATAAAATATCTAGCAACATCCATAGGACAACTTAAAAAATCTCCTAGTTTCCCATCATTCACTTCTTAGGCAACATGTAAATATGATGTTGTGACCTCAGGCACCCTAAAAAAGCACATGCATGGTTCACACACACCAGTCACAGACCCTCAATGCCCATTTAGCAAAACAAGCTGGCTTCAGCTCAGTCCTGTCTAACAGAGAGTCGCTTTTCTGGTGCTACACTTAGCTTTCCACTACAGTAGACACGCAGTGTTTGACATTTTAAGAAAAGGCAAAAAAACCACGAACCAAAAAAACGCCCCCCAGACACATCCTGAGCCATAGCAATGGATATGAAAGGACTTCACAATGAAAATCGTTGCCGGGTTTGCATGAGTTAAACGTGACTCCCGGGATACTTACGAGCATAACAATGGTAGCGATCAAACGTGTGGGCTCAAACATCCGCTTCAGCTGCTTCATGGGTCCCATAAGAAACATAGTGCTGTGAGAAACAAGTCGAGATGAACACGGAAATGAGAAAGGCAAAAGTGAAAGATTAAACTGTCTGCTGCCGTAAGGGCATCAGTACCCTGTGTTGTTATGGCAATAAGTGCAGCATAACTAAAGAAAAGGGATTGTACAACAAGACAAAATCCATTCCTCCTTTTCTCTGTGCAAGGTATTTACAATTTTATTCACACTTGTTCTGCTAAAATTAACAGAAGCAGAGCAGAACTATCAAGTTAGAAACATAGGCCAAGGTCAGCTCCAATCAGATCTTCCTTGACAGATGTTTTTCTAACCTCCATTTCAAAAATTCTTTTAAAATCTGCTTTTCAAGAATACCATCCACAGAGGCTCTGCATGGATTGCCAGGTAATCCGGCTCAATTCCTCTACATAAAAGGCTGTTTTCAGGCCTGGATCCATTCTCTGATCCCTTACCAGATCTGCAGCCTCATCTAGAGCCCTGGTGATGGATACTGGATGAATCAGAGAAGGTGAAAGTGATATTTCTGCCTCATATACTATATTATTCTGCCTCATCAGCATATTACTTCCAGTTCCATCATTTATGCTTTCTTGCATCACGCTAAGTTTCCACAATCACAGAAAGTTGGGCCTGTCACAGAATATGTAAGGCTTTGCTTCAGGAATCTCGATGGCCATGGAGTCTTACCACATATACTTACCCTGACAGGCAGACTGCCCAAACACATTCACCAAAACACACAGCACACTTACAAAAAATGGCAAAGAATTATTTTTAGCTGGGGGAGGGGAAACCAACAAAATCAAAACCCCTCAGTGCTCACAGCATGAGTGAGATTCTCCTTTACTGATGAGCAGCTTTTACCTTGAATGCATTACTAATAACAATAAACAACACAAAAATTTTCTTTACCATTTCAGGGTACTACTGGGGAAATGCTGTTCTGTAGAATTCAACAAGAAAATTATCTACAAAAGCAAATCTTCTCTTGTAAATGCAACAGTTTCTACCACTCATGCGCTATCGTCCTGCTTTTGTTTCTCATCTGTATTAAGGAAATAATATATATAAAGATTGTTACCTCCCAAGAGATGCAATATTCCCCAGGGTATAAAACACTGCAAAGAGCACCAGCCCTTTCTTTGGTATCCATAGCAGACAACTACCCTAAAAAAGAACATTTAGAGAAAGAGGAGGAAAATAAATAGGTTTTAAATTGAAACAAATATATCTATATCTAAGAAGCGTCACGTCACAAAAGAAATCTTAGGAGAACTTCAAGCCAAACTGCAGAATTATGCATGCAAAAGCAAATCGCATTTATTGGCATTCTCGTTAAGAGTCAGTGTATTGCACCTAACTAGAACCGAGTCAAAAGTCTCCACAGAGACTCGGAAAAATCAAGCAACAGCACAGAGGGAGCCTGTAACTATCTGGGCTCCGGAAACTCAGATATTGGGGAGATCTGGCAAAGTCCTTACCAAGATCGAGCACAGGCATCCGATCGCAAAACACGCAATGAAACCCTTCACTCGGGTGCCCCAACTTAAGGAAGTCGCATCGATAACCTGGAAACGAGGAGAAAAACAAAAGCGAAACTTGTTTACTCGCACCTCTTGCCTCCTACCAAGCGCGAAAACTTCCTCTCAGACGCCACGCCGTGTCCTTGTCCAAGCACCCTCCCGAGTGTCCCGCGGGAAGCAGGGTTCACCGAGGCACCGGGACGCGCGGGGGCAGCGCTGGCCGAGCCCACGCGGGACCGCCCGCCCCCGCCGCCTTCTCCGGGCTGGCCGCTCCGNCCGCGTCGCGGCCGCTCAGCACCCGCTTCAGCTTGTCCATGGCTCCACACCCCGCCCGCCCGGCCGGCCGGAGCGCCCTGCCCTTCCCTGCGCTGCGCTTCCCTTCCCTCCGCTCCCCAGGGACTACCAGCCCCGGCAGCCACCGCGCCCACCTGCGCGCCGCAGGTAGGGCAAGGCCGGTGGGGCGGCGCGCAGGCTGCCGGGGGATGTAGTCCGGATGTGGATGCATCCTATCCCCCTCCAGCACTTTCCAATCCAGCACCTGGCATTAGCAAAACTCATTTTATAGTCAGTGGGGTTTCATTCTAATCCCACGCTTGTGGCTCTTCTCCTGCTCACTTTATTTTCGTAACGAGCTGAGCAATCTCCTGCCAAACTAAGATACATGGATGCAATGTCCTACTAGCAGCCAAAATTCAGCATCACAGATAGTTCTTTCAGTTTATTTTGCTCAGTTAAAAACAGAACGGGAAAATGTTTGGTACGTTTTATTTAGCAACATCCAAGGAACAATATAAACTGCCACATAAAACTCGACACAAAACGGCTGGAGAATCACCCCACTCCCTCCCCCCTGAAGTTATTTATTCAAAGTGGTATTTTTCTGTGGAAATTTTGTGCCAGAGAGCTTACTGAACGCCAGTTTATATCGCTGCTTCTTGGTAATCTGCGTGGTGTAACAAAGTCACAAAGTGCTCCAATTCTGAACTTGCTGTAACTTCCTAAAGGTGTTCCCATGATTTCCCCAACTCGTGTGTTCCAATGAAATGCACAGCACCCTTTACAATAGAGGGAGAGCAGGTATCCATAGAGTCAGGATACAAGTCCATTCCGTAAAACTTTACCAAGGGGTCACAAATTAGGATGTGTGATGGACAAGAGAAAATACACAGTATAAGCTAAACATGCAGAGTGCCCTTTCCACTGATCCCTCCTGACTCTGTGGCTTTCCATGCTCTATTTCAGCCCAAAGGAGTTTAATCTTAGCATCACTGACCAAGCCCTAATCACAGTTTGTATTAACAAATGCAGACACAGTTTCCTTCATGCCAGCACTACATGAGCTCTGCCCTTAGTCATACCAGCTGTAAAATGTGTTTTAATAAGCCCTAAGGCATGTGTACTAATATATGCTTAGAGTAAAAGAAGTGCCATGATTTACTTCTACCACAAAAGTATCTCTTCACCCCCATTTGTTGTTCCCTTCCTTTTCACTCTTTCCTGACTTCCCTCGATCACTGGAATGGACCCAAATAATCTATTACCAAATGGATTTTAACCTCTTCCATGCTGCATTCAATTGCACTCCCCTTCATCCTGCCACTAAAATGTTTAGGAAACAAGGGCAGGAAGATGAAAAAAAAAAAAAAGCCAACAGAATTTAGGAATGTAATTGGGAACATAGAGGACCTTAATTCTATTTCAAAGTGGCCATAAATTCATTCACCCAGATCATGTCTGATAATTATCTGATAATTATCACGGCTGATAACTTCTTTCAGAAACTCTTCCATTTCGGTTCTCTTCACTCATCCAATGGATCATTTTTTGCAGTAATCCTTTCCAAAGGATTCCAAAGATAAGGCTGAAGGTGTATTCAGAAAAAAAAATCCTAATCAATAACTTTGTAAAAATTAATCCTCACAGTCTCTCTGTGAGTAGGCATATATTAACTCTCATTTTTACATACATGGAATGGAAGCACAGAGAAATGTCTTCCCCATGGTTAGAGTAAATCAGTGACACAGGAAAAACTGCAGTTAGCTCCTGCCTTTCCACCTGCTGTAGATTTTACTAGATCAGGCTGCCTCAGATAAAAGTGAAATTAGTGGGTTGTTTTTACTAAGGAAACAGTCACTAAATGGCAGTAGACTTTTTTTTCCCCCACTGATAACCTCAGGGTCTTCTCTACATGAAAACCACTTCACAAAAGATATGGTTAAATATAGGTTTTGTGGTGGGTTGCTTCTAGTAAGCCATGCAGCGTAGAATCCAAATATTTTAAAACAAAAACCCCAAGACATCAGAACGTGTACATGTTCTTATCTGCAAGCACCTTGCACCACCAGGCCTGCTTTTCACTGGAGTTACTTGCTTCCTGCACTGAGTGTCAGCAGCAAACCCAGACAAGCCTGCTTGGATGCCCCATTCTTAGGCCAAACCAGTGATGTTTTGCAGGATCTCCAAAAGCAACACAAGTATTTCAGTTTCATCCACAGAGTGTTGAAATCATGACTATACAAGTGATTGCACTTCTATCAACATTAGAACTTAGAAGATTTTTAAAATAAACCAAAATTATGTATCTGGAATACACGTTAGCATCTTTCTAAGGCCATACAGGATCTTCTTTCTCAAAATGCAAATACCAGCATCCTTTAGAGATCAGACTTCCCCAGCCTTAAGCCCCACTGCAGTTTTGCAATTTGGCTGTCAGGGCAGCAGAACCATCACATGCGGGCACATCCAAGAGAGGGCCAGTGCAGGGCAATGCCTTTCCAGCACTGTACATGACTGGAGCAGCACAGGGACCCCAAGTGAGAGTCCCAGAACTGCACAGAGAATTCCAGCTGACATTAGATTAAATCAGCATTGTGAAGAGACTTACCAGTGTCTCTCTGTTATCCAGCTCTCCTCCTGCTCTGGAGTTAATGCCTCACGAATAATTTTATCTTTATATAGTGTCAAACAAATGTATTTTTTCCCCTACACTTAAACTTATCCTCAGATGAAATGAATATTCTTAGGTAAGACTCTGGATCAGAAAGTACAAGAAGTAACTTTGTTGGTTATCAGTAAGGGAAGCCAAGCAAAATGGGTAGTTTAGGACTGACAGATCAAAATAAATGCAGAAGAATTTTTGGGGTTTTTTTTTTTACTGTGGATTATTTCTCAATAAAAATAAAATCATGCCAGTTTTACAACTCTGGTAGTTTCTTAGTATCTGAAGCAACAATAACAAAATCTTCATAGAAGTGTTAGCAGATGGGGGTCCAGACAATACTCCTGCCTGCTTGGTGAACTAAACAGAATCCACACTCCCAGTAGTCATTTCTCCAATGCTGCTGAAAACTGTAACTCACCACCATTCTATCATCAGCTCCAGACACAGGTTAAAAGAAATCCAAACAAAAAACACCATTAGCAAAACCTGCTTGAAATGTTTTCTCTCAAGGCTACAGAAAAATTAGCCAAATTCTTCATTCCACTAGTAGTGAAATGCCCCCCACGACAGCAACTGTGATCACATTATCTCCAGTCTACTTCAAGTCCTTATAAAGTCACATTTATTTAGACTTAGCACATGTGGTTTCCAGTGATGTTTCTGGTTTAGGCTCCAGTTCCTCTGGGAATTCTAGTTTTTCACAGATTGTCTCCTTTATGGGTAGGTACTGAGAGATTTCATTAGGTTCTGTGAACAGCGAAAGTGGAACATTCTAAAAAGCAAAAAATTTTACATGAAATGAGTGAAAGAAAAGAGGGGTAAGAAAAGTATTCCAACTTCTACAGACAACTAATTTATCATTTACTGGATGTAAACACCACTAGAGGCAAACTTTTTAGAGGCAAAGGAAAAATAAGGGAGAAGGAAAATGAAAGTTCAGGCATTTGTCACTAATAAATACCAACAGCTGCAACTCCAAATGTACCACAAATTATTCTGAGCCATTACTAGAGTTTTAAGGTGACCTATTTACTTCAAATATATGAGAAAAACTGAAAGAGTCTGTTACCAAACAGATCTTAATACTGTTTGGAAGCACACAACCAGCCATGAAATTTAACATCATGGGACCTGGAGTACCTGATTTTGCAGCTGAACAGTTCTATGAAAATATAAAATAATAAAAACATTTTATTAACTCAACAGTAGAAAAAGTGACCTAATCCCATACCTTGTCATGTGATCTGAGCATTTACAAAATGCAGATCTGCTCTAAAATCACCAAAACAAAAGCTGCATAAGCAAAAAGAATTTTCCTCTGTATCAATTCCAAACCGTACAAAGAAAGACTTACAGACACAGTATTTTCTATGCTGACCATCAAACTAAAAGATAGTAGGAAAAGAAACAAAGTTTTTAAAATGTGATACCTTTAAATTTGATATTTTGCTTTCCCTGGATGTGTATTCTCGCAACATGTAGGTCTTGTCAGCCTAATAGAAAAAAGCAATCATCTGGTATCAGTACAAACTAAGTATTTTAAATAGACTGAATTTAGTAAGCATTGGAATTTGGTTCACCACATATTTTCACCTAGGACAAGAAATGTACATTCAAATTCATGAAGACAGATGATAACAATGGGTTTTTTTTGTTTTTCCAAAAACAACCTGTGTGCATGCTTCAAAAAAATTCTATGAGCGAATATGCTTGTTTATTTTTACTCAGCTAGAACTCCTACACATCTCCACAGAATTACCAAACCACAAATTTTAATATCCTGTACTACTTATGAGATACCATAACTCAATGTACTCAATGGACAGTTATTTGCAAGCTACACTTGCAGTCTAATTCTATTAGGCAAGACAAAAATAATGTACTTGGAGACAAGATGGTACTGAACTCTTTACTGTTGCCTATTTTTCCTCTTGTACTTCCTTCTCTAATTTGTGTCTGTCAAATGTATTTAAATTATTACATCCCATGAGGGGCGGCCTGCTGTGCTCATACACCATGGCATCCAGCACTCAGTTGCTAGCTCAGCACCACCACAATAATAAAATGCACTCAGAAGTTTTTATGCCCCCCAAACATCAGTATTAAATTAGAGGAATATCACCAGGTCATTGGAAGTAAAATGGCAAGAGAACCTCTGCAAAATAAGTCATGATGGAAAGTAAAGGTTTACCTCATGATGAAGCCTTGTATCATTCATCCTGATGAGCACCCCATCCACCCGCAAGAAGAACCTCAGCAGCACAAAAAAGCTGGAAGGCATCACTCTCTGCAAAAATAAAGATGGCCCATTCAGCACCTTACACAGGCTTCCTTTAAGCATATACTTGTCTACAGCAGATATTCACAATGGAAAACAATGTGAGAAGTTTTCAAGAATGAAGTCAAAATTTGGGCTGTTGATTTGCTACAGCTGTGGCTAGCCAGTGGGGCAAACAGTGTCTCAAAGGACTATTTAGGCAGGATGCAGAAGGAGGGAAAAGACTGTCCCCTGGAGCAAATGACAGAGGTTTTAAGACAACACCACTTCCAGGAAGATCATATTTCTAAGAGCAAGGATGAAGAGCTTTTTGCTTTGAAGTTTAAATCCCAGAAGAAACAACATACAAAAAGCAGCTGTGTTTTGCATTAATTAGCCAACTGAGTCCTCAGGTATCATTTGTACATCTCCCAATACTCACTACTTTCACACTCAAACTTGATACTCCATGATCATGGAGTTCATCTTCAAACAGGAGTACTTCTTCAAAAAACATAATTTGTTCCCTGGCTTTCAATTTCTCTGTATTTATGTGTTCTGTTGTAGGAACAACCTAGAGAAAAAGATTAAGAACAGTTAGCATATTAATTTGTTGCCAAACTACATAAAGTTTGTCCTGACATTTTGAATTCCACAGTTCTAAAAAGGGAAAAGCTTCCAGGGCACTAAGCTTAAGACACCCCAAATTTCTAAGAGGAAAACGTTAAAATCAAAGTTTCCGAAGTTTCTTCTTGGAAATAACATGAAGCAAAAGCAAAAAGTAAGAGTGGAAAATTCTGAATAAACTTCTCTCTGTGTGCAGGCTTAGTAGGGTTTCAGCTGCAAACAACTCTGCTCCCTTTCTTTCAAAACATTTGAAGATGTCTTGTGTTTAACATATGCATGGGAAGTTCAGATTTATAAAGAGAATTCTATGCATTTAGCACCTCTAGCCCACTACACACTTTGAAAAGGATTCTAGTAAAGCCTCTCCATAGAAATCAAGTACCTGTACGTTTTCCATAACATGGTCTCCATGAACACTTCTGGTGTCTAAAGACTGTGGACCAACATTGTTTACTTTTATGCTGTATTTTAATTCCAGCACAACTCAAATGATCCCTAACTAAAGTGATTCTAGTGAATTAACAAAGATTATCTGCTTAGTAGCAAGCAACTTGTATGCAGTAAACAGAAGCTGGGAACTTCAGTCTTATTTTCACAAAAATAAAGACATGGGAGGGCCTGTGAGTTTAAAATATGAGGAGTTACTGTTGCAGGAAAACATCAGGCCTTTGAAAGCAGCCAGGTCAGAAAGCAGATAAAAATGCAAGCAGCAAAGCATGAAGGCACTACAGAATGACACAGCTAATAGTTCTGCTGTATCAGAGCTGAGGGCTCGAGAGTGGCCCCCAGCAAGAGATGAAGCCTCCCATGTGCTTTAATCCTAAAACACTTTAAGACACCACCCTCCCCCATAATTAAAATAAGCCATGATTTGATTAGGATAAAATAATGAGCTGAGACACATGAGAAGCACAAATTACACTCTGAAATCAGAAATTACGAAGCACAAAAGATTTTATAGAAGCCTACTGAAAGGTAAATGACAGCTTAAAAAAAATTGACTGAAGCAAGATGCAGTCAGCAATTAAGAAAAAAATTATTACCTTTAATGTTGCAGTATCTCCCAGCAAAGTTCCTTTGTAATCTGTTGTGTAAGTCCAGTCATATGGCTTGACAACTTCCTTACTGTGCTCAGTCTCACTCCTCAACAGTGAAAGAGAAAACAGCTCTGTAGCAATTGCTTTGTAGCAATTCTCAAAAAATTACAACCTCACATAAGACTGTGCATTAAAACTCCCACACTGCTCCTAAAGAAAAACAGCAGCAGTGTCTGAGCTGCAATCAAAATGTCAAGACCTAACACAGTTTCACATCTGTTTCAATAGTAACTTTGGAAACAATTGTGAGAATTCTCAATCTATCTCAGTTCTATGACTCAAATTAAAGATTTTCATGCAATATTGCTGAAAAAATTGTATTTCAAGATCAATTTTTCTTTAAGTAGGTAGAAAGTGATCTATTGACAACACATAGCAACCATTAACACTGCAATTTAGTTTAGTTTTCATGACAACTTTGCTTTCTTTCTGCGCTTCATTTCCAGGTGCTCTACAACTAATCCAATCTGGTAAATACTAAGCATCATAATTAGTTCTCATGCATGGTAATTGTTCTGCTTTATTCCTAAGGCTATTATTTTGAACATGTACAGCACTTTGCAACCCCACACAATGCAGTCTTGTAGTGCTTGAGTCAGGCCCTATGAGTTTGAATAAACAGTAAGAGCATTAAGTCATGTTAAACTTGAAGTTTACTTTAAGAAAGCCATGACACAGTTGAAAAATACAGCTGACCCAATCTAACAGAAAGCATGATGACAGCAAAGAAAAGCCAAGTGACTTCTGTGATTCCATGCTGTGTATCTAGGGTAAAACCAAATGCAACATGGTCCTCAAGAGTTCAGTTTGTTCCTTTAACTATTGTGACAGTTTCATACAGAACACACCAGTACTTGCCCACTGGTGATAAAATACTGTACCTGCTCTCTTGCCACTCCTCTGCACAAGCGACTTTGATCATACCTTGACAATTATTGACACATTTTAAAGCATCTGTAGCATTGAACTCAATTCCAAAACCATGGTCATGCTGTATTCTTAGGACATTGTCTCCAAACATCATCTCTGGCAGGGAGGGCATGTGTAATTCGTCAGCCAACCTGCAGAGAAAAATAAAAGAGGCATCAGTCAGCTACAGCTCAGTGAAAGCAGTCCTTGTTTTGGCATAAGGAGTCTTTATACTATTATAACTTTGAAGACACATCCTCAGTATGTTCTGTGAGACTTCATTGTTTTCCCAGGTTAATCATTTTACCTGAAATGCAGAGTCATTAATCCAAAGTGACTTTTCCACCAAAAAAGTATTCCTATTCCTTTGCCATCAGGCTCAGACAAAAATTCTCATACATGAGGAATCAAGAGTATCTGAGAAGCATGTAGAAGAAATTTTCCACCTGTGCTAGCAAATACCTGGATCATTAATGCACCAACTGCAGTAGGTGCTCAAAGAAACTTTTAGGAATAAAACTTGCTCATCATGAGCAAGTTTCAATTCACTGCACAGTGGTCCATATGTCCAAATTTAGAAACCTACAAAAAAGATGCTTAAGACAACCCTGGTAGAGCATGTAAAAAGTACAGAAGACATTACTGTGCTCTACTGCTTTTCCAAGCTGCTAGGAGACACATGCTGGTACACTTCCTAAACTTTTCTTTTCCTCCCTACCCACCTGACTTACCAACATCAAAAAGGAATACATGACAGCTGGAAAAAACAAAGCTTTGGGAAATACACTCATTTGAGTGAGGGGAGGGAGAAGAATGTCTAATCATAATGTTCACATTGATAACAAAGCATTCCTGAACGAAAATGGTTGTTTCTGTAACCCTGAATACAAAAGAACATTGTTAACCTAACTAAAATAAAAATAGCAAATTCACAGACCTGGAGAATAAGATCCTACATTTTTTTTCTGAGAAGGCAGAATAACATTATGAACTTTTCCATTTCATCAAGTGTAGGAACCCCTGACCTGCAAAACCCAACCCCTGCATAAAAAAGAGTTCCTGGCTATGGCACATTTAATCCTTCACCTTTCCACAGAGGTTGCTGACGGATTTTTGCAATATATATTTGCAGAAATAAAATTCCTATAGATACTAATAATGTTCTAAGCAACAAAATAGACAAAATGGGTCACTGTGACTTTGTTGTTGGCCTCAGTGCATCGATCCAGCCTGTCCAGATCCCTCTGCTGAGTCTTCCTACCCCCCAGCAAATCAACACTTCCACCTGACCTGGGATCATCTGTGAACCAACTGAGAGTGCACTCAAACAGCTTGTCCAGACCATCAAAAAAGATATTGAACAGGACTGGCCCCAGTACTGAGCCCTGGGGAACACCACTGCTGATGGGCCACCAGCGGGATGTAACTCCATTCACCATCACTCTTTGAGCTCAGCCACCCAGACAGTGTTTTACACAGCAAACAGTGCACCCATCCCAGCCATGAGCAGCCAGTTCCTCCCAGAGAATGCCTCATTTGGCTCAGAAAAGGTAAAAGCAAGATAAACATTTAACAAGAGTAATGAGATTCCCATGTATACTGAAATTTATTCCAGAAAATGAAACTGAGAAGTATCTGCCAAATCCATCTGCCACTAAGGTCAGTTATGGCACAGCAGAACTCTTCAGTTCCACATTAGCAAATCTGACTTAAGTACTTGATGCAGATAAAGGGACATTTCCTCCAATGATTTCACTGGATTGAAAATTCCTACAAGAGAGCAAGTTATGAATTTTTAATGAAAACCACTATCTTGTAACAGCTATCACCAAGACATGGTATGAGACATTAAAAATAATTTTTTTTCAAAAGTAATTAAGAAAATCAGTCTTCTAATTAGTGGGTCTCAGTTTACAGACATCCAGAGATCCAAACCCACTATAATCACACAATCACAGAATGGTTTGAGTTGGAAGAAGCCTGAAAGGTCAAGTTCCAGCCCCTCCGCCATGGGCAAGGACACCTCCACTAGATCAGGTTGCCCAAAGCTCCATCCAATCTGGCCTTGAACACCTCCAGGGATGGAGCATTTACAACTTCTCTGGGCAACCTATTCCTATAACTCACCATCCTCACAGTCAGGAATTTCTTCCCTAGGCTCCAATCTAAATCTCCTCTCTTTCAGTCCAAATCCATTCCCCCTTGTCCTCGTACTACATGCCTTGTAAAAAGTCCCGCTTCATCTTTCTTGTAAGCTGCCTTCTACAATCGTTAAAACAAAATTTTGGAAATCGCCTGTAACCCAAATAGCCGCAGTTACTCCAGGCAGAGAATCAAGCCTGAAGAGACGGAACAACCCCGGTTTCCCTTGTAACTGGGCCGAACAGCGTCTCTCCCGCCCTGGGAACGCAACCCTTTCGCAAGGCCACCCGACGCCTCCAGCCCCTCGCAGGGACAGCTGGGGGGGTTCCCCGAGCAGCGGGAACACCGTGCTGTGCTGTGCCGTGCTGTGCAGTACAGCCCCGTGTCGTGCTGTGCTGTGCTGTACCGCCCCGTGCCGTGCCGTGCTGTGCTGTACAGCCCCGTGCCGTGCTGTACTGTACAGCCCCGTGCCGTGCTGTACCGCCCCGTGCCGTGCCGTGCTGTGCCGTGCTGTACAGCCCCGTGCCGTGCTGTGCCGTGCCGTGCTGTGCCGTGCTGTGCCGTGCCATGCCATGCTGTGCTGTACAGCCCCGTGCCGTGCCCCCCTGCGACCCCGGCCCGGAGCCCGCCCCACCTCTCGGCCTGCGCCGACTTCATGATGTGCGTCCGGGCGGCGCTCAGCTTCCACGGCCCGAAGGTGAAGTCGCGCCGGCTGCTCTGGAAAACTGGATGCATGGCGGCCTCCTTTCCGCCGAGCAGAAGGCAGGAGGCGGCAGGAGGAGGCAGGAGGAGGCGGGAGGCGGCGGAAGGGGCGGCGGCGGAGGCGGCGGAGCCCCTCTCCTCCCGTCTTCTCCCGCACAGCGCTCACGGCAGCGGCGGCGCCCCCGGAACCGCCGCCCCGCGGTGTTTCCGCTTCCAGGGGCGCGGGCGGCGCGGAGCCACGGCGGCCGTGGAATCCTGGGATGCATCAGGAAGAGCGTTGATAGCAGGGGAGAGAGGGGATGCTGCTCTTCTGCTCAGCTCTAGTGAGCCCACATCTGCAGTGTTCTGTCCAGGACAGGAGAGACATGGAGCTCCTGGAGCGAGTCCAGCGGAGGGCAACGAAAATGATTAAGTGACTGGGGCATCTCCGTGAGGTGCAAGGGCTGAGGGAGCTGGGCCTGTTCAGCCTCGAGAAGATGTGGCTGAGAGGGGCCCTCATCAATGTGTACAAATATCTAAGGAGAGGATTCCAACCGTATGGATCCAGGCTCTTCTCGGCGGTGCCAAGCAATGGGACAAGAGGCAACGGGCAGAAACTGATGCACAGAAGTTCCACCTTCCCCACCTGAAAGTGGGGAAGAAATTCTTTACTGTGCAAGTGACTGAGCACTGGAACAGGTTGTCCAGGGTTGCCCTTGGTTTTTCATGTTTTCATTTTGCTTTCTTATGTTTATGCTTTGCCTTCTGATGTTTACAGAACTTGGAGCTCAGTTCTTATGCCTTTTCTTGTAAATAAAGAAATGTTTTAATATTTCCTCCTCTAGGAGGAGTTTCATGAGTGATGGTGATGTTCACCAACGAGATTGGAGAAGTGGCAACACCTTTGGCCAATCTCTTGCCTTCTGACAATTGTATATAAGTTGGAGTCAATTTTTTTAAAAAAATAGAGCATTCTGCCTGACCTTTTAGCTGTCCCTGCCTCATCCTTTCGTGTCCTATTGCGACAGTCCAGAGAGGTTGTAATGCCTCCACCACTGGAGATATTCCAGACCTGTCTGGACACAACCCTGTGCCATGTGCTCTGGGAAGACCCTGCTTGAGCAGAGAGATTGGACCAGATGATCCACTGTGGTCCCTTCCAACCTACCCAGCCTGTGATTCTGTAAGGTGATATGGGGGGGCAGGTAGGTGAGGGGTGAGGATCCACACTTCTCTGTGCTGCCAGAGCCACCGTGAGGAGAGTGGGGTCCCTAATCTCCTCTGCCCAGGATGAAGATCAAGCAAGCTCACCCAAGCCCCTGTTCAAGCAAAGCTGGGCTGCAGAAGCCAGAATGTTTGTGTTCCCCACAAGTGCTTGTGCCTCCAGCCATTTGCCTGTGGGTACGTCACTGAGAGCAGTGGGACAGCTGGGTAGGAGCAGTTTTGGGGAGCTCTGGTGGCCCTGGACCAATCTCCA
Source organism: Pycnonotus jocosus (assembly GCA_013400435.1). Classification (NCBI taxonomy): domain Eukaryota; kingdom Metazoa; phylum Chordata; class Aves; order Passeriformes; family Pycnonotidae; genus Pycnonotus; species Pycnonotus jocosus. The sequence goes on from VWYP01033179.1 coordinate 123,077, forward strand.
TGGCCACACTCACAGCTGCAGCAAGCATTACATGGCTCCATCCCACAGGTGCCCTGTGCTGTGTTAGTACACACACGTGTGTGCACACAGAATCATGTCTGGGCAAGGTTAGAAGGGGGCACAATGGATCATCTGGTCCAACTTCCCTGTTCAAGCAAGGTCATGCCACAGCACATGGCACAGGGTTGTGTCTAGACAGGTTCGGAATATCTCCAGTGAGGGAGACACCACAACCTCTCTGGGCAACCACTGCAGAGTCACTTGCACAGAAAACAAGCTCTTCCTCACATTCAGGTGGAACTTCTGTGCATCAGTTTTTGCTCATTGTGGAATCTCTTGAGCTGGTTAAATATGTTTTTGAATGCTGTCTAAAGATGGGGGTTTTTTAAATGTCGAAGTGCAATGGAGTGGTAAGTCCTGTAAGTAAAAAAGTCCTGTAGAAAAGTATCAGTAGCATTGGTTGAAAATGATACACCAGTTTAATATTCCAGCACTGATGGGTGGGTGCTTGTCTTGATCTTCTGCGTCATCTAAAGGGCAGACGTAAGTCCCTATGGACTTCCCCTGGCACAGGAGCTAGACACACAGTCCAGCTCCTGCTGTTGGAGCATTGGAGCAAACTGAGGCAGCAGCCACAGGAAACTGATGTCCACAGCATTAAAAACTCCACAGAGCAATTGAAACATAGCACAGCTCACATCAGGGCAGTCACCCTCTGCGCTCAAGGGCATTGCCAAGGAAAGGCAGGAACTAGGGATGCAAAAGAGCAGCATTTAATTATTGTTCACCCTTTATACTGTCACCAATATCCGATGACTTGCTTCAGATGTGTGTGCAGAAAAAACTCTTCCCCAAATTTTCTTTGTGTTACTTTTAATAGTGTTTCGAGGTCTACGAAGTCTAGCATTTAGGCTCTACGAGTGCCTGGCACAACGAGCCGGAGCAAATGACTGTAGCTCATCCATGTAAAGTTCCTTTCCCCCTGCCTTTTAACGGAGCTCCCGGGAAGTGCGCGCACCGCCCCGCGGCGGCAGCGAGAACATGGCGGGCGGGGAGGGGGCGCGGCGGGCTGAGGCGGCGGGGCNTGGATGCCTGGGGCGGAGGACCCTGTTACAGCCCTTTGTTCGCTGCCGGAGGGAGCGCGGGGGCAAAATGGCGAAACCCCCCTTCCCCACCGTATTTCCAACTCGGTCCCACCCGCTTTGTGTGTGCGGGAAGCCTGGCAGCGCTGCGCGCGGCCGGGATGGGATGGGACGGGACGGGACGGGCCGGGATGCGATGCTGTCCCCGCCCCGGGTAGCCCTGCCCCGGGAGGGCCACCTCGGCCAGAGGCCGCTTTCCCCCGCAGGGTGCAGCGGGGCCGGGAGAGGACGGGGAGCGCCAGGTGCCCCGAGCATCGCTATCGCAGGGAGCGGCCGCGGGGCTGAAGCCGCCTTTCCAAAACCTGCTCTGGCCAAAAAGTGTTGGAAAGGCACACAGAGGTGGTGCAGGCATGCTGAGAGAGAAAGAAACTCGAAGGGAAGTGTTTTTGCACACATCCTCAGTCAGAGGCTAGGGAATAGCTAAGTTATGTTTTTACAAAGCATGGCTTTGTAAGTAATGTCTTTAATTATGTTCTTAGGAAAGTACAGATAAAAATGGAAAAAAGGCGTCTTTCCAGACTGACAATGCTGCCTAATGCCACAGCAGCCACGCAGATGGAAGCATTTCTGTGAGTACTCCCGGCTGTCTGGGACCCATGTCTGGCACAATTGCAGAATTAGCTGAGATAACTTTCCTGAGTTCCTTCCCAGAAATACTAAAATCAAGTTGATATTCATTGGTGGACTCTTTTGCTTTTTTTGTTCTGCATATTTGCATTTTGTTGTTGTTGTTGTTGTTGTTTTGTTCATTATGCTGTCCTGCAGATGGGTGAAGGACTGAATGAAGTAGGTAGTGAATGCCATTTGGGGGCAGCAGGGAAAAGAAGAATTGCTAAAGAATGGAAGAAATAACTAGGTTTCACAAAATGAGGCTGTGAATCAATGGGATGGATGCTAACACTGAGAAGTCAAGGATTAAAGGTTCTCAAGCATTTCTGTAGCAGAGACCTCATCCTAATGCAAGGAAGCATCTTTCAAACCTCATGTGCAGAAAGCCAGTTCCTCCAGTCCTTTGGTGTTGGCAGTAAAATACAATCAGCATTGTAGCTAAGGTGGTTATGAACACAGAGAAATGATGTTGGGAGAGTACATGCAGTGGTACCTGAGTCTTTGAATGTTACTTAGCAACTGTTAAGGAAGAGTCTGCAGTATATGACTAGCAAAGCATTCATAGACCACCAGCAAATGCTGTATAGGCAGAATACAAGATAACTATTGGGATAGGCAGAATTTTTTAAAAAGTGACTTTCTTTAAAGTAAGAGAAAAAAAGACTGATAGTGACATTCTTGTTTCTTCACAGCCCAAATGAAGGGGCTGGTAAGTAGGACTTAGAAACAAGTAAGATCTGTAGAAAATTTTAAAGTAAAATGTGCCTATTTTCTTTCTTATTTCCCCCCCTTCACCTCTTCTTGTCTTCCCTGTTCTAGGTTTGGTGTTGTCCTCTTCAGTGTGCCCACAGGCAATTTACTGCCCCTTCACTTACCCATCTAAAATATGCAGTTTCCTTCATACTACAGGTAAATTTTAACAAAGGCAAAAGGGCCTCCAGTCACTGGAAAGAGTTTGAAGAACTATTACCTGAATGTTCCTGAGCGTTGTTCTGCTTCTAGCTGCTCAGCATGTCTTGGCTGCTCCAGGTCTGCATGCTCTGACCATGAGCAGCAATTCCTCCCTGAGCAATGGGAAGGGCCTGAGGAACCTGACAACGGAGGAAGATGGGGCAGTCAGAGTCACTGAGTCCATTGCGATCATTGTCATTGCCATCTTCATCTGTTTGGGCAACCTGGTGATTGTTGTCACTCTGTATCGCAAGTCATACCTTCTCACCTTGAGCAACAAGTTTGTGTTCAGCCTGACCCTCTCCAACTTTCTGCTCTCTGTGCTGGTGCTGCCTTTTGTTGTCACCAGCTCCATCAGGCGAGAATGGATCTTCGGGGTTGTTTGGTGCAATTTCTCAGCCCTGCTCTACATGCTGATCAGCTCAGCCAGCATGCTCACTCTGGGACTCATAGCTATAGACCGGTAAGCTGCTCTTTGCTAATGAATTGTAACAAATTGTCTGCTCCTCTCACAGAGTAACTCACTGCCTGTTCATAGAGTTGAGAAGCACTGCAGAGGCTAGCATGGTGTACTGCTGGAGCATAATTTTTATTTCAGCCCCTTGTGAAATTTTGGTGTGGAGCAAGAGAAAGTGATGTCATCAATAATGGAAAATGCAGACATTCATCCAGAGTATTTTAAAGCTCTTGATGGTACAATAACATACTATTTGATAAACATGAAATAGTGACTTAAAATTCCAGATTACACCTTAAGCATACACTCACACATAGGAACAGATTTAGTGGTTGCGTGGTGCCTTCAGCCAAGATTGACAGTCTTGACTGCAGTGATACCTACTTTTACACATGCTTGTTTCTAGAAACAGGGTTTCTGAGCCTGTTTGAAGAAAAAAGAACTAGATATTAGCATCACTAAAGTGTGTTCTTTTCCTTATTGTATGTCTTTTATGCTCCTGTGGACTACTTCTTTTCTTGCCCCGCAGGTATTATGCTGTGCTGTACCCGATGGTTTATCCAATGAAGATAACAGGCAACAGAGCCGTGGTAGCTCTTGTGTATGTGTGGCTGCATTCCCTCATTGGCTGCCTCCCTCCCCTTTTCGGCTGGTCCTCTTTGGAGTTTGACCAATTCAAGTGGATGTGCGTGGCAGCCTGGCACAAGGAGGCTGCCTACACGGCCTTCTGGCAGATCTGGTGCGCGCTGCTGCCCTTCGTGGTCATGATGATCTGCTATGGATTCATATTCCGCGTGGCAAGGATCAAGGCCCGCAAAATCCACTGTGGGAGCGTTGTCATTGTGGAGGAGGACTCGCAGAGGAACGGGAGGAAGAACTCCAGCACCTCCACGTCCTCCTCTGGCAGCCGAAGGAACGCTTTCCAAGGGGTTGTTTACTCAGCCAACCAGTGCAAAGCTTTCATAACCATCTTGGTTGTCATCGGGGCTTTCGTCATCACATGGGGACCTTACATGGTAGTGATAACATCAGAGGCACTCTGGGGTAAAAACAGTATTTCCCCTGCTTTGGAGACACTGGCTACGTGGCTGTCCTTCTCCAGTGCCATTTGCCATCCGCTCATTTATGGGCTGTGGAACAAGACGGTGCGCAAGGAACTGCTGGGAATGTGCTTTGGGGATCGGTATTACCGCAAGTCCTTTGTTCAGCGGCACAGGACATCGAGGCTGTTCAGCATTTCCAACAGGATCACAGGTAAGATGTGGCTGCAAAAGACACTTCCTTAATACCACCAAGAGCAAGGCTTCCTGTCCGCCTGTGTTTAGCACGTTTCAGGGCTCTCTAAAGAGAGTTGGATGTTTCTGGAATTTTCAGCAGCCTTTTATCAGTCAGGTTATAGAATTTTGAAAGGAGAATTTTTCTCTTTTTTTATAGTTATCAACTTTCTCCTACTATAGTAAAGCTTTCTCAGGCAGAGAAGACATAGCGATGAGGTTAATAAAAATAATTTATTTTCTTCTTTCTCAAGCATTTCCTTTTGTGTGCCTTCCATTTTGTGTTGCCCAGATTTGAGCTCTACCAACAGTACTTTTTACTGCACTTTTTCTTTGATTAATGGCCTTATGCTACCACTCTCTAAAATCCATTAAGGTTTCACTGGCATAACTGTTTCTGCAAGTTCAGCTTTTAGGCTTAATGATTGGGAAGAAAAGATCATAAACAAAGTAAAACTGGGTAAAAACATAGAACTATCTGGTGTGCCCCCAAGCTGCAGTTTAATGGTTTGGAATTTTTGGGGGTTTTGTTTTTGTTTTTTTAAGTAGCAATGCAATGATATTCAGATTTTTAATAATTTCCCTGGTCATGTTCAGAAGCTTCCAAAAGTAGAACATCTTCAAGAGATATTTCATGCAGAGGCAGGAACTGAAATTATTTAATTGGGAAGGATGATCTAAAATGCAGAAGGAACATGGGAACAGCAAGATGTCCATTATCTTTTCTGCAGCCTGGGAACACTGGGAGAGACTGTCATGTAAGTGAAAGAATTATGGAGGTGTGGCCACATCACAAGCTCCAGGAGCTTTGGCAAGTCTGTATCCAGGAAATGGTATGGATTAATACATTGGAAACTGAGGTGGGGAGGGAAAAGACAGGAAATTTCTTTCTTTTTCCAAGCTATAAACTTGAAGCTGTCAGCTTCTTGTCAAATGTCTTAGCTGGAGGCTGATAGGTAGGGGAAAAAGACCTCCAACAAACTCAACAAAATCTCAAGGTGGGATCCAAAGCAGCACCTTTGTAAAAATCCCACAATCTCCTCCCTTCTTGTTTTGGAGATTTGAAAGAAGTTGGGCATCTCTGTGCCTCAACCTTGCTCATAAGCTTCTTGCCACACTAATGGCCTGTCACAGCTGCTGGTGGCTACCAGGTTATTTATTCTCTGTCTAGAAGATGCCTGGCAAATCTCCCCATCCATGTGAGAGCATATGCTTGGTGCTCAGCCTGTCTGGCTGATAAAACACACACAAGAGTGAGAGGGAGATGGTGCAGAGAGAAAGGAGACTTGCCTTTCCAAACCTGAGAGCTGCTGACTGGATTTCTAAGATGGGAAGTCCAGAAGCTGGGCTCTCTGCTCCAGCAAGGTAAGTTTTATATGCAGAATAATAAAAGAGACAGTACAGTGGATGTTACTGGAAGAGGTTTTCACCATTGCAAACTCCAGAACCATTCACTGTGTAACAAAAAACAAAACTTTCTTGCAGATTTGGGACTATCTCCTCACCTTACTGCCCTCATGGCAGGTGGGAGGCCACTGGGAAACAGCAGCAGCACAGGAGACACAGGTTTCAGCTGCTCACAGGATTCAGGTAACTGCAAGTCTCTTGCTCCCTACTTGGGCAGAAGTTTGCACTTGGCAGCAGTCTCGTGGACGGTCAGTGTTTACACCCACAAATGTCTCCTGGTGAACTAATGACATGGAGCATCTGTTCCAACAAAACTGCTGCAGTTGCTTTTTTCCTCCCTTGCTCTTGATAGATTTACTTGCAAAATGCTGCTTATGGAATGGTGACCCTCCCTTGGTAATATGTCCTGGGAACAAGACTCACTACTTTGGGGCCTTTCTCCTTCAGTTTCTGTTGTTCTTTGGAGACTTTCTCTGTATCCACAAGGAACAGAGCAACAAAGTGCTGTGAAGAATGTGCTTCTCTCTTTCCTATTCTGTTACAGACCTTGTCTTGTTCATCCTGCAGTGTAAATATAAACACTTAGGATGGCTTCAGCTTATGATTTCATTACTATTTAAGATTTCTCAATTGAAGATGGTTTGGAAAAGGGAAAAACAGTTCTGATGGTAATTTTCTATCCAGATCTGTTGCTAGATTTTTCTGACAGTTAACTCAGCTACCAGTCCTTAACTGCAATAGTTATTTTAGAGAGTATTTCTGTCTAGAGACACCAGAGGGTGATCTTTTAAAGGTTGCTTGGTGTAAGGGATTTGTTTCCTACTTTTGTAAAGGAAGTCTGTGGAGCTGGGATTTACTTTTGGTAGTTGTTTTGTGCTGGTAGTTTTCTGCCTGTTGTGGATATTCTGCAGTTGTATGTGATAAAGGAGAGCAGCCTCCTAGCAAACCTGCCTCAGTTAAGAGGATGTGGTGCTACCATCTTGTGACAGCAGTTTAAACAAATCAACAACACCAAAGCGATACCAAAATGCTCTTAGACGTGCCACTGCTGGTTAAGGAGGGAGCACAGTCCATAGCTTGGGAATGAATATGCAGTGATCCACTGTGAAATACTGCTTCACTTTGGATGCTTTTACTGTGAATCACTAAAGAGCAGAGGGAAGCCTTAGTCCCTATTCCGTGTTGCTTGCTGCATGTAGTACATGATCCTGGGCCTGCAATGCCCAGTCTCTAATGAGAAGATTTCCCAATCCTTTCAATGAAAATTGACCTCTTTCTTTTCCTGTACAGTGTTTAATTTGAGCTGAAATTTACTCACAAAAGCTGGGTTTAGGCATCTTTTGAAGGAACTGCTGAAAATAGGCTGAAAACTCTTTGCTGCCATATTGTATCCCAGTGTTACTGTTTGACTTGAGGGCTCTTGCTCTTTTCAGGAACAGATACAATGCTGCTCGAAGATTATAGCTCCGATGGCCCTCACGCCCCACACTGCATCTGTCCCCCTAGAAGGAGGAGTTCAGTGACATTTGAAGATGAAGTGGAACAAATTAAAGGTGACTGTAAGGATGAGTATGAAAATGCTCAGAGTCAACTATATTGAATGCTTGTGAAGCCTCCCATAACCTTGAAAATTGTCTTGAAAAGTATCTGATGACTGTTTGCCTTGACAGACCTGATCATTCATGCAGGTACAATAGAAAGCAAAATCAGATCTTTCTTCCAGATCTCAAGTAGCAGCAGGCAAGGACAAGAGTTAGAAGCTGGGATTCCCTGCATATTTATAAATTAAATTGCACAGCAGTATCCTCTCTGCAATTCCTCTCATCTTGGTGGCTGTTACCATCTGGTTTGTGTTTCTTGGGGAATATATTTTCCTGCCCTCATATTTTGATTGCATTATCCCTATGTTTCTCATTTGCTATCTCTTCTCAACTTTGTCACTTACAGACTTGAAATTCTTCCATTTACAAACTTCAGTGATCTGAATATAATTTTACTCTGTTTCATTTACTTCTTTTCTTAAATTCTACTTTGCTTTACTGGGTGTGTTCCTCAGCAGATATGGGTGAAAAGAGATGTACCCATGCAGTTTTTTCAGTCAACTCACTTGTTGATTCTGGGCTAGCAGAACGTTGCCGTGGTCATCTGTAAACTGTCAGAACATTAATTTATGCTGATGTTTACAATAATTTCAATAGAAGACTTGATAATAACAACTGAATTTTCTAAACAATACATGATTGTGGACAGGATGAAAATGAGCAGAATGCCTTTAAGAATCAAGTAATAATAAAACCTGAAATAATGAGAAAACTCTTTCTATGGAATTTTTAAACATCTTGGCAAAATTCCCCATTTCCCTCTTCCCAGCATGAGATGAATATTTTCTTGTACAAACACATTAGCATCCATTTCCCACTATCTTTCTAAAGTGATTACTTAGGAGCAGACATCTAATTTCTTGTGAGAGTGAAAGAGGGAAGTCTCAGTGCACAAGTCCCCACAGGTTTAGCAATTCTCCCTGGTGAGTCTGAGTTTTCAGCATCCCTGAGGCTTTAAATTATTTCCGCAGCCTCACTGAAGAGATACATTTAGGATGAGCTCTAGTATTGCTCAACATGTTGGTGTACAGATGCTACCAAAACAGCTGCACCAACACAGATTATCCCAGGTCACTCTGAAGCTTTGTGTTCATAGAATAGTGTAGGAAGCCCGAGTATTGTTGGTAAATATTTTGCAGAGGGCATGATCATGCCTTTATAACAAGATCTATAATAGTTTTCAAGCATTTTCACAGCCATGCTTACCAACTGTTACCCTTTTTTTTTTTTTCAGAAGCTGCGAAGAATTCTGTTCTTCATGTAAAAGCAGAAGTCCATAAATCTCTGGACAGTTATGCAGCCAGTCTGGCTCGAGCTATAGAAGCTGATGTGAAACTCAGCCTGTTTGGGGAAGATGCTTTACCAGGAACCCTGTTCCCCTTGTGGACTCTGGCAGGAAGCAGTGGGAACTCCCGGCGTGGTGCCAGGCCCCATGCCAGCCAAAGACTGAAGTTGCAGAGCATCGATGAAGGGAACATTTGACACGAGCACTGGAGCAGGAAAACAGAATGAGACCACTGAGCAGGGCCTACTGCAGCTGGTAGTGTTTCACTAGGACACCTTGTTGTGTTTCCAGTGTTTTTTCAACACCTGGAAACAGCTGGGTTCTGGTACTTCACAATGCATCAGCATTTTACAGCAGTGTTTGTTTACTGGTTAGGGTGCTACTGACTCTTCTGCCATGTTATTTTCATAGAGTGCATAGGAATGCAGGGCATGGTTTCATTGACCAGACCATGTCAGTTGAATCTTGGGTCCATTACTGGCCAAAGCTGATACAGGAACAAAACAGAAAAGGTATGTGCAGTGTTTAATTCATTGTTGCATCCATCCTCTTCTGACCACCAAGATAAATCAGCTGATACTGGATAGCTGGAGTGCTCTGACAGGAGCTTGTACATTGGTTATTTCATAAAGCCTTACTGTGTCAGACTCCCAGCTGAGGAATGTGGACTTCACTAAGGACAAAACCTGAACTTTTCAGAGAGCTCCTGCAGATTATGGTCCTGCTTACCTTTGCTGGGGGATATTTCAGTCTGTTCAGCCATCAGAATGCCAGATCTGACACTGGACTCTGCCTTGCTTCAGCAGCATGGGACACCAGCTCCTCTGGATGTAGTGGATGGGAGTAAACACGTGCTGGGAACAGCACAGAGATGGGATTTGAGGAAATCGTTAGTGCAGAATTCTTAGTTTCTCTGAGAACTTCAACTCATGTCCCTGGTTTTGCTGTTATTCAAAGGACATTCTGTGGCTGTGCTAAGCTTGACAGAATATAAATAAGATATTACCACTTCATATTCAGGATTCATCTTCTAGAGAGAAGAGAGTTAGCTGGTTTGTTTTTTTTTTTTCAATCATGGGGGAATGTAATATTTAAGCGGTAGTTACCTCAATGCTTCTATTTCTTGGAGTATTAATTCATTAATCTCAAAAATAAGAACATTTGGCACTTATATTGCACTTTGCATGTTCTTAAGCACTGTACAGACATTACCTTGTTAGGCTTTTGTGAGAGGGTTGATTAGCCCTGCTTGCCATAGAAGGGGAACTTGGCACAGCCAAGCTGCTGGCAGTGAAACAAGTTGCAAAGGTGGGAAGTTTTGTAAGGAAAAGAGGGATGAGGTGGATCATTCATGTATATCCAGCTTGAGGAACCTTTCTGTGCCTTCCTGGGCAACCCCCTTCCTTGCTTTGGGGGGGATTAGAGCCCTGCCTTACCGTGTATTTCAAAGAGAGGGAGACATAAGTGAGCAGGATAATTCTGTGGGGATGTGTGTCAGTAGCAAATGGACTGAAGGACCAAGGATTTGCATTTGTTTACTCTGTGTCTGCTCTCCTGTGCCTCTACCTTTCCCCAGAAGTGCTTTGTATGAGGTTTTGCTGCAGATTGTTTGGAAATCAGGAGCAGGATGTTTCCATCTGGGCAAAAACAGGGTGTACACTCATCAAGTTTTGTCTTTGTGCGACTTATTCAGAGGCACAGAAGCAAAGAGTTGTGAGGCAGAGCTTCGGTCCAGTACTGTATTTAGACATCCTATTTGTCTGTGTTCCCGACTCAGATGGATTTCAGCACAAGCTTATGTCCATCTCTGGACAAGCAACTTGACTTTCTGAACTAGCCTGAATCTCATTGTGTTCCCATGAAAAATACAACTGCATGCTTAAAATTCAGTACATGGTTTGCTGATTTAAGAACAGGCTGTTAGAGCAAGAACACTTAAGCTCCAGTAAGATGGCTCTTAGCATAATGCAGGAATAAATCAATTAATAATAGGGAGGTTCTAACTCCTGCATTTTTTACTTCTAATGTGTTAGAGAGATTGCACCTGTGGGCACTCCTTAAGGAAAAAAAGAATCCAAAATCCCAGTTTTTGCCAGGGGGGAAACGCCCTGCAGCGAGGTCATCATTGCTGCCGTTAACATTACAATCACTGTCGCTTGTAGTACTCAACACTCCCTAAGCTGTACTCTTGCCTGGAAGTATTTTGTCTGCATCCCTTTTCTTCCGTACTCCTGCTTGAAAGAAGTTGAGCAGAGTCGTTGCTGAATGTCAGAAGGGCACTGAATGTCAGAATATGAAGGCATGGTGGAGGAGTAGATGCTGGCCCAAAACGCTCTGTGTTTAGGAGAAAAAATTCCAAGGCACGTGTGAAAGCACAAAATCGATAGTATTGTGTAAAAAGCACGTTTTTCACATAGGTACTGAGACAGATGCAGCCTTCAAGCAAATCAGGAGGGTTGCAAGAGTTTACACCGTGGCTGAATTCGGCTGCCAGTGTTAATGTCACTAATCTATTATTTAGTGTAAATGTTGTTCATATTTTTGTACACGTTATAACCCTTCCATAACTCTGTTATTACCGGAGTCGTTCTCTCACTTGAATTGCCATTAACAAAAGCAGTAATTGAGAAATGCACACGTTTTGTAACACTGTATTTCCTATCTTAAATATAGAAAAGAAAAAAAAAACCCCAACTTATTTCCAGTTCCTGATGGTCTGTGGTGTTTGTGCTATTATTTCAACTTACATTCACCTTTAGGTATTTTACTTTTAAACGCGTATCCAGCTGGCAGGATGATCCTGTCAGGCGCGACAGCGGGAGCCGTTTCCAGGAGAGGGAAGTGTCCCGGGTGGAGCGCGGCTCCCGCCGCACCGGGCAGCGTTTGGGAGCGCCGTGGGCACCGGGGCGGGGCCTGGGGGCCACGCCCATGTAGCCACGCCCATTCTCCGTGTGGCCGCGCCCCCTTAGTGTCTCCTCCCGCCAGTTCCTGCTGTCCGGGNGCGCCGGCCCGGCGGGATTGGCCGGTTCAAAGGGGGGGGCGCGGCCGTGGTGCCCGGCCATGGAGGCGGTGAGGTGTGCTGAGCACGGTGAGCGGCGACCCGGGGGTCACCATGAGGGGGACAGTGTGGGGGGCTCGCCCTGACCAGTTCCGCTCTTCTCCGCTCCGCAGGGGCCCTCTGCTTCCTGAAAACGGGCGTCCGCGATGGTCCCAACAAAGGGAAGAGCTTCTACGTGTGCGGGACGCAGGGCCCCGCTGCCTGCGACTTCGTCCTCCCAGCGCCGTAGGTGCAGGGCAAGGGCGACAGGAGGGGGACGATGGGACAGGGGGCACACTTGGCTGTCCTGAGGGAAGTTCCCTGCTGTGTCAGCAGTTGCGAGCTTGTTTTCTTACGTAGCCTTTGTTTTGTTGCGAGTGATTGTTTTGCGGTGGCATTTTCCTGGGCGGTTCTTCTTGTCTGTATTCTTCCGCTTCTCCTTTCCTCCTTTCAGGGTTCCTGCTTCTCACTGCTTGATCCATGAGGGTTGCGTGGTGGAGCTGCAGGTCCTGGCTCAGCAGCCCGACAGAGATGAATACCAGTAAGTTCCTCAAATTTTTTTAAAGAGGGGATGTCTGCCTTCAAACGCGTAAAACTTATATTCCTTCTTTATCCTACGTTCAGTGCTTAAAATAATCTTCTCAAACTGGTTCTGACTAATGGTCCTTTAGGTTTTACAGTTGCACGTCAGCAAACTTGAATCCTGTGATTAAGTAGTTTTTCTGTAATGAGGGTTTAACATCCACCTAAGCAGTACCTGTGTTCTGTGGAAAAAGGAGGGCTCTTAGTAGAGGATCTAATTTTTATGGCATCTTTGAAGATTTACTTTGTAAGATGCTGCCTCTTAAAGACAAAGATCGTTATTCTTAGGATCAGGAGGATCTTAGCTCTCTTTATTATTTATGAACAAGTGAGAGAGTTGAACTACCAGTGGAAACTGGTTTATTGCACATGTTGAAGCATTGGGAATTGTTTGATGATGACTGACTTGCAGTTTCCTTCTAAAACTGAAGAGGGTCATCGAGCCCTGAGGCCTTCATTTAGCCTGTTTCCAAATGTTTGTCACTTTTATTAGCAGTTACATCCAATAGTATAAACCTGGATCATCAGATAAGGTCTGTTTTTAACAGAATTGAACATGGCTCTGTGTTGGGTTCATCCAAACTCAGCATCAGGTTCACCAGTGTTAATTCTGATAAAGTTCTTGCAGCAGTCCTGGTTGGCTGCTAGTTTAAAAAAGAAATCACATCCAAATTATTTCTGTCCCTGAGCTGCTATAAAGATGAGGTGGCCTGTGTAGTGTAACTAAAAGAAGAGCTGTCTCCTTGCACCTTGAAATCATAAGATGCTTCTAAGGCTCTAAACATAAACAGTATTTTTGCCAGAGCAGTTACTCTTCTATTGCTAAAACTAAAAAACAACCACCCAAACCCTAGGAATCTTTATTCAGAGAACATTACTCCTGTAAAAAGCTCTGTTGCCAGTGTTCATGGCCTTTTGTTATGCAAAGGTCTGAACAGAACTTGTCTGTGATGGATTTTGGTGCAAAGTAGTCTTAAAAGAATGCTTAGAGCTTCTTTCCTGGCTCCTGGGATTGAAATCTTGTTTTAATCCTTGGTAGGTTGTTTTACCGGTGCCTTAAGAGTAAGCTGAAAGGGAAGAAATGGTGTGGAAGCGTCCCATGGCAGGTATGAGTGTTTTGTTTGTGTTACAGTATTGCCTGATTCAGGCATGACTCCTCACTCCATGTACCATAAACACCTTTGAAACTACTTAGTGGGAGATTTTGTATTTTCCAGCTGAGAAGTGTATCAGGAATGCTGTCCTCTAGATGAGACTTCTCTTTCTCCTAAGCTGTGTGAAGTACTCACTATTCTTCAGTCATAGAAGAAACTTGGATTTGATTCCTGATTATCCTCTTTTCTAGAGGTTGTGCTATTGGGACTTGATCCCAAAAAACAGTGGAAATGGCAAAGAAAGTAGAAAACCAGCTGTTTTGGTTTGGATTTCTTATTAAATATTTATCCTGATTCTGTTAAAATGATAGGCAAGATGATCTTGGTAGAGGATGAAGTCTTGCTTGAGGTGATGTGTGAGGTTGTGTGTGTTATTAACAGGCCTTAATAATTTGTACATTAACATTTACTCCCATTTACGTGTTGCAGGATCCAAAAGCTACCCAAGTGTCAAAACCCTTGGAATCCCAGCCCAGAACAGTGCCTTTCTTCAATCCCACTAACCAAAGAAATCCATTCAAAGTGCTAGACAAGAATTGTGCACCATCATCCTGGAAACAAATGAATCAAAAAAACAGAGAGGAAAGTAAAGCAAAAGGAGATAAAGCAGAGAATGAATGTGTGCTGGTGTCACATAAAGAAGAGAAATCAACTTCTGATTCCTCCACAGAGACAGTACCTCTAGAAGAGCTTAAAAATAAAAAGAAGCCATCCACAGGAAGTAAAAGTGACCCAGAACTTCAGGAGACTACAGTGCCTGAATCTAAATTTTGCCTTTCTGAGACCAGGAAAGGGAAAAATACGCATTCAGAGGAAGAGAAATATGGTGGGAGTGGCAGGGAGTCCAAGAAGCCTTCTGATTGTGTGGACAAGGAGCCAGGCACAAGATCAAAACTCTTGACACTAAGTCTTGGAAAGCAAAGTACAAGTACCAAGACTCCAGGCGAGGAGCAGCTTGAAGAAAAAAGCTTCAAAAGCTGTAGGGGTAAAGAAACAAGAGAGAAAGATTGCAGTGGTCAGAAGAATGGTGAAGTGAAATCGGTGTCTCAGGAAGATGCCCCTTCCCCAGCAGGAGCACAGTCGGCATCGAAGTGTGCTGCCCCGAGGGGAGGGGCAGAGGCAGAGCTGCCCACGGCACAACTCGGGCCAGGGCTGCTGCAGCCTCCTGGTGAAGCCTCTGACAGTGACAGTGACGAAGTACAGTTTGTTTGTTCCTCATCAGGTGAAAGTAAACCTGAGAAATCTGTTGAGATTCCTTCAGGGAAATCAGGAAGGAGTGTGCAGGGGACATCTTTGCCAGGAGCAGCAGCTTCACATCACGTGGAAGGACCCCAGGACCCTAAACTGCTTCATAACCATCTTGTAGTCCAGCTGAAACAGAAAAAGGTACCTTATTGCACCTATTATTTGGGGAGTTTATTGTTCTGTTTTCAAGGTGACTTCCCTTACCTGTATGCATAGTACAGGCTGGTTGTATTAAGCAGCTACAAACCAATTACCTCTAAGGTAATACAATCTTCTGCCTTTGGGGATGCTCAGTTTTCATCCACTTGAGGTCTTGTCTTTTACCCTGAAAGTAATTTGCATAAAATGGAGTAGTGTGCAGGCAGTTTAACCTTTGTAAATCACAGGGCTGTTTCTGGTAGCCTCTCTTGGCCTTGTGCAGTCGGAATGATCTAGCAATGAAAGCTCACACTAGGGTGAAATAAATTACCTGTTTGCCTTTTTTTATTTAATAATTGCCAATCACTGTTTTACAGTTTTTATTATGAACTCCCTTGTTTATCTAGAGTCCAGAACAAAACCTTGAAATAAAGTCAGAACTGTTGTTTGTACAAGCACAGAAAGAAAGGTGCAAGTAGATTAAATGTTGTGGGTGTTTTGAGAGATGTTAAGATTGTGTGATTCATCTGACTGCCTGTTTCATTAAAAGGGGGCATCCCTGTGTCCTTCCATATTTTCTAAAGAACAGTAATGGTTAGTTTATTTTCTGCTAAAAGACTGTTTAACTGCACTGAATGGCACCTGAAAGTTTTTGTAGATTACAGAACAGTATCAAAATATAAATTAAAATGGGATAAGATTAGGTCTTTTAAAACTTCTGACCTGATTGTTCTGTGTTGGCAGAGAGCTTGGTAACCACACTCAAGTTTTGGTTTCTTTCTTTTTGCAGAGTACATTGGCTACAGTGAATGTTCAGTTGCTGCCAGATAAAGGGGAACGGTTATTAAAGCAAGTGCAGGATTTGGAAGCTGCACTCAGTGCTCTTAACATTTCAACAGCAGATACTGGTGAAAAAGGTAGGGCTATTTTTTTTTTTTTTTTTTGGCTCCAGAAGGTTACAGAACAGTTTGTTGTAAAATAGCTGTTAATATGGAGGAAATATAGCATAAACTTACATATGGCCTGTAATCTATAAAACATTTGTCTGTTGAGTTTTATTGAAGATGAGAAGTGTTAATTGCAAAATGTGTCTGGGAGCAGATGAATGGAACAACTCAAATGTTTCCTCTGTAATGTGGTAGCTTCCCCAGAGAGTTTCCTGCCACCACTAGGATCTAGATTTCCAGCTTTGGCTACATGATTGAGACAGGTATCTCTATGAGAACATGCCAATGAAGTGTTAACTCCCTCTGTTGCATTGTGGAACTGTGCTGTTCATGCATGTTGTTGTCACTGAACATTCTAGTTATCAGATTCAAAATGAGCAGCTTCCAGTGTGCCATTCCTGAGAGAGGAAAGCTCATGAGCTCTTGGCCCATTTCTTCGATGTTTCGATAGTTTTTGTGTTCAAAATATTGACAAGAGAGATGTCTTCAAAATTAATAAATCATTTGGGAACAGGGTGCCAAACTGACCTTGTCTGCAGTACTCTGATGGCAGCTGCAGAGTTCACTGTGTTGCTGTAAACCACAAACTGAGGCTGGAGCTGGACTCACTGCCTGGCACAGCAGCAGGCCAAGAGCACTGCTGGAGCTGCAGTGGCTCAGGTGAGGTGGGGATCTGCTATTAAACTGTTGTCACCACTTCACAGTATTTTGCAAGCAGATTATTGGCCAAAATGAAGGCTCTTCTCTGGGCTGTAGAGCAAGGCTCTGAGGTTCACTGTGCAACTTTTTCAGCCTGTGATTCCTTTCTCCTTAAGGGCAGGATAGCACAAGCAGCAGCTGCCGTGAAGAATCTTTGTCTAAACCAGTCGGCAGGCCAGGCGGTACAAAGTTGATAGCACCGCTCTTGCTCCAGGATCCTACAGCAAAGGCCTCTGCAGGCTCACACAGTCACCCCTCAGCTGCTGCTGCTTGGGGTTCCAGTGGCCAAAGTTTTGGAAGTAAGTATAGTGCCATTACAGAGAACGCTGTTGAGTACTGTTTCTGAAATAATCCTGCAACTTGTGCATACATGTGACAGTCCTAAGCCTGTTCTGTTACTGCACACTTCCTCAGGCATCTGTAGCCACTGAAGTCAATCTCTGAGGTGAAAGATCTGATTGGGAAAGTTAGCTTTGTAAACACATCTCTGGTACTGTATCTTTGCAGTGAGTGTTGGTGTGCAGAATCTGTACGGGGGAAGAATGACACAAGATCGAATCAGGGCTGTACACAGTGCCACATTTGAGGCTATTAATCATCTTCACAAATCTCTAGAATCCTGTCCAACAGAGGAGACAGCAGCTGAAGATCCCTCTGGACTGAAGGTGGGTTGGCAAGGATGGAAGCTGTCATGCTGATGAATGAATCATGACCTCTGAGTGGTACCCTAGAGCATTCCTTCCTTCCCACTTTGACATACTTTGCATCCTACTGGAAGGAGATACTCTAATTATATTCCATCCATGTTTGCACATGATTGGCAGAACAGAGTTGTGAGGAACAGGCTGAGAACCTCATTGTTCATTCTTCCTGGTGGGCTATAAGAAATAATCCTTAAAAAAAGTGATGCGGGTGATTGAGTTCATGCAATGTGATGGACTCCAGAGTAGTCAGGTCTGATCTGTTTGAGGTTATATGCAAGGTATTGGAACAAAGGCATGTGCCTCTACAGGATGGTGTGTAAATGCATATGTGTTGTGTCACTTGTCACATTGTCTTGGGAACTTTTCAGTGGTGGAGAAGGCCACTGAATATCCTGTGATGGTAGTATGTAGTCCCTCTTCCTGCTTCAAGAGTCTGTAGGGGTCTTAGTGAGAAAAGGGGAAGTGTTCTCAATCCCTTTCCTTGACGTTGGTAGCTGTTGTAAGCAAGGTAGTCTGGGGTGGATTTTGCAGCTGAACGAGCCATCCTTATCTGCTTTCTGAGGCACTAGGCTGCTTAGTGCAGGAAACATTAGGAAGGACTCATCTATGGTACTGCTGACCTCCTGTCTTCAGAAGTTGCTTACCTTGGGTATCCCAGCCTGTGTGGAAAAAGAACAGGAAGGTAAACTCCTTTTAGTAGGACTGTAGTAACACAGTTGAAAAGAATAATTGATACAGGAAGCAGAAGTGTCTAAATTTTGCCAGATGTTTCCTTCAAATCCTCTGTCTCACTCACCCCTCAGGTCGCACTGCTGCAGCACCAGAAACAGGCACTTGCATGGCTCCTCTGGAGAGAGAGTCAGAGGCCATGTGGAGGAATTCTGGGTGAGCAACAGAATGGCAAAGTAGATTTGGTGGGGCTGATCTATGGCAGCAGAGTTTTGCATGTAACTTACTTAGAGGCCAGTAACTGGTTATTTTGTATGCGTGTCAAAAGGGCTTGTTTTCTCTGCCCTATTATCAAGTACCGGTATTAACCAATTACCAAATCATACCCTGAAATTTTCATCTGTGTATTTTTTATTTTCTGGGTTCCCCAGGGCACTTTCTGTTGTAGTGTTTCCCTCAGTGTAGATCCAAGGGGGCTCATTTCTGCAGGTGATAACTTGCATGTGTTTTCTTGCAGCGGATGACATGGGCTTGGGGAAGACTCTAACGATGATTGCTCTCATTCTGGCCCAGAAGCAGATGAAGACAGAGAAAAGAAAGGAGACATTGGAAATATGGCTATCCAAAAATGGTACAGAGTTGCTTCCATTCTACAGCACATACACTGTGATGAAGTGCCATCTGAAATGCCTAAAGCATTCTAGGTTAACAGGTCATAGAAAAACACACTGTATCTGTGCTCACTTTCCTTCTGCAGGAAACTTTCATCTGGCTAAATTGTACTATGCTTCCTTGCATGGCCTTTCTTTTGATCAGGGTCATTTTTGTCTCCCCTTGGATGTATAAGATTTTCCAGCTCATTACTTTATATTGTTTGGGGATTTAGGGGGGTTTTTTTACTGTTTTCCTTAAATAGTTAAAGCCAGCATAAGCTGGGTTTGCAAAAGGTTTCATAGCTTTTTAAACATATGCATAGTTTTCATAGGGACTTCAAATAGTTACTACTCACCTCTTTGTAACTGATCTTTTTTCTTTCCAACTCTCCCCCAAACATTATTTTTATCTTGTCCACAGACACTGGGATGTTAGTGCTTTTTTAAAGAGTATTGCTCCTGTGTCCACAGTCTGTACTGTCTGTATCCTCATGGAACTGGTTGGACACTCTTCTCAACTGCAAATTTCTAAAACTTCTTTGTTCTAGTCTAATGTGAAGATATTGAAACCTGTCTGCAATACTTTCTTTTAGACTTCACTGTTGTCCCTTCCCATGGCACTTTAGTCATTTGTCCTGCATCCTTGATCCATCACTGGAAGAAAGAGATTGAGAGACGTGTGGCTTTTGGCAAACTGAGGGTCTATTTGTACCATGGGCCAAATCGAGATAAGCATGCAGAGGTGTAAGTGCTAAACCATAAATATGACCAAGAAAAGCAAAATACTATATAGCAAGAAATTGTGTTTGTCAAAGTGGAAATTCAGTGCATGTAGAATGATGGGAGAACGTGAAATATTGAAATGTGGTAGGTCCAGAAAGTCAGGCTGATGCGTGCTGTCAGTGTGTATTTAATAAAATGTTTATGGCCTCTGACAGTGCTCAGTGGTTCTGGTGGAGGCTGTTACTGCTTCTTACAGCAAAAAAAGAGATGTATATTCTCTAAAGTATCTCTTGCTTGTAAAGATTGTCAGTGGCAGTTTCTTCCAAGCTTTTGCTTTGTAGTTGTGTTTTTTTATCAGCTGTATGTATAGATCCAGGTGTTTTCTAGACCTCTTCAGGCCATACTGAGTACTATTCCTGGGTGCCAGGCTCTAAGCAGGGCTCATGCCATGTGGTGTGCATTCTAGTCAATGGGCTTTTACTGTCATCTTGAGCTTCATGTATCTACTTCCAGTATCCATAAAATGGGGACGATGCATCTTTCCTGTTTGACTGCAGTGAAGCTCAGTTTTCTGTAAAACTCAGCGTTCAGCTCCTGTAGTGCTGTGTTGTTCCTAAAAACATTCTTCAGCATGTACTTAGTCTCTCTTGCAAAATGAATTCCATATTTGTTCTTGCTCCTGATTACTACTTTGCCTTCATTCAGGCTTTCTGGATATGATGTTGTTGTCACAACCTACAGCCTTCTTGCAAATGAGGTTCCCACAAGCAAAGAGGAAGCAGAAGTCCCTGCTCAGGACCATGATGTGGGGGTGAGAAGCCATAATGTCAGTAGGGAATTGCCTTAAGGCTTTGTTCTGAGGCGTTGCAAACATTGTTGTTTAAAAAGCACCTTATATGTGCTATAGTGAGCAGAAACTTGATTTTTTTTTTCATAAGCCCCTGTTGATTATTTTTGTAAAAGCAAAGTGATGAGAGAAAGTGCTGTGAAGTGCAGCAAGAACAGATATATTCACAATATATCCATTCTGTAGAATTATAGAATGTGTTACATTGAATACAGTTGAAATGTCTTAAGGAGTATTTTTAAGAATGCACCGGTGAATCTCATTCTCCTTTTGAGGTAAAGGAGCAGTAGAATCTCCTGTTTGATGTTCTTTGTTGCTTGAAGAACTAATGTCACTCCAAACTACCAGAAACCTGTTGTGCTCAGGCTCTGGGTCAGTCTGAACTGAGACTGAGGCAGCTTCCATGCTGCCTGGAAGAAACAGCAGTGTGCTGGCTGGGTTATGAAAATAATGATGTGATTGCTAAGTGCTGACTGAAATGACTGCACAGTGTAGAGGATGTCCCTTGCTGTCTCCTACCTCTGTGCACAGCTCTAGATGTAGCTCTTGAAGAAAACAGGACTTGGAATTTCCTGAAGTTTCTAGACAGCATGTTAAAATTTTGAGAGATCAGAATAATCCTTCATCTCAGCATAGCAAAACTTTACTGATATGAAACACCTTGAAGCAAGAACATTGTACGGTAAAATGTTAAAAGCAAGAGAACAAGCAAAATATTAGAAATTTTTGTTGAGATCAGGCAAATAAGTTAGTTTTTGGCTTATAAACTTGGAACAGGGAAGCTTTAAAGGGATGGTTTTTGGAGACCATTTCTTACATGGCAGTAAGAGCATAAGAGCACAGTAAGAGCTCACTAACGTCAGGTTTTGCTTCAGGTTATAGTCTGCTTTTTCTTTCAGAGTGGATCATCTCCCTGTTCCCCTCTGCTCAGGGTAGCTTGGGCTCGAATTATATTGGATGAAGCTCACAATATTAAAAACCCACGGGTTCAAACCTCCATAGCTGTGTGCAAATTGAGAGCCAGTGCCAGATGGGCTGTCACTGGGACACCGATACAGAACAACTTGCTGGACATGTACTCTCTCCTGAGGTGAGCTGGCTGCATGTGACCACATGGACAGGGATCCAGTCCCAGTAATTCCTCTCTGAGGAAGTGCTGAAGTTGTTTCTAAGTTTGAGATGTCTCTAAGATATGTGGAGCAGAAGGATTAGTTATATTAATACTTAGCACTGCATTGTAATGTGGTTGAGGGATTGCACAAGGCTGACCATGTCTGCTGTTGCATGTAGCTTTTCTGCCTCCATGGACAACAAAGGGGAAATTACCTTTGTCTTCAGGAAGAGTATGCACAAAACCAGTATTAATGAACAAGAGATTTTATGAGTTAATCCCTGTTGTTACCAAGGCAGCCTGGGAGGACCTTCTTGGAGTGTTGTGCTACAGGGGCATTGAAGTGAAAACTTTGGATTCTCTAAACAATGGTAAAAAGATGCTCCTCATTGCTGAGGGGGGAAAAGGTTACAAATGGTGTTCAAGAACCAGAGGGAACTTGCATTTTAAATTAATTTTGGATAACTGAAATTAATTGTCAAGTAAGAAATTTGCTACTTTGAAGTAACAGCTGAATATGCTTTTTGGCAAGTGCCTCTAAATCTTAATGTCCTTGGTTTGGTGGTGATGCTTGAAACATAATGGGCTAAGAGGAAGTGATGGGTACAGAATCAAAAACAGGTGCTTACACTGTTAGTGATGGCAGGACATCTAAGCAAACAAGTTATCACCACCATTACACTGGAAATGTTTTACTGCTCTTTGGTCATGCATTTGGAAATGGTTTGTTTTGGTAGCAAGAAATATTAAGATTCTGGTCACTCCAGAGAAAGTGAAGAACTCTTCTTCCCTTGGTATGAAGTCTCCTTGCTGTCACAGGTTTCTACGTTGCTCTCCTTTTGATGAATACAAAGTGTGGAAGTACCAGGTAGACAACAACACAAGGAAGGGACAGGAGAGGCTAAGCCTCTTAACCAGGAGCCTCTTACTGCAGAGAACTAAGGACCAGCTGGATTCGGCTGGCAAGCCCCTGGTAAGAACTTCACCCTCCAAAACTATACCATCATCCCATTGTTTTCCTTGCAGCAGACAGTTATTTACATGCATAAATTTGTTAATGGGTGGGGTTTCCTAGCTGCTGCAGTCTCTTGAGAGGGAGAAGCAAATGCCTGTGGGATGCTTTGGTTGCTTACTCAGAAAGCAGAATTAAAGAGAATAATGAAACCTTGCAGTTATAAATCACATGCAGATAAAAATATGCCAAGTAATTGCATGTAGATGGCCACTTAGTGGAGAGTTAGTCTAGATCACTCGACTAGCCTAGATCTCTGAGAATCCAGGCTGCCACATGTCAGATGGACCTGGTGTGTGCTGGAGCACTGGCCTTCTGCATTGCTTTTTACAAACAGTCTGTTGAATGGAGTATTAGGTCATAGGTGTGTCTTAAACCTTTAAAAGGTATAGTTTTGGTGTGCTGTCTGATATTTAATGGGGAAATAAACTACTTCAACACAAAAATTAATGTCTCTGTGGTAGTTGTCGAGCAGTTCATACATAGTAGCTCATGCCTCTTGTTATTGGTTGAGCTGGAATAAAGAGTTTACTGAGTGTTAACCAGGCTCCTTGGAGTTCTGGAAGTGTCTGTGTTGTGTCGTAACTGTGTTAATACATATGGCTTCAGTGAACAAACAGCTATCTTCTGAGACTCAGTACTGTGTTAAATCTTGGATTGCTGGTGTTTGTGATGCTCTCTAAGACTTTTGCACTACATACATCTGATCCTGTGAATTTTCACTTCAGGTATCTCTGCCCCAGCGTAGCACACAGCTGCATCAGTTAAAACTTACAGCAGAGGAGCAATCTGTGTACAATGTGCTCTTTGCAAGATCCAGGTATGAATGTGGGTAGAGATGTGGTATTTTGTGGGTTTGTTTCTTATTGATAGAGAAATCAGAAGAGAAATTCAGTTTGGATGAGAGCTTTTGAACAAACTTCTGTTATTTTTTTTCCCCCCTTCTGATTTATCTGTCTAGTGTGTTTGAAAATACATTGCTTGTTTGGGTAGTAGGCAAAACTGATGAATTTCTCCCATATATTCATGCCTCATATGAGCTTTGTAGTCTAGCCTTACACTTAATCTCACTGATTTCAAGACTCCAAAGACTTGGAATTGCAACAAGTAGTTCTTAAATGATGATGTGTGAGCACCTGTAAAGGAGAGAATTATCATCTTTGCTCTGTGATTGATCCCTTTACAATAAGAAATTATGCTGGCTTCTCCAGATAGCTGTAATGCAAGCCAGCATCACTATGTATTTTCTTAGGCTCTTTCAACAGTCTCACTGTAAAGAATTTTCCTTCCTTTTAAATATACATTTAAAGGAGTTCTCACACTCAAAAAGCAGACTTGCTTTCTCTTGTGATTTCCAACACGCATCTTTGTTTTTGATCATACTCAAACAAAACTGGGGCTTTTTTTGTGATTTTGTTGTGACTGAATGGTTAATGAAACCTTCCTTACCTTAATGCTTGCCAAGCTCAGATCTGTCTTGCCTTTTTTCTTGTGGTGAATCCCAGTGTCTTTGTCTTGTTTTTACAGGTCAACACTACAATCGTACCTAAAGAGACAAGAGCAGAAAAATGAAGGCAGAGAGTATGATGGTGGTAACCCCTTTGAGAAAGGTTTGAGCATGCCCTCCCCTGAAAACACTTGCAGAAATGGCTATTAAGTGCACAGGTCAGAAGGGGCAAGAGATTTGGGGTCAGGACTTGGAAATTCTTCAGAAAATGCTCCCCTCATGTTATAAAGACTACGCCTTAATATTTTTAAAGTGTGTTCTCATTGTTGTGGCTCTGGGAAAATCTCTTAACCCTTCTGGTTCTAAAATTTCCTTTGAAATAAAGGTCCAGTTGCTCAGATAACATAGGTCAGCATTAGTGTATGGTATATCATACTCTGATTGTGCTGTTGCCTTTTTCCTTTTCTTTTTAGTTAAAATGAGGGTTGATGCATTCCTGTGTTAAGTATTTGCTTGCCTGCTCATTCTTGACTTCTCTTCATGAAGCTCTTCCTGGAGGTGGATGGGCAGTGCTTGGAAATGCCTCCAAGAGCCCTTGATGTTTTGTCTTCCTTCCTTGACAGTTGCACAAGAGTTTGGAGTCAGTCAAAAGGAATTTCTAGCAGGCTCACAAAGCGCCTCCCAGGTCTCAAGTACTGTCCATGTCTTGTCCATGCTCTTGAGGCTCCGTCAGTGCTGCTGCCATCTCTCCTTACTGAAAGTGGTAATTGCATTGTAGTGGTGTGGGGGGTTTGTGGGGGTTTTTTTAAGTGTTAATGCAAGATAACAGACTTGGTAACACCTTTGTTTCTCTTAAATATGAGAGTATGAACAGAGTCAGTTTTTGGTCTGTGTTTTAAAGCCCAAGATGTTTTAGATGGGCTTACCTTCAACTGAAGAGTTCCCCAGCATGACTTATATGGGCAGCTGTATCTTTGGAAATACCTTTATTCAGATAAAAAGGGAACTAGAATTTTAATGGTAAAGAAGTCTTAATCTTAACCTAGCCTTGAAAAGTGCACAAGTGTGGGCTGTTGTAAGGGTTTGTGTGTTGGAGAGCTCTGTCAGTGCTTTGAGGTTGCCTTGCACAAGGCAGATTAATCTTTCAAGAGTTCTTGCCTCTGAACTATATATATAGTAGCTGTAGAGAAAGTTCAGCTATTAGGGGAACAGGCAGGAATTTATGTTCTAACATCTGTAATCCTACAGTTGTTAAGTGCTGTGGGGGGTAGTCTGACCCCCCCACAGAGAGACTTGGACCACAGGAAATGGCTAGGCTCACATGCTTTCTGTACACTGCCCCTTTTGGGGCAGAATAAAGGTCCACGGAGACTGATCCAGTAGTGTTTCTTAATTGTTCTGTCTTCATATTGCAACACCCAGCAGATACTATCAGTACTGAATTTGATCTCAGGCTTGGCTTTGATCCCTTACTGTTTTGCTTTCTTCCCACAGGCTCTGGATCAAGTTACCTTGAACAGCGAAGGCCTTGCACTCTCCATTGAGGAACAGCTTGGTGCTTTGACACTGTCTGAGCTCCACACTCCTGATGCCAAATCCACAGTCTACCTCAATGGCACAGCTTTTCAAACAGATATCTTTGACATCACCAGGGAAAGCACCAAGGTATTCTAGCTGTGGCATTCTTACCTTCCTTGAGAAGCTGGGATTTCAGCACTTTGCCTCTTAAATGGCTCATGAATTGTCACACCTTGGTAACTGCAGGTCAGGCTAAGTTGCCAATTGAGATGAAATCAGATGAGAAGGATAGATTATAGCCTGCTGAACCCCTTCTGGGAAGGCTCCAACTTCTCACATGTTGAGGGATACTTCTAGTAAAGCTGTGAGAATGTGACTGCTGAAACACTTAAGTGAGAACCTTGAGCAGTGGATTCCCAGAAGCTCAGAAGAGCTTGCGTGTGACACCAGGGTTCTTGTGATGAGCTAGAAAAAGGGGATGGCAACAAAAGGAGAGGTTGCAGTAACTTCTCACAGGAAGGTTGGACTCTGTAAGACAGGCTTGTATGATTTGATTTCCTGGCCCTGTTTTCTGTGGTGGGAGTGTTCTTATCAATGACTATTAAAATCTCTTCAAATTCTAAGCACAGAAAAAATTCCAGTTAAAAAGCTATTCTAATCACTTTCTACTTTTAATAAAGAATATCCAAGCATGAGCTGAATTACGAGAGCAAGCAGACTAACGGTTTGAGTTTTTTTTTTTCCTGCAGATAGCTCAACTCTTGGCTGAATTGAAAGCTATTCAGAGTCACTCAGAGCCTCAGAAAAGGTTAGCATGTCCTTTTCTTTAGTCATAGTGATTGAGAGAAGCACACTGTTCGTTGACAACAGCAGAAATAGCTTAAAATAATTGAATACGAAACTCATGGTATGGTAAAATGGTGACAGTACTGCAGTAGTTGAACACAATTGTTGTGGAAAAAGTCGAAGACAAAAGAGGGTAATTTAAGATACAGGTAAGTGTAACCATAAGGGAACATGTGAGAAATCTCAGGCCTTGAGGCCCAGACGACTGTTCTCCAGAAATAGGATTGGGAATAATTTGGTTGTAATGAGAAGTATTCGCCCACCCCACAACCCAAAAAAAGTGGACGACTAAAGCAGAGATTAAAACTGAATCTGTTAGAGATAAAAGGAATGCATTGATCAGAGGACCAATAGAAAGCTTTTATCCAGTCTTTCCAAAAAGCATTCCCATCATAAGAATGGGAGCACCAACATTGCTTTTGTTCTCTTTCAAGAAACCATCAAACAAATTACTGCCTCACAAGACTGTTTAGTCCAAGAAATTGGGGAGTGAGAGGCTATAGTGAATCTAAATTTGGTGTTGCTACTGTGCTTTGCAGAAAAAGCTGTGTTGTAACTCAGGTTTGTGGTTAGGAGGTGGAAATGTAAAATCCAAAAATAGTTTATGTGAAGTTTATTGGGTATCAGCCTTCCACAGCAAGTTCTATCATTACACCTCTGTTTCTAAATTGGGAAGGGGCTGGGCTCCAGTTTGCAGTGGGGAAGGTGCCCGAATTGTTGCAGCCCCTTGGGTGAGACCCTGCAGTAACCAAACTGTCCCAGTACAGAGAGCTGGTTGTGAACTCGCTGTTCTTTCTCCAGCGTGGTTGTCTCCCAGTGGACGAGCATGCTCAAAGTTGTGGCTGTGCACCTGCAGCGCCTGGGGCTGAAGTACGCCACAGTGGATGGCTCTGTCAATCCCAAACAGAGGATGGATGTGGTGGAAGAGTTCAACAACAATCCCAAAGGGCCCCAGGTATGCATTCAGGGCAGGGAAACAGTTCCTAGCACTGCTGTTGAGTAGCTGTGATGTCTGACTCTGTGATTGTGAACAGGTTCCTTAATGCTCTTTTGGCCTTTGAAGGTAATGTTGGTCTCGTTGCTGGCTGGAGGCGTTGGCCTGAACTTGACTGGAGGAAACCATCTCTTTCTCCTTGACATGCACTGGTAAAGGGAAATACAACTTCCATGTTGGAGAGGATATGTAGGGCATGCTGCTTGCTTTCTCACTGCATGTATTGTAATGTCTGATGCAACTGAGTTTAGAGGGAGGGGTTTAGTTTATAGTATGGGTTAGTGGTCAGTTGTGGAAAAGTGTTTTTACTATGGCCTTCATCCAAGATACTGATTTGTCAATCCAGTGCTCACTGCCCTGAAATACAGTTCTGTAGGGGCAAGAAAAAAACCAGAGGAATGTAACAGCAATCCCAAGAAGCAGGCATGCAGCTCTGTATCACAAAAGGCTACTGGGAACTTAGCAGTCCCTGGCTCAATTTCTTGCAGTAATGGGAATGGTGCAGTAATGCCTATGGGCAATTTGGCTTGAAACAAATCAATGGTGTTGAGCACTGTCAGTAACTGGGCACAGCTAGAGTACCTTGGGGTTTTACATATGAAAAGAGTGCGTGGAAGCTCCTGGTATTTGTGTTGTCACATCAAAGTCAGAATTGCAGGTTTTTTAAACTAAACGTTATTCACAACAACTCACAAAGCAAACGAATGTGCCTCATACAAAACCAGCTGCTGAGTAATAGCATTGAGGAGATGCTTCTACAATATGGCAGCTACACCAGTTTTTTACAATTCCCTGTAATTCTGTCAGATGGACCCATCTATAATGTAAATATTCCTGAGTGATGGCCTCTTTCACTGGGGTTTGCCTTTTTGCTTCACTCCCTTTCCTCACCACATGCTCAGCTTTTTTGAGTAGCAACTGTTGGCCAGGCTTGGGGCTGTATGGACCAGTGGTCTCAGTCATGCAGTTAGCTTTGTGTGGAATCCAGGGCAAAGGGAAATACAGTCAGGATGAAGGCTGGACATCAAGCTAGTAAACCTAAGGTAGCCTGGGAGCAGTTTTAGTTTTACAGAGGAAGAAAACACGATTTCCTGGAGGCAGGAAAATGAGGCAATTTTTTTCTTTTAATTACCTTGTAGGAATCCTGCTCTGGAGGACCAGGCATGTGACCGCATTTACCGTGTGGGGCAGCAGAAGGATGTTGTGATACACAGGTCAGCATCTCACTTTGCAGAATGAGGAGCTGCTGCATATATACTGGCTGTCTTCAGTCAGTGAGACAAGACCTTGGTTTCTCTACTTAGAGCTAGACACAAGGTCTGACCGTGGCTTTGAGGGTTGAGCACGGAGATTAGAATGTTTTCATGTGTTCTGTGTGGCACTTGCATGCATGTTGCTGTCACAACAGCTAGTAGGGGTTTCTTGTTTTTCAGCCTGTGGATTATTGGGAGTGTCCTGTTCATTCCTAAGAACAGTTTGGGCGGCAAACCATTTCTCTTAATTAAGTGGGGATTTTTTCACTGTGACCCCCTAAGTCTGAACCTTTCAAGTATCACTAAATAAAAAACACATAAAGCACTTCCAATAACTGGCAAAGTTGACTTTTAGAAAAAGCATCTGTAACTAAGTACTGAAAGATTAACTTAGTTATTATAAACACACAGCACATTCAAAGACTAGAATCTAAAATGTTATTTTGGGTACAATGTTTTTTGTGTAATAGGTGCTATCAGTTATCAAGCAATAATTACAGGATTTTGTCACAGAATTCCTGTTTCTTCAGATGACCAAAGTTGAGACCTGAAATGCATCAGCCTTACATTTGAGAAGTTATCATGATTGGATATGAGGACAGCTGGTTTCCGTTCAGACATTGTCTTGGTTTAAGACAAATTAGGAGGAAAATTACTTTGTCAGTCACATAATTGGCTAATTATTAATTTCTAAGTAAGATTAATCTTTTGAATTTTACTTGGGTAGTGTTTCTATAACACTGACACTTTTTTGTAGCACTTATGATGTGGCTTTGTATTTTTTGAATTTTTTTTTAGGTTTGTCTGTGAAGGAACGGTAGAAGAAAAGATCCTGCAACTCCAGAAGAGAAAGAAAGGTCTTGCCCAGCAGGTTCTGTCAGGCAAAGGAGAGACCTTCACTAAGCTATCTCTGGCTGACCTCAAAATTCTCTTTGGCATCTAATTATCATTTGCAATACCCAACAGAAAGTAATTTATACCTGTGAGTAACTGTGCAGATTTCAACATACGGCCTCTGCTTTGAGGTGGTCATTTATTTTGAACAAATGACTACATTTTTATAACTGTTCTGGAAAGTTACCAACTTCAGTAACTAGTTTCAGTATTGATCATGTGTCTAAACGTTAATAAAATTTTAAGTTAAACTGCTGTTTTGAAACAAAAATGGTTCTTGGTTTTCTATGAATGCCTTCTAGTTAGAAAACTTTCCTTTTCCAGGTCAGGAGATGCACAGGTGTAACTGAAACAAGAACAAGGGAGACAAACATGAGGTAGGGAAGTTCAGAGGTTGCATGGTGAGGTTGTGTATGGGCATGAAGAAAAAAGGCACGATTCTATAAGAGGACTTTTATGAATTTTAGAATTTTAAGTAACAAAATTAAGGAAGGACTTAGAATACTTCACTTTGTCCTTTGTTCTTGAGGATGATTTTTTTCTACCCTGTTCAAAATATTTACTGAAGCAGGGACTTAGACTTGTTATGTTTCTGTGGAACAGAACCTGATTTCCTCATTGTTGTGGGGATTTTTTTCTGACTATAAGTTTTGAGGAAATTCTGAAGTTGAAGGTCTAGCACCTACCTTTAGTTGCCATCTCATGAACTGGCAAATTTCTGCTGCAAAGTGATCTGAGTATATGGTTTTGGTACTCAATTTTTTTTGAAGGAGTAATAAGTGACTTTGGTTTGCACAGTTATCTAAAGAACCGAGCAAAACTGTGTCTCTAATGTTAGTCCAGGTCTCTGGACTGCTCTAATGTAAGCATATCTTTGTAACCCAAAAATCTCTGGTCTCTTGTGGAGGGCCTTCACCTTTGGTCACTGAGGGTATGACAGAACAGTGGGTCCTGCTGCTGTGTTGTTTCAGGGTGGTTTCTCGGGGCGTTGAGGCTGTAAGGGGCAGCTGCGGTGCTGTGCTGCCCTGGTACCGCTCTGCCGCTGCCCGCTCTGTTCAGGTGCCATAAACAAGGCACGCTCAGTCCGTGCATGCTTGGGGGAGGTCCGGCATGCGGGGGGAACAAATGAGGCCGGCTGGGAGCTGCACTCAGCAGTCAGGATGGCCGAGCGGTCTAAGGCGCTGCGTTCAGGTCGCAGTCTCCCCTGGAGGCGTGGGTTCGAATCCCACTCCTGACATGTCTTTTCTGCCCGTGTCCCGGGCGGTGCTGTTTTGATGCGTGATCCCGACAACCGCGAGTGTGCGCGGATGGAACACCATCCCTTCGCCGCCGCGGGTGGGTGAGCGGAGGAGGGAAGCGCTCCAGAGACACGCGTGGTGCCCACTCATTTGCACCTCCATTCGGTGTGAGCCATGCTGTCGCGGATCGGCTCGGACGGGATTGGCGGCGGCTGCGTGGATCGCGGTGAGCACGGCCCTGGCTGCAATCCGACATGTAAAATCCTGACAAAAAACATAGTGGACGGCCGGTTAGCTCAGTTGGTTAGAGCGTGGTGCTAATAACGCCAAGGTCGCGGGTTCGATCCCCGTACGGGCCACTCCTCTTTTGGACCTTCCCCCTAGCCCCGGTTTCAGCAGAAAAGGGAGGAAACCGCCCTTTTAGAGGCGCCCGCACCTGGCCGGGATCGCCTACACAGCCGGGCCAAAGCCGCCGCCGCTGGGGCTTCGTTTGATGAGCCAGGGCTGTTTCTTGGGCGGACACAGCGTCCTGCCGGACGTAAGGAAGCGAGGGGCTGGAGGAAAGGCGTTGCCCAAGGTAGGAGGGCCCAGCCTCATTTCCTGCATGGAACAACATGGGCAGAGACCCCAGTCCGTGCTGGAGGACGCCCCCCGAGAGTGGGCAATTAGGTACAGGGAGACCCCTGAGTCTCGGCGGGGAAATAAAACTATTGGCGCCCTGCCCAGCCAGTGGCGCGGACGCTGGGATGCTGCAGGCGCGGGAACAGCGCGAAGCCCGGCCAGGGGACAGCGGCAGCTCTCCCAAAATGAACGTGCGGGAAGGCCGGGGAAGAACCCAGGCACCGCTGGGATTCGAACCCAGGATCTCCTGTTTACTAGACAGGCGCTTTAACCAGCTAAGCCACGGCGCCGGGCGGGCCGATGGTAACCCCGCCTCGCCCTGCCCAAAAGGGCGGGGGCGCGCCGGGGATATCCCTTCCCTGCTGGAGGGTTTCCGCTCCGAGCTGGGGCTCTCGGGGAGACGCTCTGAATTCCCTCGTTTTCTGTATTTCTTACTGCTGAAAATTTTTATCGTGTCCACAAAAAAAAAAAAAAAAAAAAAAAAAAAAAAAAAAAAAACCCAAACCCCCAAAAAACACCAAAAAAACCCCACAAACCGGCAGGGAGGGGAGGATGATGGTNAAAAATTTTTTTCATTAAAAAAAAAAAAAAAAAAAAAAAAAAAAAAAAAAAAAAAAAAAAAACCCCAAACCCCCAAAAATACCAGGCAAACCGCAAGCGGATTTGAGACACTGGAGAGAAAAAGAGCCATTTCGTAGTCGGCAGGATTCGAACCTGCGCGGGGTGACCCCAATGGATTTCTAGTCCATCGCCTTAACCACTCGGCCACGACTACCGGATGCTAGCCTATTTTGGTTTCCCATGTTTCCCCGCTCGGGTGGTAGCTCCGCCTCTCACCTTTTCCAGCTCTTCCCCCTGGCGCGTTCCCGACTTGGCACCGCCCGCGCCGAGGGCCGCCGGGATTTGGGCGCAGGTCCCAGAGCGGCCGCCCAGGCCCCGCGAACGGGGGCGGGCCGAGGCAGCTGATAGGCTGTCGATTGACCCCGTGGGAATGCGCGTACGGCGGGCCGGTTAGCTCAGTTGGTTAGAGCGTGGTGCTAATAACGCCAAGGTCGCGGGTTCGATCCCCGTACGGGCCAGCAGAATTTTTGGGCTGTGGTTTAAGATTTTTTTTTTTTTTTCGCGTTTTTCTTGCCGTTTCAGTGTTCTCGGTTTCAAACCACGCCCGCCCAGGGATGGGTTTCCGGCATGCCCACTCCTCACTGGGGCCGGGAAACCAAAGTCACCTCGCAACGTCCCAGCTAAAGCGTCTGAAGACACTGACGGCGGAAGGGAGAAATTTAAAAATTAAAAAAAAAAAAAAAGAAAAACATATATTCCTGCCGTGACTCGGATTCGAACCGAGGTTGCTGCGGCCACAACGCAGAGTACTGACCACTATACGATCACGGCCGCTCAACGCCCGGCGCCACCGCCGCGGACGCCGCATCGCTTTTCCACCGCACCCCTCCAGCCATGTTCCCGGTGGTAAGGTGGGAATCACACCCGGGAAAACTAAAGCGGCGATGCTGCGGACAAAACGGTACAACCGCCTCCCCGTCGGGGAATCGAACCCCGGTCTCCCGCGTGACAGGCGGGGATACTCACCACTATACTAACGAGGAGTGTGCTGAAGGACCCTGGCCGGTCTCGGCCCCGAAGGCGCAAAGCGCCTGAGGCAAATGGCCGCGGCCAGGGTGCCCTCAGTGAGCTGCCCGCGCTGCCGTGCCCGAGCGGGCACCAACAGAGACCCCACCGAGGCTTTCGTAACTACCTGCGGTCCGCGACCTCCTGCGTTTGCCTTGCTCGGAGCTTGAACACGAGGTTTTCAGTGAGTCCCGGCTCACGGAGCGGAGTTGAGAGGTGTGGCTGACACGGAAACCCACCCCCTGCCCCCCAAATCCATCAGCCTGTTGTCTGCCATCTGGTAATTCATGAGAGGCGCGGCTTGCCGGGTCGTTTACATTCAGAGCTTTCAGAATAGTTTCTCAAGGGTAGTTGGGCTTTCCTTGCTAAAAAGGCAGCAAAGTTGGCAGTGTGTAATCGGTTTCCCATAAAGTAACAAAAAAAAAAGGGGGGGGGGGGCGAGGGGTGGATAACAATTTAAAATACGTTTTCCTGTGGCGTCACGCAGTCTGAGGGGGATCAGCAACCCGCACTAAGCTGCCATCAGGAGCTGGGGTTTTAAGGCACGTTTGTAACCAGTTTGTGCCATGTGCAATGCGTCCCTTTGCTCCACCTGTCGCCCAAAGCGTCGGGATAAATCAAACACTAGATGTATCTAATACTTTATATTAGAAAGCAGGCATTGCTTTATTCACAGCTTCAGCGTGCATGCATATAGCTCTGCCTAGATGCAAGGCCACTTTGAAAACTTTTCACTAATTTATACATTATCACACGAATCCATTGGCTATAAACCATATCATTCTTTTAATTAAACAGTATTCTGTATTGTGTTGGTTACTGATTTCTCTTGATGCACATTTTCAGGTTTTTTACTGTCTTTTCCCCTGATACGGCATTTCCAGCACAAATGCTGATTTGTCTTTGTTAGTTTCTTCTTTAACTTCTGGTTTCTGCAGCGTGTCCTAGCAGGCTATAAATTCTGGTGCCCAGTTTTCAGCAATACCTCTTACCCTCAGGCTTTGTTCACTGAAGCTCATCAGGGTTAGTTTAGCAAAACTTTTAAAAGTTTCAGTGATTTTCCCAATCTCTTCTAACGATAGCAGTCTGTAAAAAAAAAAAACCAAAAAACAAAAAAAAAATTTTGCTGCTTGCTGTTTAAAATGGAAAATCACCCTGTTTATGAGTAGTACACTGTTTATGACTGATTAAAAACAATTAATTGGAAAGCTAATTAAAACCATTATATGGTAGAAGAGTTCCTGGCTAAACTGAAGTTCTAAAGTTAGTTTTGTGAACATGATCCTTACCCCCAGTGTACCATAATTAAGAGGGAGGAAGTAAATGGCATCTTATTATTTGTTTCCTCATTTCTGGACTAGTTCTGGTTGTGTGACATCACAAAGTTAGGTTATATTTGTTTTCTTGGAACAGTTGTTTTTCCTGGGAAAGGAAAGATGTTGAAAGTATTAAGTTTGACTCACTGGGGAAAGGAAAAGGAAATACATGTTTCAAACATTTAGTTCTAAGTATTGCATTTTGACAAATACCTGTCATCAAAGATTACCATCTTCCACCTGTACATTCCTGCTGCAACAGTTGACAAGACAATTACTTATTTCCTACTCCAGAAAGAAAAAAATAATGCAAACCTCTCCCTAGGCATCCTTCTTATCCTGAAAGACTGGGAAATTTATTTGGAAATGTATTTTGAACTCTAATGACACAATTGCTATATATTATAGGAGCAAAACAAACTGTGCTTCTTGCATTTTTAAAATAGTGAAATAGTTGTTTCATAATTTTCTTAGAAAATGGTATTTTAAAGGACTGAGTGATCAATAAATTAGGTATAATCTTAAAAAAAAGAATCAGGGTTGGTAATAATACGAGTTTAGGGCTGCAATCCCTTCTCTTGCAGAAAGACACCACGTTTCATTGCATTTGCATTGTAGCTTCTGGCTCCTGGCACACCAGTTCACAGTTGTTCTTTCTTTACTGAGCAATCTCCTGCTCTGGAAAAACCCTCATCCCAGTGGCTCTGAAGTCATTTTGCAGTGAGATGAGGTCTACTCACAGCAGCAGAAACATGAAGTGACCTTACAGCCTCTCTCTTCTCTGACTCTTGTCTTTGTCATGATGCTTCTTGAGCTTGAAATTCTAACAAAATCCTTTAGAAGTGTGTTTTTGAGAAAGCATGAGACAGAGTTTAAAATCCATATTCCACTTACAACAGGCACTCTTCATCCTGCCTCTGGAGTGATTCTATTGCTTCAGTCCTGCTTCCTAAAATTTTTTGGTTGACTTCCTGAGGACTGTGGTCTCTGATGGAGGAAAGCCTACAGTCTTGGAGTCCCACAGTGTTAGTGATTGAATGCTGCTGCTTAAGGAGAGAAAAACAGCATCTGTTGAATTTAGACCATGTCAGGGTTGCTTTTTAGGTATATGACTTTTTACGGATTCTTCCAGTTCTGCTTCTAATCAAATAATTATTCTTTTGTGGAATGCCTGCCTTTTTTTAAGGCCCAGCATGTCATTGATAAGTGATGCCTTTGCAATTTAGAAGTCTTTATTCTAAAAAGCCCCCTTACTGAGGGGCTTTCTGCTGCTTTTTTCTTCATGTGGGTTTTTCTGCCCTTTATTCAATAAGATGTCTCCTGTTCTTTTCCGTCCTTACTCCGTATTTTCTTACACGTGATCTGTGACCGTCTCCTCACACCATTTGTTGGTCATTGCTTTAGTGGCAGCTTTGGGATCTTTTTCTGCAGCGTGTGGGAATGTCTGTGTTAGGTGTTGCCCAGGTTTGAGGAAGCCCTTGCATTGTCATGATACATTTATAGATGCTTCTCTATGCAGATTTTACCTTATTTGGGGCTTCCTAGTATGTTTTTTATTGATGTATTTAATGATAGGTCGTGTTAGTGACAAATGAAATAAAGGAGAGGAGCTCAGCTTAGCACTCAGAGTTTGTGAAGGGAAGGGCTGGGAATTTGATGGCGTCCCCTTTCTCTACAACTTTTAAATTGACTCAGAGGTATTTAATTCTGAAGTATTTTCTGCATTTTTCTAATCAATGCCTTGATTTCACAAGTGATCCAAATGACCCATCACCGGCGGAAGGGTTCCCGTTCCTGTGTCCCGGCGCTGGGAGCGGCAGCGGCGCCAGGGCCGGGCGGGGGGGTCCCGCTGGCGGCTCTTGGGCTCTCGCCTCGCTCCTCCTTAATAGAGTGGTGAATATCCCCGCCTGTCTTGCGAGAGACCGGGGCTCCATTTCCCGACGGTGGGCAACCTTGCTTTTTATTCCTGCTTCATCCTCTTCCCATCGCAGTCCGGTGCGCGGCGTGGCCGGAAAAAGGGAGAGAGGGAAGGGTCGGGAATGGTTCCTGCACAGCGTGGCGATTCGTTTCGTTGGTGCTGCTGCCCCGCCGGGAGGTGCGGGTCCGTGTGCGCGGTGCAGCCGAGCCGAGCCCAGCCGAGCCGCTCCGTGCCGCCGGGAATCGCCGCCCGCCCACCGGAGGAGGGAGCGAGCAGGGAAAAAAGAAAGGTCTGAAAATCTGATTTTTTTAAGAATGCTCGTCACCGCGGTTAGTGCTCTTGCTGCTCTGCCACGGCTCCATGAAATAACTCGCTGAGGCGGTGTCTCAGAACAGCGATGGCGGTAACGCTGCAGAGCGGCGCTGGGCAGCGGCTGCACCCAGGGCCCGTCCGTGGCAGCGCCTCGGGTCC
Organism: Pycnonotus jocosus; assembly: GCA_013400435.1. Lineage (NCBI taxonomy): Eukaryota > Metazoa > Chordata > Aves > Passeriformes > Pycnonotidae > Pycnonotus > Pycnonotus jocosus. The sequence goes on from VWYP01033179.1 coordinate 159,466, forward strand.
TTGCCCTCAGAGGGACTGGGTATGTTGGCCGGTTAGCTCAGTTGGTTAGAGCGTGGTGCTAATAACGCCAAGGTCGCGGGTTCGATCCCCGTACGGGCCAGTTTGACTTTTTCCCTTTTTTTTTTTTTTTTTTCCTCTTGGACATGAAGAGATCGCTGACGTAGCAGGATCTCACTTTATTTTGTTTTAGGGGCGGAAGGCTAACACGGAAAGGAACGCGGTACACCCCCCCTCCCCCCTGAAGCTTGACTGGGGCGGTCATGGTGGGACAGCGAGTGCGCGCAGGGCCGGCGCCTCTCCCCACCGTCCCCCGCACGCCAGGAGCCCGCGGCCGCTGAGTTGGGAGGAAGTGGCGGCGGGGAGAGCAGGCTCATGTACCCAACTCCTCGTTAGTATAGTGGTTAGTATCCCCGCCTGTCACGCGGGAGACCGGGGTTCGATTCCCCGACGGGGAGACGGTCATCCTTTTTTTCCTCGAGCGGGGAAAAATCCATCCACCACCCTGCCTTGCTTTTCCTTACCCGGTCCTCACGGAAGTTCGTGCTAGGAGACAATCACTCCAAAACTGAGAGGAGCGTGAAGGCAGAGGTGGATGCCTTAGGGCAACGCCCAGCAGCCTCCTGATCCACCCGCTGACCTCCGAGCCGGCCCCAGCAGCACTGTGCTGCTGTCGTGATCGAAGCACAGACGCTCAGTGCTGATTTTCTCCTCAGCCAGTCATTCTTCTGTTAGCATGGGGTAACACTAGAACCTCAACCCACGTTCTCCCAGATACTGATCAGCCAAGCTATGCTGCTGCAGCTTATATTAAACCATTCCTCCCCCAACAATCAACAAGACATCATCAAAATACATGTCATTAACTACCACCTTTTCCACAGCTTCCAGAAAGCACAGTTTAAGTTTAATATAATACCAAATATTCCCTTTATTCTTTTTTAAAAAAAGGTTTTAAGCATCCCAACATTTTATAAGGGTAAGCAGTGCTATTTAGGCACAGATAATTGTTTCATTTCCCTGAACACATGACAGTAGTTTGCCATTTTGCAGTCATCTAAAGCATGCAGAGTAGCCCTGTGAGGCCTTTACCAGTCCTTCACAAGGCAACAGCAAGGGGAGGGACAAGGTTACCCCATCAATCTAAAAGAACAAGTTCACACATTTGCAAGTTCTAACAAGTCTACAGCATAATTAAGGCACGAGGTAAGACTATAAATAGACACACTGAAACACCACGCAACAGCAGCCTGAAGGGGCTGGTTTGCAGGCATTCCTGTTCTCTCAAAATGGCTCAGTGGACGCAATCCATCTTCTTCATGATCCGTGTCAGTGCACCCAGTCTTTGGGATTTCGCAGAACCTCCAGGATTTCTGCTTCTTTGGAGCTCTCTGGTGGGTTGTGCATGTACTCCCACCTGCAAGGAGAGAGGAAACTCACTCAGACAGCCCAGCTGTCATTTCTCCATACACTTGTGTACCAGGCTGTGTTTGGACTGGACTTGCCTGTTCTAAGGATGCAAAGCTACATACACAGTTGATACTCTTGGCTGAGGTGACAGATATGGTTACAAATCACAAGTTCAGTAAAAACAAACAATAATGCCACCAAGTGTGGATGGGAGAAATGTTACCTTCAACTTTTTACCAACTTTTGAAAAAGCTGGAAGGACAAGGGAAAAGGAAAGAGCAGTGCCCCATTCCCCATGAGGCATGCAGGTTTACTTGCAAAAATCTTTAAACAATCTCTTGTGACACCCTAGTATCACAATGAAGATGAACAAAAATAAGAACCACAGAATTTTGACAGTGACACAAGACCTTTTTCCAGAATCTGGACTGGAAGCTCTACAAGTCTTTGTTGAATCTTGGTTTTAAAAACAAAAGTGATGAAAGGTCCCTTTTTTCCACTGAAAAGGTAATTGAAAGAGGCACAACAGGGAAAGGGAAGTGTCAGCAGTCACAGAGAGATGGGTACATCCTCCCTCCATTTCCCCCCCAAGGAATGACCCATTCCTGCTGTGACGTGAGCTGGTGACATTGATGAAAAAGAGCAAATCCAGACAATCCCAGGAATTATAACACAGGATATGCTACACCACCAGGCCAGGGACACATCAGGTGTTGTCACTGGGATGAAGATACATGGTGAGAACAGCACTGCCTTCATGGTTACGGGACAGCAGGCAGTTTTTCTAGCAGAGGGAGGTCACTGGTGAACTTTGGAATTCATGATAGGATCTGTACTACCCACCATACCCAAAAGCAACCTGAAAGTGGGAATAAGTCGTAAATGACCAAAATTGCTGGTGTCACAAGTGTAGGCAAGATGGGTTAAAACCTAAAAGGACAGTTAAAAACAGTATTTAGCCAAGCAGCTGAGCAGTAAAATGGCAGGTGAAATTCACTGTTGATTGATGTGATGGACACAGAAAAAAGTTGCACACAGATTGAGTCAACTTTTATTGCCCAGAAAAGACCTTGGCATTGTAACAGTTCTGTGGAAAAGCCACCTCAATGCTGAGCAGCAGTCAAAACCAGCAAACAGAATTAAGATTATGAAAGTCAGCAGCACACCTGCATCTTGTATACAGATATATAGCTTAAATTGTCTGTTCCTTATCCCCCAGTTCAGAAAGGGCACAGAAAACTTATGTCTAGAGAAAGTGGCAAAAGTATGAAACAGCAACTGTACAAAAGATTAAAAAAAGCAGGAGTTACCAGCCTGGAAAAGAAACAATGAAAAACCCACGGAAGCCTGTAAAATAAAAACTCTTACGGAGAAAATGAACAGGAAGAAAATCATATTACTCAGTGAAAAGTCAGATGAAGTCACCAGGTTCAAGTAGAAAACAAAGAGGTACTTTCTCATACAACACACAGTTAAACTGTGCAGCTCCTTGCCACACATTGGGCAGGACTGCCAGAAGCTCTCATGGTTTCTAAGGGCTACTAAACAAAAACCAGTGGTGCGAGGACAAGAAATCTATCAGGAGGAACCAAGTACAAAACCCGTCATTTTTTTAGTAGAAAATCTCTATGCCACACACTACTGGCAGCTAGCTGAGTACAACAGAGAAACATGTGCATATGCAGAACAGAGAACTGTATTCGTCCAGTTCTTGTATCAGGCATGAACTCACCACTGTTAAGAGCCTGGAGACCAGGAGAGATCTCTGATTTAATCCTGTGAAGTATTTTACTAAGAACAGTGTCTACTGCAACCCCACATAGCTACACTCTTACCTTGCAGTCAGTGGCAGAGACATCAGAATGCTTTCAATTCTTGATCCTGGTGTCAGGAGGCCAAACTTTGTACCTCTGTCATAAACCAAGTTGAACTCTACGTACCTACGGGAATGAAGAGATGCAACAGAAAAAACCCAAGTTTATTAGCAGAAGCTGATTGTGCTTTCTTCAACTGGCAGACCTCAAGCAAAACCAGCCTGTCTTTCTGCTCAGTTGGGGTCAAGTGTTCTGTAGCATCCTCTGCATAGGAAGGCTGTGGGCCTGATATTTCTGGGTCTGAGAGATTTTAACCTGCTAGCAGCTGCTAACTTTTTCCCAAGGGAAAAGTTCTCAAGAAAGCTTCTTCTCAAAACAATCCTGGCAAACAACTATCCTTTCTCAAAACAATCTTTCTCCATGTGGTGTTTTGCTGTTTCTGTAGTTTAACCAATGGGATTAAGAGGTGTTGTTCCTATTCACCAATCATGTTAAGTCTGTATCACAACACAGGTGAGAAGAATTAGACAATAAAGCCTTCTTTCTATGCTCTTTGCCTTCTGAAATACTTGGAGTCTCTCATCTCTTTCATGTCCCACAGTGACCGAATGCAGTGTGACCTTGCCACTCCACAGAGCACAGGGAGAAGTGACCTCAGCCAGGAGACTAAAGCAGACCAACTGTTCAAAGGAGAGCAGTCTGCAGGCTCCTGTGCTGTGCTGTACTCCTCTCAGGCCTCAGCCCTGCTGGCAAGCTTGACATCACTTCTACCTTGGTTACTCTCGTCTTTGTGGGGGTGTCAGACATAAAGAGGGGCCATAAGGGTACTGAAAATAACCAGAGGAAAAAAATCTACTGTGCACTCCTCCATGCTGAAGGAGACATAAGCAGCAAGGTCAGAACAGTATTTCCTGGTTCCTGGGAAGATGTGGAAAGCAGCAGAAATCAGATAGGTTCAGAGTGCTGGCTGGGACTTGTAAGTGATAAATAGACCATTTTCTGCTTCAGCATAGGAACAGAGATGTGACAATTCATCAGGGATTATCTCAATAGCCAGTACAGGGTGTTTGTGCTTAAAGATACAGGAAGGGAGAAACTATTATCTATCTGCAGCTGTGGAAAGCTTTACATAGCCCCATAACCTGCAAACAGACCCAGGAAAATAGACAGGCCTCAAGACCTGGTCCTGGCTGCAACTTAGAAAAGCTACTCCCCTTTTAAACTTTGCAGGTTTGCTAAATCCCATCCAGACTGGATCCTGAAAGCCCACTGTTCCCAAGAACAATCTCACCAAGTTAAAGACGCTTGCTTAAGTGACCAACAGCTGCAGGCCAGTGATCTGAACTTGGATGCTTACATTCTTTTCCATGCCAGTCTCACATTTCTCTGCAGAACAGGCAGAAACTAAAGACTCCAGTTAAGTACAAAGCACGTGTAATTTCATTTCTCCATTCACTCACACAATCACAGGACATGGAGAACAGAGGACAACTGTATTGACTGAGGTACTTAAGCTTTTGCAACATTAACAGCTGGTGACATTAACAAGCATTCTCCTAAGTCTTTTACAGTAACCTTGAACCATGCCAGAATAAAAAAATCCAACCCTCTGTATTCCTTTACAGGAATTTCAATGCCAAGATCAGATGGAATAAATACGTATGTAAGGAGGTGAAAATACTCAAGTACAGTAATTTCCTGACTTTCTGGGGTTTTGCTGCATAACTTAATTGGAAGCATCGTTCCCTCACCCTTAGCTCCTCATGTGACAGGGCAGCTCTATATCTAGTACCTCTGGGCTGCAGGAGAAGGCAGGATTCAGGACACCAAGCACACCCACAGCCCTTTGCCAGTTACACAGCAGAAACTTCTCTTGCTTTTTGAAGGAGTTGCACAGAAACAGTGGTGTTTTGTTTAGGTTGCTTGTGTTGCAACATGGGAGAGTGGGAAATGTCTTCTTTGCACCCTCTTTTGCAATCTAGTGTTGGATTTCAGAATTAGTTCTATGCACAAAAATGCTGAAATTTTTGGTGAGCTTTTTTTGGCCCACACAACCTGCAAGCAGAAGGAACTAGCTCATATTTTTTCCTTGCCAGCACAGTCCACCTCCTGTGTATACTTTTGTTCCTCCAGTACTCACCGTCCTCTCCGAAGCTGTTGCCATAGCTTTTCCTCTGGTGTGAAGGAGTCATGGCAGTGCTTTTTCACAATGGGAATGTAACAAGGCACGACAGCTTTGGCACAACTCTTTACAAACTGGAATACTTCCTCCTTGGAGGGAGAGTCCATATCATCAAAGAATATGCCTCCAATCCCTCTTCGCTCGCCACGGTGCTTGATATAGAAGTAGTCATCACACCTAGAAGAAGCATCAGAGGATTACTAATATGGTCCAGAGTATTCAAAGACATGAACAGAACTCCAGAAAGCTGCATGCTACAGGATAGAACCAGTGAAATACTGACCACAAGTCAGTTTCTGCAGGGCTGGCTGCCCCACTGTTTCCCTGCCTGCCCAGAGCCAGGATGGTGCAGCATCGCCTGGAAAGCATTCCCGTGTCACTTGCAGTAAAAGCACTGATTAAATGGTGCCTGTAAAGCTACACATCACCACAAAGTCACTGAACACCATGGCAGGTGCGTCCATATGGGTTGATCCAATGCATGTCCTCTACCTACTCAGAACAGGGACAATCTGATTTCAAAACTTTTGAAACTAAGGGCTCTTGACAGATTCCATCCCCAGAATTATATGTAGTTCCCAAATTATTTTGACAGCTTTCATATTAACTCAAACTTGGAAGAGAATTTATTCTCTTTGCCATTCAAGTAAAACAGTTTTCTTCATCAAAAATTAATCTGAGATTCAAAGACCAGATAAGAAAGCAACTGTCATGGTACCCTTCCTTGGGAAAAGGCTTTTCAATAGCTAACACTTGGAAGATTGAGTCATTATAGTAGTGGCTTTTCATGAGTCATGTTTAAGTCTACAAATGAGTAAGGACAGCTTATCCTAAAAGCAATTAATCTCTTTTATTTACAGGGAGTATTTAGTTGTGAAATTACTGTAACTTAAATGACTTAACCCTATCTTTCCTGTAATTCCTTGCTTGGGCGTGCAGGTCTTCCCATGGAGGAGAAAGCAAAGGGAAGTAGGAAGCAGAAATCACCAACATCAAGAAAACCTGGCCTTCCTTCAGGACTAGTCTTCCACACAGGACCAGTTTTCCATATATCCACAATTGTGGATATATGGAAAGCATTATATATGGCACGGCCATAACAAGAGAGACATGGAGATGTAACAGATAACCTACACTATTTTTTTATTCACTGGGATGATCAGTGCTTTTTATTTTATGATAGCAGGAAGAGTTAGGAAAAAACACTGAGTCAGAAACATGAAAGAGAATAAGCCTGACAAAAGCCTTAAACCTAGATCAGGCAGACAATGTGGTAAATGTAATAATGTTTATCTTTAGCCAAGTGGGAAAAAATCTCCTACTCCCTGCAGCTGGCATTGCTAACCTACTTAGGCTGCAAAGAACCTGACCATTAAGGCAGATTCTCTAAACTACCATGCAAAAAATCCTCAAGATAGCAAGACTACAATCTCAAGGGTCTAAGATGTGTCTCTCTACTAAGTGGTTGCCACCCAAACTATAACACCCACTTTATCTCCTGTCCTCAGACAAGACCTAGTAGCTTACAAAAGGGTACCCCCACCTTCCTGCATACACAGCTTGTGGCAGATAGGATTATCAGACACAGAGCAGCAAGTTCCCACTTAATAGTGGAAGATCCCATCACTTGTATCTCTCAGCTCAAGAACATTCAAAGCGTGCCTCTTAGAAAATGTGCTGTTGAACTCCTAGTGAATGTGTCACCAGAGAAAAAAATACAGCTTCATCAAATTATGAAGCTTCTACATTAAGGACAAGGTCCTTTACTTACCTGAAAACTAGGGGGGAAAAAAGGAAAAAAAAAAAAAAAAAAAAGGCCATGAAGGCCAGACTGGACGCAGAAAAACAAAAGTGGGATTTTCAGAACTGCTAGGATGGCCAAAGAGCTCACACTGAATCATGCACATTTACCATGAGTTCACTGTAAACAGAATTTGTGCAAGTCCATGGGGCAGAAGTCTTGTTCTAGTTTAACACCAGAGGCCAAAAGGAATTTTAAGTTGCCTAGTGCAACCAAATCTTGACAAGTCAACTTTGTTTTTCTTTGGGCTATAGACTTATGATCCTAGTTGTCAGCCCTCTGATTTCAAAAAAACCAGGATTCTGTAAATAAGATATTTCTTTAGACAATGTTTTGTCCCAGTACACTTCTGATTTTCATTAGGACTTTCTGATACTTTTCAAAAGGCAGCAGAACCTACAGTTCCTAGCATATACTTAACTGCCAGCATCCAGTGCTGCTTTCTGCTCCCCCAAGCACACCTTCCCTCACATACCATTTCTTGTACTTGGGATATAGCTTCAGGTCATGCTTGTCACAGGCTTCTTTCAGAGTCTTGTGAAAATGAATGGCATCTTCTTCATTCAGGTAAGTTGGAGTGAGGTCAGTCCCACCACCAAACCACCACTGTTTAGTTCCTAGAGTAGAGGCAAGCAGCAACATTTTTCTTTTAAACTTCTGAACAGCAACTTGTTGCTAGTGGTGCACCAAGAACTAACAACTACTTTGACAATACAAAACAGAACTATTTTTCAGTGGTGTTCCTAAACTTCAGCAGTGAAAGATGTGACTACAAGGTAGTGCGATGATCAGTGACTTCAGGAAAAGATGAAACAAACTTCAACGTTTTGGACCACTGATCCTGACTATAGGATAGCAGTTTGACAAAATGGGCTGGTGACTCTTCACATAGCTGGGAGCAAACTCGCACTGGTTCTTGATCTCTTACCCCAGCCACACATTCACACTTCCTTTGGGCAGAATCAAGACATTTCATACATTCCTTGTTGGATTATAATCCTTACCATCTGCTTCTTCAATTTCAAAGTATCTGTAGTTGAAGTGCATGGTAGGAACATGAGGATTCTTTGGATGGATAACAGAGCTCACACCCATGGCACAAAAAGGCAGCTTCCCTAGATAAAAAGATGCACAGAGAAAGCCCTTCAATTTTTCAATAAACTTCATTTGTTATCATTTAAGGAACATCACTATTTTCCCTTAGGCTCCAAGCCACAACAGGAAAATGTCTCATGTTGAGTCACCATAATTATTAATTAGTAGCCAAGTTACTTCACATCCATAAACTTCTGTGCACCTAACTCAAATCTTTCTTTGGTATTACTTCTAAAACGTGACGGTACTTTGGAGAATCCACTAGATGAAGACCACTTAAAACATAAGGCACTGCTAAGCCTTTCTACTGCCCCCAGTCCTCACAATTACTCTTTGCTACACAAATGTGCGTTGCGTCCCCTTTAGCCTTCAGGTGGTGTTGGGTTTTCTCCCTCCACCTCTCTGGTACATAACTCCTGCACTGTTTCACTGTTGTGCTACAGCGTCATTATTGAGAAACCACCTGTGCCTACAATACATTCCTTATAGCAGCAAGACAGAGGGAGCAGCGCTCCCGTACCTGGCTGTCTAGTGATACGAAAGTCCACCTGTCAGGCTTACCGATTAGAAATCACTATGATACAAATGAAAACCTTTGGAGCTTTGATCAGTCTGCCCTTCCTCATGTTCTGTTCAAAGGCAAGGTTGCTTTCAGAGTACCCGCACGGGAATACTCAGGCGACCACGTCCCGGTTCCCTATCCCAAATGCGCGCTAGACGCCTTACCGTCCTTGGCCTTCAGAGACTTCCCCCTGCTCCTCATCTGCCGCGCTGCCTCCTCGGACAGGAGCCCGGACACGACGGACACGTTCACACCCGCCTTCTCGAAGACCTCGCCATCCTGCAGCACGCAGCTGATGCCGCCTCCGCCTGCCAACGCCAGGCTCCACGTCAGGGTCACCGAGGGATGACCAAGCCCGGGGTGCCGGTGTCCGCGGTCTCCCCCGCGGCTCCCCCGTACCTTCCTTCCTTTCCCAGCTGTCAACGGCGAAGGAGGCGCCGGGGTCCAGCGCGGCCAGAGCGCGACACACCTCCGCCTGCGTCTCCATGATGAGCAGCTCCATACGGCTCCGCAGCTCCCGCCGCCGCCGCCGCAGCTCCCGCAGCCCGCTCACCGGCGGCGCCATGAACCGCTGCCGCAGCTCCTTCTCCTCCTCGTCCTCCCGGGCCGCCGCCAACGCAGCTTGCCGCCGCCACAGCCCCAGCGCCAGCCCCAGCCCGCCCAGCGCCCCCGCG
>VWYP01033183.1:0-14212 GCA_013400435.1 Pycnonotus jocosus
CAAAGGCCCTTCCTGCCTCTGCTGTTATAGTTAATCAGCTGATGCATGTGAGGGTAGTGTCTGTTGTGTTGGTTTGAAATCCAAACCCTGAATTCTTTTCTGCCTCTTAGCCTGAGTGCATGGTGTCCTGAGAGATTTCTGTTCTTCCACCATCTCCCCCTCCTCTTTGAATAATGCAGATTCTCTTGATAGCTTTATTAATCATCTGTCATATACATTGGAGCAAACAAGGCACCATAATTAGCACAACTACTATGGTGACCAATATGTATAGACCCATTTTTAAAAGCTCTTTCACCCATGATGTTAAATTCCATCTACCAAGCAGGCTATTTAACCAGGTTCTATCATAAATTCTAATTCCTGACACACGTTCCTTAAATTGTTGTATGCTCATGGATGAATTCTCAAGATTTTTTCCTCCCCATCGCCATGTCAGAAAGGCTGAAAAAACATTTTGTAAAAAGTCTAGCAAATCTTAATTGTTTGGGAGTACGTCTGACAGGCTGATTTTTTAAAAAAATAATAATAACATTAGTGTAAATTGTTTAGTTATTTCAGAGAAAAATACTAAAGGAAGTCAGAAGGTTTGGGGTTTTTCCTAAGTTTTTTGAATTTTTTGACGGGGAAAATTATTGGCATGTGTTTGCAGTAAAAATCATAACCTCAGTAAGCATAAATAAGGACTTTTGAAATTATGAACTTAAATTTTCTTCTCAGTCTTGGACTTACTTAAACTCAGAGACTAGGTTTATTTATATTTAATGTCATTTTGAGCTGATACTACAGTTTATGGTCCATCCAGGATGCTTATCTGAGAGTGGGCATCCATCTTTCCTGTGTTGCTGAGGATAACTTTGGAGGCTAAAGCAGAACAAACACAGTATTAGAGAGGAGAGAAGCAGAGACATATGAATTAGGTTTGGATATGAGTATGGGTTTGAAGGGCAAGGAAGGACAGGAGTGTTTCATGGGGACATTATCTCTCTGTCATACTTTCTCTAGCTCAGGGATTTCCTGAGCAGCTGACTGACAGAAACACAGAAAATAAGAAGGATCACCTTAATAAGCTTGTTTGTTGTTCTCTTTCTAAATATCCAGCACTGGCTATTCTTCAGCAACTACAGGAGTGAGTTCATGATTTGTTGGTAGGGCTTTATTAGTGTCTTACTGATCTGGCCAGTGGCCATCCTTGTGGCTCAGACACTGGGCCCTGGATTTGGCCTCAGCTCTGCTTGGCTGGTTGGAGAAACCAAGGAAAGGACATGTACCCCTTACATATGGGTTTCTAGCAGCCTTTCCCAGCCCCTAGACAAAATGAGATCATACTTGAAGAGATAGGGAAGAATAATTTGCGTCTAGCAGAGTATAGTTCTGTCCAGAAAGCACCCTACTTCAAACCCTGCTTTTCTTCTGATCAAATTCTGTGAAACCTGCCAGCAAAGCATTGCTTTTCATACTGCTCTGGCTCTGATCTCCATGAAAGCTAAGCACTTGTTATCATGTTCCTTATTAGGCCAAGTACCAACATTCTGCATGGACCCAAAGACTATAGAGCATTGCTAGTATCTATCCTGTTAAGTATCAATGTAGCATTACGAAAAAAAACCCAAAAAACCCCAAAAAAAACCCCAACTAAGAAAGCTTTTCTCAGTGAGGTTTTTAGAAAAAAGCTTGGGAAATGGCACACAAATTCTTTGTGCTAGAGCATTCACCACCCAGGGGGAAAGAAATGCAAGATTTAAGCTCCTATATATTCTTAATTCAGAGGCTTATTAGATTTTCATCTTGATTCAGTCTTAATTATATGATTGCAATGGTCTTTTCCCCTGTGTTTAGTTCTGTGCACTGGCAGGATAATCGTTAGTTAGCAAACAGCTGTTCAATATTTTGTTTTGGTCTTGTGCATTTTGTTGATCTATACTGTATTTATTGCACAATTTTCAGCCTCTTTATAAACTAAGAAATACTTATTTACCTCTGGGGTTTTGTATAAAACAAATCATTGCACTATATTTAAATGTTTCACAGATTTGAAACATTTTCACAATATCCCTGTGAGATGTAGGGTTGGTATTTATTGTGCCATTGTTACAGATGGGAACAGACAATTTAAAATAAAAAAGTCTGCTTCTTCCTGGAGATCTGTCTGAGACACTTTGCATGGTCTTCCAAAGTACTCTTCCTTTTTACTGCATTTCACACGTCCAAAGCATAACACCTTTGTCCTGTGCATGTCAAACAGCCTGCTGATGCCTTCAGTGAATGACTTCTACAGAAGCTGTACCCCCAGTTGCTTGTAATCCCTAGCTCTCAGGCTTTTGTTTGTTATGGCTGGGGTTTGTTTGTTTGTTTGTTTGGTTTTGGTTTTGTTTTGGGCTTTTCTTTTTTTAAAAAAATTTATTTTATTAATATATGCAAATCTCATGTAAATATATATCTTTCCTTCCCACCTTTGTGTAATTTTTGTTGCCTTTCTTAATTTCTGTATTAGTATTCTTGAGTTGGGGAACTCTAAAATCATCTGATATTTCTCAAGTTTACATCTATGAGGAAGTACATTAAAACCTCTCATTATGTATATTAGATGATTTTGTTTTCTCTAGCCAATGTATCAACAGAATAAATATGTATCTACTCTGCTGTCTTTTTTTTTTCCTGATCAAGCTCTCTAGATCACTTCCTTCTCAATTTCTGCTTATGCCATATATTTCCATACCCACCAAAATAAAATGTAAATTGAATGATGTCTATTTCACTGTGTTGCATACTCATTGCCTTTTAAATCTTACTGTAAAAATACTTAATTGATCGATTAAGGCAAACAGCCTTAAACAATTCACAAAATTGCATATACATTTGTCATTTGTGAGAAAGAAAACAACAACAACAGCAACAGGGTTTTAAGGTTATGCAAACTATTTTAAAATATGTATTTTACTTTGTTACACAAGGTTTGGCAAACTTCTGATGGATAAACATCTATAGCTAGTTATTTACTGGTTTTAAATGCTGACAATATGGCCAGCACCTGAGTTAAACCCTTGAAGTCATTGAATGTTAGAATATCATTCTAATTGTAATAATGACATTAGTAGAATATTACCAGTAATTCAAGTTGAACATATGAAGAACCTGCATCTAGATCTGGTCCATTTCTGGAAGAATCATTGTCATAAATAAGCCTGCTGTCTCAAGTCAAAATCCAAACAACTTTTCCTATCATAAATATTGTGCAAGATGAATTTTTAGGTATAGTGTAAGATGCTGGAATGTTTAATGGGGCTTATAGGATGTATAAAACTGGTTCTGTTGCATTCCAGGCAGGTGTGGGTTTCTTAGTGGTTCTTTACAGACCAGAAAAAGTTTTAAATTTTGATGTTCTAGTCTCCATAGGTTTAGTACTGAGTATGACACTTACTAGTGTGCTCATTGCAATAATCTGTCAAAAGACAATGATGGAGTTTTATTCACGTTTTTCACAAGTGTATATGACTACAGAATGTGTATCCCATGATGAAACAGTCCTAGTGTGTTTGAGGTGACAGTGTGATCCCATATCCTTCCTCTCTGTATGCCCTGTAGTCATATAGCTCTGTGTTTCCCACATATCAACAGCAGACACTTCAGTGGAACTGTGTGTGTATCAAATACACATGGCAACAATGGAGTCTCAGCACAATCCTGACACTGGCAGATGAAAGAAGGATAACAACACTTGATTCATGGCAGGCATTGCATTTTCAGACAATATTCATTGTCAAATTTTGGAAAATACATTAACTTTCAAAAATTTCTTAGCATTTTTTGAGTATTTTATTAGCCCAAGTTAACATAAGGATAATTGTTTTGAACCCAGTCACCTTAAAGATGTTTAAAAATGTAGAGAACACAATAATGTGTGCAACTGGGAGAACATAAAACAGCCTTATCATATGGAAATAGACTGGTTTAAAAAGAAAATAAAACTAATGAAATCAGAAGTGGTCATTTTATTCAAGATTCTTGAAATATTTTTTTTTTTTGCTGTGAGAGCAGAGTTATCTGATAACAAATAACTGCCTTGCATCCCTTTATGAGAACAATTTGTACTCACATGTATAGTGATCTGTTTAGTAGGTCTGTACACATATTACTAAAGAGTTAAAGATCTTTATCCACAGATTACAGATAAATAGTGAGACAAAATAACTTCCCTTCAAGACCCATATCCCAGCCTTTAAAGATACTTGTGAAGGAAATTCTTCAGCTAGGTTTTTTGCTGTAAGAGCACCTATAATAATGGCAGCATCAAATAATCATTATAGTAAGTACTAAAGACAAATATATACTTTTAACCTTCGAAGAATACTTTAGATTTCACATCACAAATTCTGTTGCTGACATGTTAATTACCTATTTCTATGAAAAGTGGGTTATCTTTTGGTTTCTGGCATTTCTTAAGTTCTTTAAGTTTTCTTACCTCATCTTCCTCTTATGTCTTCTTTTTATTGAGAAATTAAATATAGCAGGATCACAAAAAATCAGCCCAACAAAAAGGTAAAGAGCAACATTTCCTGAAATGGGATGGCATATTTTATATTGCATACATATATTCATTGTTCAGCCTTTTGGTTATTTTCCTTTTTGCAGCCTGATTGGGAATGGCAGACATTACTGTGATTTAATATTTCTCAACTGATAAAAGGTAGAAATTATAACAATAAAATATTAAATACACATGTAATATTCATTAAAAATGCTTTGAAATATAATGGTATCAGATTTAAATAATCTAACATCTAAAAATTAAGTCAACCAACAAAGTTATACAACAAAAGCCTCATTCATGCCCTTTTTTATGGCCTCTGCTGGTGACCAAGTTTAAAGTGAATCAGAATTAGGCAATTTTAATGAATACCATAATTCCACATTGATGTTAATTATTGCATCCACTTTGAAACATTTTCATTCCCTGGAAATTTCTGAATTGGAAAGGTTTATAATCCCCTTTTACACTCTTCAATAGCAATTCCCTTTTACCAGTAGTAAGAAAGTTGGACTATGACTTGGCTGAGAAGTCAGGGTGACTCCAAAGGTGAGGAGTTTATACACATTGATAAAATGGGTTCTGGAGTCTCCTGCTCAATAACTGGGGTCCATCTGCAGAGCTACATCTGAACAGGGAGCGTACTGCTGGTCACAGACCAGGAGGGCACTTTTTTTGAGTTAGCAAACCTATTGGATGTGTTTCTGCACACAGTGCCCTGCATGGCCTGGGAGGTATTTACAGGCTGTACCAGGAGCTGTGCTCAGTCTCCAGGCTTGGAGAACTGATCAGCTGGACAGTCTCAGGACATAGCAGAGTAGGCAAGGGAATGTACTTGAACAGAGGCATAGCTTGTTCCTTGCCTCTGGAGACTAAAGAAGGCAGCTGGAAAATAAAAGTGTGATGAAATATGTTCAGCAGCTGGCAAGGACTAAAGCCTGCTCAGTGCCAAGAATATTTCTGTTATTAATAGTGCATGTCAGTGATGTGTGCATTTACCAATGCCCTGACAAATTCTACTACCAGTGTTGACCAATGGAAAATATACTTAATATTTTCAGGAAAAAAAAATTAAGATATTTTAAAGTTTGGAAACGTGTAGGAAATACCAAGTAAGTGTTGCTCTTATGTATTGTTTGATTTGTCTTTTTTAACACTTTTATACAGCTGACTTTGGCCTGACTACACATACAGATAACAGCTGGTTTTCTGGTTGCAAGCTCAGCAGCTGGAATATAAACCCTACCCATAGTGTGTGCTTGCAAAGGAAGGCTTCAGAGCTAATAAATTGACAAGAAGGTGAGAACAAACATGAGACTGTCAAAAGGTGTAATGTTCACTATCATACCCCTAGACAATCTACCAAGCAGTAACATGTCTGGCATTAAATCATCATTAATGTCACTATTATTAGGTTTAAATGAGTTCCCCTGAAAGATGCATCCTGATTAAGTGGAGTCTCTCCCTCCAGAGATGGAGTCTGAATTTCTGTCTTTTTGATGATAGGATCTGATGACCCTATCCTTGTAACAGTTTAGCTGCAGCTCAGTATTAAGGTAGGCCATCACATCTAACACTCTTATTTCTCTCTCTGTTGGGAATAAAACTGATTTGTTTCACTCAAAAGTTTAACTACTTTTGTACATTTGTTTGTGTGCATCATTCGGTGCTTCACATACAACTTAAAATTTAAAACAATAGTAGATAGATCCCAGGAAAACACTGCCCACTGTTCAATATATATGTTCCTGTGTTCTATATATTATACTCATATATTTGCAATAAAATGCTTGATATTTAACCATTTAAAAAAAAAATAATCCTAACTGTACCAGAAAGACAGAAAGAATAAAAGAACCTACCTGAATGTTTCATAAAGTTTCTCTATATTTTGTTGCTACCATAACATTTAAGAGAAATGAGGTCAAATAATATGTGCAGTGGAGCACAAGCAATAGAAAGAAGAATCCTTAAAAAATTTAATTCTACGCTACTTAGAAGTATTATCAGTTTGACTTCACAATTGCTAGAGAGATTAGGAACCCGTAGTGCAGATGCAGCACACAATCTTACTTGTAAGTGGGTCTGTGTCATTATAGTAAATAAAATAATTCAACACCATTAAAAAAGAAATTAGGTAGTGATTAAAAGGTTACAAGACTTTTCTGCACACTATCTAGATTGCATTGAGCAAGTCATCTGGCTTACCTTTAAAAAGGAAACTACTGTGAACTTTTAGAAATTATTACCTCTCCAAAAATTAGGAAGATTTGTATATAGAAAACTGTTTAGTAAAAAAGAAAAAACAATACTACTGCTGAATAAACGAGCCATTAGGATGTGCCATTTTAGTCCAGAAAAATATTTCTTCTCAATCTGTTTGCCCAATAAACGTGCAAATTAAAAAAAATAAAAAATGCTAAACCTTCCACAAAACATAAAATTGAGTTTCTCTTTATTTTCTAGTGTTATAGTCAGTCCATGACATTACTGGTGAAGAAGCAAAGTTAGTATTCTGTTGAAATGGAATCTGAGTGTTTAATTTCTTAGTAAATGTATTTTGTTATTAATTATTAATTTACACAGACACTTTGGATTTGATTAATTACAATAATAATATTAATGATTATTATTCACATGAAGGTGATGTGATTTTGATGTTATTTGAAGTTCTCTTTTGTTTTTGTAAAAAACTAATTGATTTCAGAGAGAACCTGACATAGCTTCTATTATAGCTTCTATTTCACCATTTTTAGCATTCAATAGAAGATTCTTTGTTCACACTTCTTAGAGATATATGGCATAGTTTAATAGTATCAGCGTTTCTGATGTTTTCAGTGTGAGAATGCTACACTGATGTTTATGAAAAAACCTGCATGATATTTACTTGACAGCATGGGTTTACCTTCTGTGAAACTTTTGACAAAATAACCTGTCTAAGGTTTTTATTTTGGAAATATCACCAGAGTGTATCCAATGTAATTCAATACATGTGAAATAGCACACACATGGTCTATTGCTCCATGCATTCTCTAAGCCAATGAGAAATCTGCTGGCAAAGTAAGACTGGCATTAACAAAGTTAGTCAATTCACTACATTTTCCTCAGGGAGTAGTATTGATCCAAGCATAGGCAAGTGGATTGAGAGAGAAAATAGTTACAGCAGTAGGCAGAGACTTCCTGAGGTCTCAAGACAATGAATACTCTTGCAATAATGTTTGTCTGGCATAAAGATCTTCACTTCTCTTCACATTTCAATCATTATTCTTCTGAGTGGTTCTTTTCCTCTTCCTATGAGTTCTACTGGCTCAAATATTGTGTAGATATTACATTAGTGTAAATCTGGGCAAATGCCACATTTCACACAAGGATTGTCCACTGTAGACCCATTACTGTAGGGAGCAGAAGCACAATTTGTATGGGAATAGAGTTGGTATAGGACCAATTCCTCACAGGGTGATCTGCAGCAGTCTCACAGTACATGGACAGGGTGGGAAGAACCAGTCTGCTCAAAGTAGTTAGGTTTATCCAAGAGTCTACATCACCAGGCATGTCCATCCCAATGGGGCAGCTTTGAGGTCAAGCCAAGGACCTGAGTCAGCAAGTCAGGGTCAGGATGTGCAGATCTAGAGAAGCAAAACTGATTTTGTGGGTAGTGGTGAAGCATTACTCTGCAACTTAGTTTTTCTTTGCATCTTTTGAACATCTAGACCATAACTGGACTGAAAGCAGAAGAAAGAGCCATGGGAAATAAAATGGAATAGTCTTGCATCTATATTACCTTTTGACAGCCTTCTCTAGGGTGCACTTGCACTGTCTTCTGCCCAGGTACAAACTCTTTATTTTCAAGACCATGAGCAGCAATCCAAAAACCCTGCCATTGAAAAGTAGAAAAAAACCCTTATGGATACCCATCTGGTGAGATAAACTCCAGTCTGACATCTTCACAGGACCTGTTTATGCTGCAGTCTTAACCTGCTCTTAAGCCCACAGGATGGCGGAAACACATTTTGGCCATGCAATGAGTGCATAAATAAACATCTACATCTCCTATTGTCAGCTTACACTTGACAGAACTGAGCTCTTTGCTTGTTAGGGGGAAACTTGGCTTCAGCTTCTATCACCTGAAACCAGAGCAACCTGAACCACTACTGCCTTGCCACCATGAACACATGAATGAGCAGCACACTTGATGTCTGTATGGCCAGTTTGTACACATGCATATGCCTGACGTAATTTTGTGCTTCAGCACTCACTGCTCACAGCTCTTGCTCTGCATGACTTCCTTCTTCCTGCCTCCATGATCCCAATGACCCCTTCAATCAGAGAGACCATCTCAACTACCTGTGCTGGTTTTGGACAATATACAACAAACATATACACAAACAAGCAGAAAACACAGCCAGAACTTGTATTCTCTGCTTAAAAAGCATTTCCCAGACCACATGAGCTTATTTTTGTTACTAGTATCCAGACAAACTCCATCAAATTCCAAAGAGAC
The DNA here is from genome assembly GCA_013400435.1 of Pycnonotus jocosus. NCBI lineage: Eukaryota > Metazoa > Chordata > Aves > Passeriformes > Pycnonotidae > Pycnonotus > Pycnonotus jocosus. The sequence goes on from VWYP01033183.1 coordinate 9,030, forward strand.
AATGGATGGAGCCTATGACATGTATGTACCTGAATTTTTACAGTGTAAGGGAGAGATAGCCTGTTCTGCTTTCTATTTAGTTGGGTCAAGTCTTTGTATCCCAGTGAAACCGGCTCCAACATATGGGGACTGATAATCCCTCAAGCAAAGAGGTCTCACAACTCAATATTGAGACTTTTTTTTTTAAAGTTGCTTCCCAGTCAAATTTGCCTCTTTTTGCCTGCCTTTTTTTGTAGCATTCTGGGAGATAACAGCATGAATCACAGCGTCCTGTATGTAGCACTGAGTGTGGCATGAACAGGGTTGGGTCAGTGATGGGCCCGTGTTATTGCAAGAAGGAAAATATGGTAAAAGCCTATTTTGGAAAAGGTGTCATGATCTTCCAGGGCACCTCAACTTGAAAGACTCTGGAAGATACCAAAGACTCAAAAGCATTCAGTGGGGAGGCCAAGTTCAGACTTGACTTTTAAAGTACTTTTCTCAGGCCAGAACCACTCCATTACATGCAGATTCTGTTACCAAATACACAAATTTGCAATCTGAAAGAAATACATTCTAAGTGTGATTAGATAAAACATACACTGCTCTTGGATGTTGCACCTTTAGCAACTAATTGTGAACTGCTCAGTCTAGTTTTCAGACCTCTGAGATTGGAATAATGGAATAATGCACCTGTTCCACTATGGAATACCAAATACTTAAAAGTTCAGCAACATTTGATGCATAATTTTATCCCTGATTGCAAATACATTCTAGTCTCAAAAAAAGAAGATTGAGAGAGGCTTTTAAAAACATTTAAATGTATCTTAAGGCAGCTGTCAAGGATGGGGTGACACTCATTTCTGTGGTGCCTAGTGACAGGACAAGGGGCAATGGGCAAAAAGTGAAAAGCAGGAAGTTCCAACTGAATGTGATGAAAAACTTCTTCACTGTGAGGTGACAGAGCATTGGAACAGGCTTCTCAAAGAGGTTGTGGAGTCTTCTCTGGACATACTCAAAACCTGCCAGGATGTCATCCTGTGCAACCTGTTCTGGGTGAACCTCCTTTAGCAGGGACTTTACACTAGATGATGTCCAGACATCCTTTTCAATCCCAACCATTCTGTCATTACATGGAATCAGAGAATATTATTGCAATCTATTTCAGAAGAACTAGGACTCAGTAATTTATAGGCTGTGATTAGTATACAAGATTCATTACTGCTGGTGAGAAGGAAAAACTGATTTAAAATCCAACAGTACAAAAAACCAGAGCAAATGAAAGCATTTTCTCAAAGGTGCATGATTACAAGATAAATGTACCTTGAGATTGAAATCATGCAGAGTTCTCTAAAACTTAATTAAGTGAAAGTCCAAGTGGTACAAAAAACCCCAAGTGGATAAATGATCTTTATTTTGGACCCTGAACTGTTAGCCTACAATTTCTTAAATATTAGCATTCAGTGTGGTTTGTGTGCTGAAGAGGTGAAAGTAGAGACAAACTTCAACAAATCTGCCTTCACTTCTGCAAGTTAACTATATAAAATTTCAATAAAATCAGCTGATTTTTTCTGTGTGACCAGTACTTTTTTGTCATGATTTATTTTTTTAATAAAACATAGCTACTGTTCTATCTTCTCTATATGGCTTATTTAAATAATGAGAACTGTACAAAAGAGGTGGGAAAAAATAATAAAAAGGAAGAAAATGACTTTTACCTTTAAGTTCTAAGGGTCCTTAGGGTTTGCATTTCAATCTCTAACAGGAAAAATTGACTTCCTATTCCTAGGGGAAACAAGAAATCCATTATCTTTGCAAGAAAATAAGAATAGTTTAATCTTTTTCAATTTTAGCCAAGTGGTTCATTCCAATTGTTAACCAGGACATTGTACAGCCCATTGTTCTTTCTTGAAATTTTCTATCGAGCCTCCAGTTTTGATATTTTATATTCTGTCAGATTAATACTAGTGACAGAGTGTATATTTTCTCATTTTCATCTCAAAATATGCAAATGCTAGATAACAGAGTAGTAGCCACAACTCTGATGATGTGTCTGGCTGACTATTGGTTTGGACACTGCTAGTTTTGAAATCCTTGTAATTATACAGGCATCTCCATGTACATTATATTGCTATGACTTTATTTCTCTCTGTAGCTTTTTCTTCTGTTCCCCTTTTTCATTTATTAAGTATCAGCCACTGTATCATCCTGTGTTTTTATTATACATTGAATATTATATAGTGAATAAAATCTAATTTTAAAAGCCTTTTAAAAATACATACACCTGTAAGTAACCTGTGGTTGCCTTTGTTCCTTCTGTACAATTTGTGACATCGAATAAATCATCCATGAGGCTCCTTGTAAGAAGCAGGGGTTCTCTTCCATGCACATATCTACCCATACAGATATTTTTTTTCAGATCTTGTAGCTTCAAAATGAAGGGAAATGAAGAAATTATTGATGTGAAGAAAGAACTCCAAGAAAATCCTGGTGAACTACAACAGGTCAGGAACAACAACAACAATAACAGGCCCCATTATAAAAGGTTTCTATCCAGTGAAATTAGAAGTATGGAAGAACATGAAATATGGGATTCTCATATTCTTATTTCAGATTATTCTTTTACATTGATTTTAGGCATAAGAGATTCACTATATCTCTAGTATGTCCTTGATGTGGGTCTGAAAATCCATGCCACTATTCTACTTTTGTCCAGTACTTTTCTTATTTCAGATATATCATATTAGCTATATTTATGAGGACTAGAGGAAGAGCATATAATTATTTATGCAGCACTGATGAAATAAACATTTGCCTTAGAACTCGCTAAGAACATTCTTCATTTTCTTTTCTTAAAAGTTAAAAAAACTGCTTATTTTTTCCATCCCTTCAGTGGCTTATCTTCCTAACAAATCTCACCCTTTTGTATAGTTTATCTTTTCTTCCTCATCTTTTTGTTCTCTGTTTTATATCTAACATCTAATGCTGACCTTCATTTAAAGTCTGTACTGTGTTCAGTCTTTCCCTCACAAATAGTGCTGAGAAGTAGATTTTAACAAAGTAAAGGATTTCCTTTACAGTAATCCATTAATTTTACAAAGGACACAAAAAGCTGCTTACACTAATGAATGTCACTAAAGAGATAAAAAGAAAAAACACTTTTCTCTTCCAATTCAGAACGTATGTGTAGCTTTGTCATCTTCAGGCTGCTAATCAAGTTTCTGTCAGAGATACAAAAAAAAGGAAATTGTTTCAAAATGAAAGTTGACAGGAAAAACAGACATTTTAGAAAGGTGATCTCTCTAAGGATTGGTATGAGAATTACCTGCATGGCAATTATTTTGCTAATGAGGTGGTATCTTTTAATATCAAAGGAATCTTTCAAGTGTCAAACCTTTCAATCACAGACTCATAGAATCATTTAGGTTGGTAAAGACTTCTACAAGCATCAAGTCTAATGCTGACCCAGCACTGCCAAATCTACCACTGAGCCATTTCCCTAACCACTCTATCTACAGTCTTGTCTTTTAAATACCTTCACAGCTCGTGACTCAACCACTTCCCTGGACAGTTCATTCTGAACATGAACATTTTTGGTTAATTTTTTTCCTAGCATCCAACCTAAACCTCCACTGGCACAATCACAGTCTGTTTCCTCTTGACCAATTGCTTGCTTTTTGGAAGAAACTGACACTCACCTCACTACAACCTTGTTTCATGTAGTTGTAGAGAGTGATAGGATCTCTTTCAAATAGGAAAAATATACATTAAATTGTGCTTTTTTTTCCTGCTCAACTTGATCTGAGGAAGATTACTAGAAGCTACACAATCAAAGTATATATAATTCCAATTCATATTTTCAATTCATTATAGATAATAGACAGCTTACAATATAAACATTACTACAGTAAATTATATGTGGTATGCATTACCAAAAGTACTATAAAGAATATTTATTATTTTATTTATATTATGCAAGCAAAAATTATTTTCAAGGGAAAAAATAACAAAATTACAAATGTAATTACTTTGGAAAACAAACCCTTATTCCTACTAGAGCTGAAATTTAGTCCTTAAATTTCTTACCATCACGTAAAAACTGAGCAGATTAAACTGTATGCTGCAATTCTTTTTGATGCACTGAACTCCTGAAACTGCCTTAGGAAAGCCTGTGTTGATTCAGACTCCAGGATTCTCAGCTTAATACCATCAGTGTTTAGATGTTCAAAACTACTGTCACAATGAGGACTCCATATGCATAACGTAATGCTTTGTAGAAGGGAACAGGCTCCCCAGAGAAGTGGCCAAAGCACTAAGCCTGACTTCAGGAAGCATTTGGACAATAATTTCAGGCACATGGTGTGATTTTAGGGGTATCCTGCACAAGGTCAGGAGCTGGACTCAGTGATCTTGATGGGTCCCTTCCATCTCAGCATATTTTATGATTCTATGATTCTCTGAAATATTTTTTCACTGTTGACTGATTAAAGTAAAGGAGAAATTATTTGTGCTTAAAATACCCACCCAATAGATAAATTAGCACAAAGTTTGGTTAGAGTTTTGCACAGAAAGGAAGATAGAAGCTAAATCTACAATATAAATCCTTACTAGCAGAAGCATAGGACAGTGCATCCTGATACTCTGTTTCACAAGAAAACCACATCCAACATTTTTCAGTCATGCTTTAGTACTGGCTTTTTTCTAATATCTTTTTGGATAGTGAACCAGACAGTGAGATATAACTTGATCCTCATGGAAGAGAAGCATCAGAGTGAACAGTAAAAACTGTGAATCTAGATAAAGCACCTTGTTATCTAAGGACATAATTTAAAAGTGGTGTGAAAAAGCAGCATGATCTTTACATGGCAAGAAGGATGGCTTTGGTTAATTCTGATGCAGGACTTGATTGGTTGTATGGCAATTTCATTTCCTCTTCTACACACTTTGTTCTGTCAGGCTGTGTCTCAGTCTTTCAGTGTCCAAAACTGTCAGGAGAAGAAGAAGAAGCAGATACTCTTTCAACTCTGACTGTTACTCAAGGGGTCCCCAGTGATCATCTTAACTGGATGTGAGATAAAGATTCTGAAATTTGTTGGGGGTTCCCTTCTTTTCCTACAAGATCCTTTATTTGGTTGTTAAGTACTCATAATAAACTGTATGATATCATAAACCAAGGATCCTTCATTCAGGTACTGAGTGGCAAA
>VWYP01033185.1:0-64889 GCA_013400435.1 Pycnonotus jocosus
ATGAGTGATCCATGCCACACTGGTTTTTGAGAAGACTGTTTGCCCGTGGGAGGGACCCCACGGGATGGCAGAGAAAAGACTCCTCTCCCTGAGCCAACAGAAGTTGATCTTAGGTGACGAACTGGCCCAACCCCCATGCCCTATCTCCCTGCACTGTCGGTGGGAAGGAGGGAAAGCTGGGGAGAAAAAGGTGTTTTAAAGGCTGGTTTTACTTCTCATTATCCTCCTCTTACTCTGTTAATAATAAATTTACTTTACACCTTTAAATTTGAACCTCTTTTGCCCTTAGAATGTTTTTCTCCAATGTTTATCTCAGCTCATGAGCCCTTTGTTAATTCTTTTTTTCCCCTCTCCTCTGCCCAACTGTAGCAGGAGAGGGTAAGTAAATGACTCTTATGGGTGCCTGGTGTTTAGCCAGTTGTCAAACCACGATATTACTTAATTCCATTCAATTTGTTTTTAATCTTTTTACCCAAGATCCAGTACTATTTTGTCCAGTAAAATATTTTTCTGAATTATTTTATTTAAGCAATATTTTACTTGAAGAAATTTAAAGATAATTCTTTCACTACTTTTAGCCACTTTTGTATTGGCTAAAATACAGTTCTACAGCATCTATGCTAATACAACTTAGGTAATATAAGAACAAAAATTCATTTTCTGGTCAGCTGAAGAAATCAAGCAGAACAAGTAAGGAGTTTTTTGTTTAGCTGGAGTTTAGGGGTTTTTGTAATTATAATAATCTGATATCTTGGCTGATTAAAAAAAACCCACAAACAAAAAACAACTTTAGGACAGAGGAAAGCAGGTTTTGTGATTAAAATAAACAGACACAGTTTTGTTCCAAATCTGATGCCTGTACAGTATTTGTTCATGCATGAATTTTAGAAAATGCTTTAAGGAATAGCACTTTTACTGTGCTGTGGCATTACTGCAGATTTAAAAGAGATACAATAGTATTTTTCTTGGTCCTTCAGCTTCATTTTAAAAAGTGTAAGCTTATTTACAAACAATTTCTAATATTTATTTGCTGGGAAAATATGTATCACTGGTTTACTACTTTTCCTGGCTTCAGTTCAAGGACTGCAGCACTAAGGTAGACAGATCACCATCACTTTTACTACTCCTCTGTCTTTGAACACTGATAATTGTTTTCCTCTCAAAACCATTCTTCTGCTTGATCAACTGCTAAGTGGGATTGTATTGTTTCCACCACTACCTCCATCAATGATACTACACTGAGCTGAACAGAAAAAATCGCAGATTTTCACAGAGGCCACAGAGATCGAGCAAAAGACAATGATAAACATTTAGGATCATTAACCCTGTTCTAACCATATTACACATGTCACTAGTGTATTATGTTGCTTTTGAGGAGAAAAAGACCTTATGGAAGGGGTGCACTAAAAATCAGCATTCAATAAGCAAGCAGCAAATCAAATAAACAGAGTAGTCTAAATATTCAACTAAAATAGACTGAACTGAAGTGGCTGTAAGATTTTGTTAACTTCATGGATCTCATAGATCCACTGATGTTTATCTTTCACAGTTTAGATGGTAAATATATATTTTTAGGGTTCTGCTTATTTGTAATAATCCTACCCTGTTGTTTGTTAACCTCAGTTGCTAAACAATCTTTATTGGAAAAGCTACTGGTATATCCATGTGCTAGTAGTTTCAGAAATTAATATTAACTAATTTCCATTTGATAGTTAAAAATAGTATCTTATTAAATTCCTGCTGAAATTTGGTTCTGGCATATATGTTCAGCTCTAAAAATCTTCCACTTCAAACAACTTTTATCTTTCAAATAACTGTTTCTCTCCAGCGTTCATGTGGCATTTTCCAAGCAAAAGAATTTAACAAGTGAAATGAAAGCAAAAAACCAAACCAAACCAAACCAAAACACTCCCCCTCCCCCAAAAACCCAAAACAAAACAAAAAAGTGACATTAAGGCATGTTTAGGCCAAAACACAATACAGAATTGTCAGATGAGTATGTAGGGTAATTTAAAATTCAGAGTCCACTCCATATATAATGATAGTTTGTTAAAGAAGGAAAGGAATTTCATGCCAACAGTTTATCCAGTTATGCAGAATCAAACCTCCCCATGCAAATAATTCTTTAATGAGCAAAATGTGAAACTTTGAAGGCATATATGGTATATCACAAAATTTGGCACAAAGACTTAGCTCCAGTAGCAGAATCTGCATACTCTTTTCTCTGCAGATTTAGTTTTCAAAACTAAAACATCGCGTAGGGAAAAAAAGAGGAACTTTTCCAACCCTCCAGCACAGACACACTTCAGACACAGAGCACTGTGGTGGCAAGAGGAGCCTCTTGACTGCAGAGCTGGAGGAAGACAGCTGCCGGTACCCTGGGTAAACAGCGCTCCTGTGATGGAGTGGGAGAAGGGTCCCGGCAGGATGGACCCAGCGCTGCCGCAGTCAGGGCTCCCAGCCTCGCAGGGCAAGGAAAGCAACAGGCTTATGCTGCCTGCTCCTGACCCAGGCTGTGAGGTTTGCACTTTGGCCCTGACGAAGGCGTGGGCTGCAGCACAGCACACAAGTAACATTTGCTCTTGTTGTTGGCCAACAGGCAGTGACAGAGGCACGAAGCAGCCCGAGGGGAAGGCTGACATCCCGCAGCTGCTCTGCTGCAGCCTGGCCGTGCAACGTGTACAGCAATGTGCTGATTTCTAAATCTATAAAATCCCTTGCTGGAGCATGGACATTCCTAAGACAGTCTAGATATTGCATATTTCTGATTTACAGTGGATTTCATACAAATTATAAAACTCGGGAAAAATTAATGGAATAATACAATAAGAATGTGTATTTAAACAACTAAAAATGGATTTAAGTGGGAAAGTGGAAGTCCCTTGCTTTGGGAATATGGTAATACAGGAGCTGGCCATTTGCCATAGGGTACATCCCTGCTTTCCCTCATTATCATGGCCTGCCTGAGTTTTGCTGGAAATGCAGATCACATGAATAAGCGAAACGATAAAGCAATAAAGCCTTATGGAATTGGGCTAAGATGTTGTACTGGTTTCACGTATTATTGTAATTTTTGCTGGTTTTGTTGTTGTTCTTATTAATTTACTGAGTAGCACAGATACTGTTTCTCATTTTGATAAATACCGATGGGAGGACAGATCCAGTTCTGCAAGCATGTTAATGGAACTTTTTCCACGGCTCATATTCCAAACACATAAGTTTCAAGCAAATGCATCTACAATTATGTGATATTTTCTCCTCTCTCCTTGAGGCCATGCTCCCAGGCACAGCCATCATTGTACTCAAAACTGGTGTTTGGAGCTGAAATGAAGCACTCTGACACCAGCTCAGGACAATGGAGCTTTTTAAGGGGAACAGTGAAGGGTGACATAGATAAAGCTCCTTCCATGGTATGTACTGAATTTAAAGCTGACTTGATGGAACCCTTCAAAACTCCCACCAAATGCTGAGTGCACATCCAGCCATGTGACAGGGTCATGGCTGGACATAGTTTTTGCCTCCATACAGAGTACATAAGTAGTCTCTTGGGGGGTATATGAGTCTCCCACATGCACACCAGGTAACCAGGAGGGCATGCTGATCTATAATGCAAACAGTGACTACCCACCATGTTCTGCCATGAGGAGAGCAGCAGTCTGGATGTCCTAACACCTCTGTCACTGCAGAAGTGCTGCCATGTTTTGACCAAAGTGTGTGGAAAGGAGCCCAATGGAGGCCAAGCCACAGTATGATCAAATGGCTTGGGTTGGGAGGGATCCTAAAGATTATCTAGTTCCAACTCCCCTGCTGTGGGTAGAGATGCCACCCACTGGATTAGGTTGCTCAAGGCCCCATCAAGCCTGGTGTGTGGCCATCCTCACACCACTCACAGACAGGCATGGGCTGTATCTGTTGCAAAAATCTGGTCACAGTGGGACCTCTGTTTCTTCATCCTCAGCAGACCCCCAAAAATAGAGAGGTACAATTGCAGGTGGCAATATTGTAAATAAGAAGGGAATTGGTCTGCTGGAAAAGGTGTGAAGAGATGTCGCCCTTGGTTTTCCATGTTTTTACTTTGCCTTCTAATGTTTCCATTTTGCTTTCTGATGTTTACAGAACTTGGAGCTCAGTTCTCATGCTTTTTCTTGTAAATAAAGAAATGTTTACATAGTTTCTCCTCTAGGAGGAGTTTCTTGAGTGATGGTGATGTTCACCAACGAGATTGAAGAGGTGGCAACACCTTTGGCCAATCTCTTGCCTTCTGATCAATTGTATATAAGTTGGAGTCAAAATTTAAAAAAGAGCAATTCTGCTGACCTTGGACCTCTTCCCTGCCTCATCCTTTCGTGTCCTATTGCGACAAAGAGGAAGGAATAGAAGAGGTCCACCTCTGCTGCAAGAGAAGCTAGGGAAAATGTGTGGTTGGATTTTTGTGAGAGATTAGCTGAAATTGCCTTTGGATTTAAAGATTTTTGTCACAAAGATATATTTTAAATTTAAGATTTGTCTGTGACTTTTTCTTTCCCTTAGACAAATCACTACTTTGGCCCAGCTACAGCTATATTGCTTGGGTGTAACACAATTCTTCATATAGACGTATCATAAATGTCAGAAAAGAGTTACAGTGCAAATGTGGAGACAAGCCCAAGTATGCAATGCCGGAAGTTGCTTCGTGGAACTGCATACACCCAGCACTTTGTACAAAACCTGGCCCATAAAAACTCTTTTTTATGGGAGATCCACCTGTTCTGGCTCTCCGTGGCATCTAGAATGTTAGCAGAGCTGTTGATCAGGACAAACTGCTGCTTCTAATGCCATTAAACAGAAGGCTTTGGCATGGCAGCAGCATGTATTAAAGTACTGGGACATCTGCTCTTTCATGGAACAAGTTATTTTCATTATGAAAGCATTCATAATGTCACAGGAGCTATTAAAAATAAAAGACATGCCAGTAGTATAACTTTCAAATATCCTTGCAACTGACATGTGCCTGTATCAGTAAGATCAAGGTGGCACTTTTACACTTTACCACTAGAGTTGAGGGTAGGTTGGTCTTTTCCTTAAGCTTAAAATCTAAATGTTTTACAGGTCCAGGCAATTAAATGTAACTAGTTTTGAGTGTTATCAAAATCTCTCTCTCAATCTTGTTTTCAGAGTGAAAGGATAATCTTGTTAATTCGATAATCTAGGATTTAGCAGCTCTAAATTCTATCCTGGTCTGCCACGGACTTTGGGTAGCAGTAGTGCAGTAATCCCTCCAGCTTTGGAGGGTACACAACCTGGGAGAGGAAACCTTCCTTACTTAGCATTTGCAGCACTTGGAACATCATTTTAATACAAATCATAGGTGCTGCAGTGTGGGAGGAACCTGTCAAAGTCACTGAACTGTTGTTGGTTGTGTGTCAATATCTGCTAAGCTGCCGCAGGAAATGTGGTTGACAGCTGCAGCTGGGTCACCCAGCGCAGGGCTCAGCGGCGCTCAGTCCACAGAGCTCTGTGGTGGCACTGACCAGCGGAGCGCGCCTGGCAGCGCGGGACCAAGGCAGCCAAACCTTCTGCTTCTGGGATCTGAGGAGCGAGTCCCCCACAGCTGCTGGCCAGCAGTGGGGCTGCCGTGCTGCTCCTCTCCTTGCTGCTGAAGGCCCCAGGCAAACTACAAACTGCTTAGACCTGGCAGGGGAACAAGAAGAGATAAATCAATTTAAAAGGCAGTTCAGCTTGATAAACCGGATAAGTTTCTACTCTTGCAGGCTCGTGACACCTAAACACTATGGTAATAGCTTACCAGTAGAACAGCAAAAGTGATCATACGTGTTTTCTTTAGCCATTCAAAACTCCCAGGGTTGGCACAGCCCCTGCGTGGACTTTGGCATGCCACCTGCCTTACAAAAGCTTCTGATGCTGCGCTTCATTGCTCAGGGGTGGTGAAAGTCACAATATGCTTCTGTTGTGTTGTTTTCTTCCCTGTAAGTCAGCCTCAGGCCTTTGAGAAACATTTTGCCAATTTAGCCTGCCAATAAGAACAGGTGGTTGCACAGCTTCCTCTAAAAAGTGCAAAAAAGCCACATAGCTAAGGACACATGAAGGGAATAAATAAAAGTATATGGGGACAAACTCAAGGTCAGGAGCAGTCCAGGTGAATGGTTTTGTTGTCACCACTGCACAGCCTAAGCTCTCATTACTGAAGGTACAAATAAAGACAAATCCAAACATGGGAAGCACTTTTCAGTGAGAAACAACTTGCAGTGTGACTGGAGCAGGATTCTCTCTAATAGAGAGAATTTATCATTTTCTTTCCACAAAGTGGACTTAAACATGAGTGCCAACATATAGAAATGGTTCTCCAAATTTCCAGTCTGAGCCATTTGTATCATGTGCAAATGGCACAAGTTTACCTTCTCCCACCCTCTCCAGGTTTTCCTCTCCACTAAAGTACATCCATATTTGCTGTTCACACAATTCTCTCTGCTCTGCCTCCTGCTTTTTCCTGTCTATCTCCTCTAGTTCTGCTTCATAGGAGTTCTACTGTCAAATACAAATGACACTTGGAATGAAGTAGTCAAATTATTAGATATTCTGCATGTAAATTTTAAGTGTCCAACAAACCAGATCAACCGTCCTTTTCTCTCACCCAGTCATCTGCAGGCTTGCTGTGTTAGATTCTCCATCTCCAGATGCCAGTTGTTTGCCTGCTCTGCAGAACACAATTGAAGATGAGCAAAGTATGCTATTGGATCTTCAGAACAGCTTTTCTTTCAGTTTTGCAGTTTCAGGTCATTGTTACTTCTGTGTAAACTGATTAAACATCCTTAATTCTGCTATTTCATTTGTACACATTTATGAGTATCCTATCCCTAGTTCACCTACTAAATTTCTCCACGAGGAAAATTAGGATGATAGCCATCTCTCTGCCAGAATGCAAAAGAACATCATAGGGTCTCATTTAGCCTGCTTGGTTTACAGCTGCAGAGGACTCTTGAGTTTTTTGGGAGATGGAATATCAGGCTCTATAGCTGTCTGCTCAGAGGCAGAGGAGGTTATAAAGAATTGGTTTTCCCAAGCTTCTCTTTCTAGAAGTTGTTTCTAAAGCATTTTGACAGAGACAAGCAAATGAGATACCTCCTCTGCTTTTTTCCAACTCCTATGGAGCTGGAATATTTGTGAGACAGACATGTTGCATAGGACAAAGCAATTTGTAGCTAATGTGCAACTACACAGAAAACACAGAAGAAACATGATGGGCCTTTAACCCCAGGTATGAGGACATCTAAAATAATCATAAGCCAAATGAGGACAAGAGGATGGAACAAGATGTCTCACACTGTTGCCTTTGTGTAAACACTATCAGACTCTGATACTCAATAACATGGTTGGTTTGTGTAAGTAGAAGGATTCAAGGAAAACACAGAATCACTGAAGTTCATAGAGTCCAGCTGTGAACCCAGCACCACCAAGTCCACCACCCCAATACAGAGACCTATGATTAGTAACCATGACGCTTATTAGTAAAATAATAGCAGCACTATATTAATGTCATTGTCAACAATTCTTTTTTGTTCCCCTGCTCTCAAGTTTGCTAGCCACAAAACCCCCTTTTTATCAAAAGCAATCCTCCCTTTCCTTTTCTTTTTTCATTCCCTTTCCCTTCTTCAGGTAGACTCATCACTTGGAAGTTTTTCTTTGCTAGCACACTAAGAGCCTTGCCACATAGAGAACAGTATAACTTATAAATTATCTCTTAGCATGAAAAGGTACTATAAACCTAAATTAGTCTCTCTTTGCTCAAAATTAGGGAAGATAAAACATGCCCAAGTATTAACTCTCACTTACTTCAAGTATGTAAAGTTAGAAAGTTAGAAAACTGATCCTGTGTCATAAAAAGATATGCCAAGAATAAAAGGAAGTAACTAAAACAAATGCAAATATTTAAGGTACTATATCTGGATAGAAATAAATAAAGTGCCTTGATCTTTAAAATTTATGATCATCCAGTTTGTCCTTAAATCTTAAGGCACCATATATTATTATCTCTGATTTCCGTATTGTTCTTATTTAAGTAAACAGAATAGATATAATCTCACTGTAAACAGAAGATTTGCTCAAAAGTGAAATTTAGTATGAATTGCAGAATTAAATAAACTTTATTTAGCTAACATAAAAAGAAATGTATTAGCTCACAAAGAATTTTCTTTTAAAATGTACTAGTGCTAATGCTAGACAAAAAAAATTCTGGCTGTTCATACTTCCAGAATCACTGGAAAAGAATTTATACTACAGAATCTTTATGATCCTTATTGAATTATGATGTAATTTAAAACACCCTGTGGAGGAATCTCTCTGTAAAGCCAAACACTGTCCCTTAAAGTGAGTTGTTCAAAAGCACTGTTGAAGTTCTTTTGTTGGAGCTGGTTTTGTGCTCTGAAAGCTCACTGAAGCAAAAAGCAAGATACCTTATGATTTTCTCTTGCTCACTACTCCGCTTAGATCACTTCAGAACTTTCACTCCTTGGGCACAGAAATGTCATGCTTGGCTTTGCTGAGCACAGTGAATTGTCAACTACCACAGCCTAGAATCTGTGCTACTTCATAAAGAAAATGTTAATAATTTGTATTTACAACATTCAGGGAGACATCACAATTACACACTAAAAGCTTAAGTATCTAGGAAGTTCCTGTAGCTGACAGCAGCCTAAGTAAGTTTAATACTGACTGTTAAGTCAGTGACATAAACCATTCTAAATGCAGTCCATTTACAATTTCAGACACGCTCAAAGCACTGGTGGGAATTTCCTTCTTGAAATTTGCCTAGTAGACAAGGCCCAAGAGTCAGGAAGTGGCAAAGCTGTTGTTCTTAGCCCAGGAGGCTGCAGGAAGAAAGACAGTTGCTGAGTCAGACAGAATTTCCCCTGAGGACTCTGGCTGCAGACCAGCCTCTGGAAGACCTGCCAGCTCACCTAAGGGTAAAACCAAAGATTTTTAAAAGCCAGTATAGCTCATAAAGAAAAAAACCTAAATTTTGGCATAGCTTTTTTTTTGTATTTTAAGTTAGGTCTGTGGCAAATAAATCTATGGAATCTTGGAACATCTGTATGCACAATTTGTATACTGTCCTTCCAACCTCAGCTACTGCTGACATAGCCAAGATCTCTGAGTGCTGCTCGGCTGAATGCTGCTGTACCTGCTACTGTTACCGTGGGAATGGACACTGGCGAAAGTAGGATTAAAGCCTTAAAGTAATTACCAATATAATTAGCACTTTCACCTTTTTGGAGATTGCATCCCCAAAAGCTCCCAAATAGTGAAACCACCTAATTCAGACTCATCAGTATAACAATTAGTGTCTAAAGAGGCATCAGTTAACATGATCAATGTGGGAATGATACACAAAAGGAAGGCATTGTTGGACCCGGGAAGCAGTGGGTTCCTGTGGCCTTCTTTACTTATTACTAATAAGGAACTCTGCTTCTTTGCTATGAGTCACTGTTCCAGTTTCATCCTTAATTAATTCAGCATCAAGAAAGAGGGCACTAACATGAAAAGAAGCTCTGAGAGATGGCTCAATGAAATTTGCAGAAGAGGGGGAGGGAAAAAAATCATTATAGGAACAAAATTTGAGATCACAGAGAGAAGAAAACTTGTGGAGAAATCTAAGTCCAGTGCTTCCTATTACACTGCAACTGTCTGAATGAAATACATAAAGAAATGCTTGTCAGAACAGTGCTACCCAGTCCCTATGCACAAATCTTTCATCCAGGCAGTGAGTGTATCAGTTAGTACACTGTGATCTGCAGTGGTTTCTACAACATGGCAAAAGCCTTCAAAGGTCGCTCAGTTTTTCCAGCAACATTTTAAACTATGGAGGGTCAGAAAGGAATTTTGGAATTTGGTACAATTTTATGCTTCTTCACTCCTTCCACAATAGCCTGCTTGTATTCAGGTTGAATACAGAACTCACCTTCAGTGACCAGTGGAGTGACTCCTTGCATAATTATCACTGCTTCTAACAACATTAACATTTGGCTGGATACAGCCTGCAAGTTTTTGGCTGTGGTTTTTTAGCAGAAAAAGGCACACTTTCAGAAGGAACTGATGAACACCCTGAAGAATGTTAGGGCAAGATAGCAAGTAAAATTTGGTAGATTTATTGGCTTACTAGTGGATATTTACAATCTCTAAACATATATTTGTTATTTAAAAAAACAATAACACTAATTACCTCTGTTCATCCCATACTGTTTTTTCACGCTGCCTTTGGGTAGGGCTGGGTAGCAGAGCCAAACTCCAGGCAGAACCTGTGAAATGAAGCTGTGTCCCTGGGGATGTCTTTTGTGCAAGTCCTACTTGTCAGTGCGTTCATACCCCCCAGTCCGTTCCCTTTGGAGTGTCTTGTTACTTAAGGATTATTGCACAGTCTGGTCACTATACAGCAGAGCAAATAAAGTGTCTTTGTCCCTCCTATCCCCATCAACAGCAATGTAAGACAGTACAGTGAACTTTCCCTTTTGTGGCTAAATATAGTGGGGTACAGAGGGGGGGGGGGGGGAAGTGCATTGCTTTAAGCTATGTGTTGTACAGCTGTTTCTCATGCATCTGGATTTTCAGGACCTTTTAAGATGTGAAGTAATTTTCTCCTACTTATTCAGTGCAGGAATTTTTTGTAAAGATACTGAGATCCAAAGTTGTTGTTCTGCAAAAAAATACCATTGAGACAAAAGATTCTATCATCCAGATGCATTTGTCATAGTCTGTCTCCCTGCCTGCTGCTGTTAAATGCTTTCAAATGAGTGTGAAGTTAGGCCAAGTTCTTCCATTAAGGGCAAAACATTGCTGTGGGTGGAACCCTTCTCTGCTTTCCCCATGACTACATAGATCTAACTGGCTGGACGGCTTCCTTACGATAGAGCACCCTTGAGACATTTGTGCATGTGAAAGACACACATTTTATCATGGTTCATTTCGGAGAAGACTCAGGCTTTTTCCCAGAGAGATAGGTAGGGGCAAGAGTGGTGAAGATCACCCGTGTGGAGGGAACTGTCATGACATGTGACTCTGTCAGGAGGTACTGTGGCTGCTAGGCACTGTGTTTTGCTCCAACACAGAGTTTGGACAATTTCCAAAATCATGCTGTCTGCTCCAGACGCTCCAAGATGCTTCCAAGATTCCTAGGCTCCCCAGCTGCTACCCAGAGCCCTCCCAAATAGCTCTCATTCCCCAGAAAAACAAAGCAGCCAAAGCCCTCAGTAACAGCTTTACTTTCTTCACAGCCTACTGCCAAATTTCTTCACTAACTAGCTTTAAAAAGTTAGATAGAGAAAATCCACTGAAGCTTGCATTAGTCAAGTAACTGTCTTTAGCTGTAAGAGGGTCACAGCTGATACAACCATGGTGTGTTTTGTGGTCCAGCACAGTTACACCACACTGAGTTTCAAGGCAAGCATGCAGAGTTAGGCGGTGCTATAATTTAGGTACATAAGGTTAAGAGGTGCATAATTATGTTCAACCATAATTATACCCATTGGTGACTGTGCTTTACGATAGAGTCTTCAATTACATGACCACCTCCTTTCTTTTCCCTATGGGATCTGTGCCTGTGTCAGGACTGTCTACATGGCACAGTGCTGCAGGATTGCCCAAATTGCCATTAAACATTCAATTTAGCACACTGGGAAGTGCAGTAGTATTTGCATTGCATTCTGTTCAGGACACATTACTTTCTTTTGTGATAGAGATGTTTGAGGCACAGGAAGACTAAGATCACAGTTTAAAATGTTCTCATGCAGATTCGAAAAAAAATCCAGATTTGCATGTCTGGCTTGCATATTATTAAAGCCTGTATTTATAAATAACTTCTGATATGCGGCATGTTTATGAGTGTTTTCTTAACTACAGGATAAGAAGCTACTTATCAGGACTTAATATTTTTCACACAAAAGGCCTTATCCAGCCTCAGTTTCTGTAATAAAATTCTTACTGACTAAAATGGGAGTGGGACCATGTCTCTGGCACCTGCTATCTTGCCTCCCAACAAAGCATTGTTCAGTTAAGCCAAACCAACAGGAAAAACTGCAAGGGTAATTTCTTGAGTCACAGCACAAATACATGCACATAGTGTGACAGACTGGAAGGCTATTACTATATCTTACACACAAAAAGCGAGCTGGCTCTTCAGATATAACTGGGAAATCTTTGTGTGTGCATTCTGAAAAGCAGAGCAGAGCACTCATCTTTTACAGGCACTCACATGTCAGTATCATGAAGAAATAGTTATACTGTGAGCAGCTAACAGCAATCTTTCATAACTGCTTATTAACATCTCCATATTTCTGAAGCATGGTAGAATCATAGTTTCAGTGATACTTTGTAATGCAATGGCAATACAGAAGTGTAATTATTTACAATTTTAGTATCTCTGTCTGAAATAAATAATCTATATAGCAACTAATTGGTGGTACTAAGACACAGTCCCAAATGACAGGCTAACCAAAACCTGATTTTTGAAAAGACATCATTAAACTATAGATCTCCTTATAATGTAAAACTAGACAACTAAGTCACAGAGCTTGCTCCAGAATAAAAGTGTGCTTGGAAATTCATGATTACATGCACCAAGTAAAGCATATAAAGACCTTACTTTGCTTTAATTAACAGTATAACTATCTATCCTATGAAATAGGAAGAATTGCAGAAGAAATTAAAAATATGCATCTATCAAACAAAAAGAGGGACAAACTAAGAGAGTCCAAAAAAGAAAAAAACTCCATATTTTGGAATTAATTAATTTTTTTATGTGCTGTGACCAACCTGGGAAACCATTCTACAAAACAACTCAAGTGAGGCTACTTGCTTTCCTCCAGCAGAGCACTTGGCATGGAATTCTTGGCACCACAAATTCCATCAATAAATCTCAGTAAGATTTTTGGCAGCAGGAACAGAACTATTTCTACCTTCCTTTAATCACACTGGACAATCCAGAGCTGTTATGGTTCAGTGTGCCTGGAACAACTGGAACAGTTTTTATGATGTATTACATTACACTAGGATAAATAAGATTAAAGATCTTATTATATATCTGTAAACAAAACAAGTGTTTCAATCAAGTTGTATTCCCTTCCTCCACCGTCCCACAGCAACAAGTATTTTTAACTTCAATCTGTTAGTTACATTATGTTTATAAAAACACAGTTTTCTTACCAATACCTCATTTACTCTAGTTCATTCTCTTGGTGATATCTTTTTATGTTTTGGCTTTCAAAAGTTAAAATATCATGATGTCAGGTTTCATTATCAAGGAAGAATAAACACTGAAGCTGAAGATTATAGTCACCTTATTTACACCTACAATTACTACCCACACAAGTGTCATTTTGCCTTTAGTTTCAACACATCTTCCAATGAAGCATATACACGTTGTCATTTGGCAAGTGACTCTCCTGCCCTTTGCTCCTTTCTTAGTCTGTGACATCTACATTCACATGTCAGCCTGACATCCTTTTATCCACATCTCCAAATGTTAGGCACAGAGAAGCAGCCACATGGATATCTAGCCCATTCCACTTGCATCAGCAGACTTGTCAGTAGTTCTCACCAGTAACTGACAATTCTGGCTTTGATGCCAATCTTTGAAAATACCATTGTTTGAAATACCTGTCTTGCTTTTCCCTTACAACTCTTCCCATAGTACAAGATTTCAGGCCTAAATGAGAACACAGAGGTGGTACAACACATATTGATTAAACAATAGGATAGTTGAAATAAATCTATCCCTTACATGCGGATATTGTCTCTTTTTAAAGTTTTACAAAACTTAGTGTAGGAGACATTTAAATATTTCGTGAATATCAGAGTTCACTTATTCTGTTAATGCAAACTCACCAGACAGCCCACTTAACAAAGCTTCACTGGCTTTTAGTAGACTCTATCGCTGAATCCCTGCTAAAAATTCATTTCCATCCAAAAGCCATCTGAAAACACATCTTATGCATATTAGAGTAAAACTGAACTCTAAATCTGATCATTCTGTAAGAAAATATGTTCTTTTTACGTAAAGGAATATGAGTGTAGGAATCTCAATCAAAAAAATATATATTTCTCTGTTAATATTGCAGTCAAGTCTTAAAGACACGCCACAATCTAAATTACACAGAGAAATCTGATGAAATAAATGTTTAAGAAAAGAAATCATGCTATTGAAGTCCAAAGCTCTAATTAAAAATATTAAAACAGTTCAATTACTGTACCAAGTTTGATAAACCATTCCAAGAAACTCTTATCTACTTTTATGAACTCTTGTCTTATACTTAGAAGTTACTTTCTACATGTGGTAAACTACAGTTTGAGCTTGTAGACCTGCCTGCAATTTAGGTTGCCCAACAATTCCTATTATAATAACCTGATGCAATTTCTTTTAAATTTGCCAAACTGTAAGAGTTTGAGCTGAAGTTCTCTATGCTGTAAATATTCCCCAGGCTGATTTTGGTGACGAAAATTTCAGCTGATTTTGGCTGGCTCTGAAAACAAAGCAAAGTATTACATATATTATTTTAATATTTAAAGAATTCTGATAGCCATGCATTAGAGTAAGATTGAAACATACAAGAGAAAAAAATTGTTTTGAAATGTCCTTTCAGCTGTTCTTATGAAGATACACTTAGATTTACCCTTATCATACAACTATAAGCACATGCAGTTTGGTGAAAACCTGCTGCAGCTATATAGCTGAAAATCTCTGAAATCCCCCTGAAATGCTTAAATCTCCCACAGCTTAGGGTAGCCTCAGCTGCAAACGAGCTATTTTATCCCAAGCAAGAGTTCCCTTCAGGCCATGTCACAGAACTGAAGTTGGGCAGCCTATAAAAACCTGCTCAGGCTACAGCAAGACAAACCAGAACTGTCGAAGTGCAGCTTGTCCCTCTTTGCCCTTAGTGGTGAATTTCCTGAAGCAAATAAGGAGGGAGCTCTTTGTTATTACTGCAGAAGGAACAATCTGCAAGGGAACCAACTGAACAAATTTTCTGGATCTTAAATCTAAGACATGAACTGTAGATCGTGAGCTACAGTAAGTTGATGCACATAAATCTGCACTGTAGAAAAGATTATTTAGATAGTATCCTATTATTTCCTTTAGTGGAAATAAAGTCTTAGTGGACTGTGCATGTATAATTAAAATCAAAATGTAATTTGCACCCTTTATTTCCTAGTGTAGGTTAATAATCATGTCCTTGTGAAATATATTTAAAACAGATAATATTCCTCTCCATGTCAGGGACCTTTTTCCCCCCAAGACTGACAATCTAGTCCCTCACTGGCAACCATAACAGCACTAGTACCTAAGACCAGTGAAACTAATGGCATTACTGACAGAAATGCTCAGCATAGAAGGCCACAACTTCACTCAAGTTCATCACCTTCCTTGTTATAAGAGAATTCAGTGCCCAAAGTAATGAATTAGAAAAGAGTTGGAATTTATTTTAATTTTTATCTTTAATCAGCAGAGCATTTGTTTAACCAGGGATGGACTTGAACACATGTTGGTGTGTGTGTTGAGACAGCATGCAAAATAATTATTTTCATAGTAATTCCTTTTGTGCATTTTGGTCATTTAAATTGCATGGGTCAGCAAAAAAAAAACCCCTTGAATATTGTTGCTTTTGCCATATGAAAATTGCTCCAGTGTTTTATATACCTTTTTGTATGATAGATATGAGATGCTGACCCTTAATTATACATTTTTGTGCATATAATAAAAAATGCATTCATATTTGTGTTTTCTGATGAAGAGTTATAGCTATAATGTTCTTCCAGTGAACAGAAATTTTATCATCACTTTAGTGATCTCTCCCTATTCATATTCAAATCTCCTGTCATCATTCCAAGAATCTTCAGCTTTTCTGGCTGAACATTATTCCTTTTCTCACCCCAAAATGAAATTATTTATAACACTTAAATATTGGTTCTCTAAACAAAGGTGAGACTATATAATTTGCAATAACTACAGCATAGGGAGATAGAAATTCATGTTTACATTTTCAAACCTCTAAGGCTGTTTAACAGTTGCCAAAATACTCACCTTCTCTAGGTCTCACTTTTTTATATGTAGAGGAGGATATTCTTATCCTTGATATCCTGAAATTCTATAGTTTTTATTCTGTAAAATGCTTTAGACAAAAAATGGTCAGTGAGAGGTAGTGAGAGGAGGACAATAATTTTTAGCTGTTAGGCAGGTTACCATAGTACCATAGATTTTTCAGTTCCTTCAACAATGGCTCTCACTGAGCTCAACAGTTCCTCATTCTCTGAAGAAACATCTTAAATAACTAAATGATTTAAAATAACTAACCCTAAGCTCTGTATTTTAATATGTAAAAGTATAGCTAAAAAATCTGTTAATAAACACAGATTACAAATATAGGAGTTATACTTTGTGCTTGGGGAAAAATCAAGTGGTTGTTTAGGTTCATTCCCTCCTTTTCTGTCAGCAGATTAAAAGTAGGACTTACAAACATAAAACATTTTAAGATGAAAATAGCCACAGCAAAGCACAGAGAGTTCACAAAAACTGCACAAGGTATAACCAGGATTTCAGAAAAGACGGGAGGGGACTTGTAACCTTCATGCTCAACCAGTATTTGCAATATAGGACAGCTAAGTTTCTCTAATGACATCTGATTAAAAGTGAGCACAGAAATGTTATTATGCATTAGAGATATATCCAAAAATCATGTATTATTCCAAGGTGTGCTGTTGCTTACACCAAGGTATCAGTTTTCAAGTGATGTACAGAAACACTTTCAGACCGATCTCACAAATCACTAGCCTGAACCCATGGTACCATCCAATTATTGATAAAACTGTGTAACAGCCAAATCTAATTAAATATCAACAAGAAAATTATATTCTCTTGTACTTCCTTTAAAATTAAGGTAATCCTTTTCATTAATTCTGTGAAAGAAAATTAAGTATCTTATTTTCTAAGATATCTTGTTTTTTTAAAATTGTATGACATACAGCAATATTTCATAAATAATGTTATGTTTTATGAGACAAATGGAATAACCTTCCTCAGCCAAAATTTCCCCTCTGAGGATACCTAGCCTATATCAGAAGACAAAAAGCCAATACAAAATAAGTAATAGCTCAAAATTAGGTAACATCACACAAATTAGCTGCTAAGCTCTGGGATAAAATCCTTAGTGAGATTTAGCAGTAGAAATGATTGAGAGATTTATTCTCTTGCATCTTAAGTTTTGCATCTGAAATTTCCAATTCTGCTGATGCCTGAATTCATCCTTTATTTTTATGTTAAATTCTCATTCCTAATATAGCGCTTCTGACTGAAAGTTCTTTTTAGTGAAGTCATCAGTATTTTTATACTTCTGATGCCACTTCATATTTTAATTAAAGTTGTACAGGAAAATGATATCAGTAAGTGAAACATCTTTGTTATCATGAGTAAGTAATCTAGAGAAGCATAATTTTTGTTACAGATGTAGGCTAGCAACACTAATAAAAATATTTCAATAATAAATTTCAGTATTTTAAGAACTGTGTTGATAACTAAACAAATGCTACTCCAACCTACATATTGGGGATTTATATGGAAAAGCATTCTACAGTGGCCTAAAGAATCACATTTGTGCAACTTCCTAAATGATGTGCTGGGTTCATGAACTGAGCCCAAATTAATTAAATACATATATCAGGCAAGCAGAATTTCTACTCTCTGAGGTTTCCCCAGCCCAGAAAGCAGTCCAAGCAGCTTGAATTGTCTCTTCTCCATTTTTGTTTTGAAATAGTTGCAGTCTCTGCTTTGGATGTGGAATGTCAAAAGCAAAAAAAATTGAAAACACAAAGCTACCCTGTCACCTATTCCAAACCAAGAAGAAACGGCACCCCTTCTTCTACAGAAACAATCTGTGTCTTGGATCCTTGTCAGTTATCTTCTTATTTCAAGATAAGAATCATGGAATACCAGACTGGAAGATAAGAATCATAACATATCAGACTGGAAGGGGAACCCAAGGATCACCTGGTCCATTTTTTTTTTGCAAAAGCATGATCTAGACAAGACAACCCAGTACTGTGTCCAGCTGGATTTTAAAAATGTCCAAAGTTGCAGAATCCACACTTCCCTGAGGAGATATTCCAACTGCCAATTGTTATTATTGAGAAAAACGTTCCTGTTATGTCCAACTGGAATGTCTCTGGAGTAAGATCTACCCATTACTCCTCCTCCTTCCCATGTGTTTCCTTGTAAGCATCCATCCTCTCTGTAGCCATCCTCCAAACACTGTAAAAAGCCTTCCTTTCTCAAGGCTGAACAAACCCAGTTCCCTCAGCCATTCCTCTCCTGCCAGGCTTCCCAGCCCTGTGATTGCCTTTGTGGCCTCCTCTGGACCCTCTCCAGCCTGTGCACATCTGTGTTGTGCCAAAACAGGGGCTAAAACTGAGCACACTGTTCCAGATGTGGCCTGACAAGCACTGTCTGGGGTGGGATAAGAACTTCATCCCTGCTGGTGAAGCCCTTGTTGGAGCCACCCAGGATCTGTTCCCTTTCTGTGCTGCAGGAGCACACAGGTCAGTCCCACGGAGCTGAGTCCACCAGGAGCGCCAGGCCCCTTCCCACAGAGCTGCTCCCAAGCTGGGTAGACCCCAGCCTGTGCTGCACTCCTGGATTAGGCTTTCCCACGTGCAAAACCTTACACTTGTCCTCACTGAACTTCACAATGCTCTCATTAGCCCACTATTCCAGCTTACCCAGATCTTTCTGCATGGTGGCTCTCCCTTCCCAGGTGTCTACTTCCTCAGACAGTTTGCTACTATTGCAAAATTTTACCAGGATACCCTTGATCCCATCTTCTAGATCACTTTGGAAAATGAACAGTGCAGGGCCCAGCATCAATCCCTGGGAACACCCTTTGTGCCAGGCTGTCAGTTTGAAGAGAAGTGATTGATCACTGCCCTAGGTCAGGCAGGTCCCCACCCACCCTATGGACCCCTTGTCTAGGCCATAACACAACAGCTTCTCCAGGAGGAGGCTGTGGGAAGGAATATGGAGAGCCTTGGAGAAATCCAGGCAAGCAATGTCCACCACTCACCCAACAGCAACTAAGCAGGTTACTGTGTTGTAGAAGGCAACCAGGTTTGTCAAGCTCAATTTGCCCTTGGTAAACCTATTCTGGCTTTTCCCAGTCATGTGCTTCACCAGACATGAGATAGCTCCCATGAGGATTAATTCCTTAACCTTCCCAGGGGCTGAAGTAAGATGGATGGCTGCATATTTTCCTGTATCCTCCCTTGAGCTCTTGTGGGTGGGGGTGACATGAGCCTTCTTCCAGTCTTCTGCACAATTCCTTGATCTACATAACTTCTCAAAGATTATGGAGAGTGGCCTCACAATGACATGGCCCAGCTGTCTTGACCCCTTGGGCGGACATCATCAGAGCCCCTTGAGTCCCATGGTCAAGCTCCAACAACAATTCCCACATCAACTCTGCCTTCACTGATAGATCTGTGTTTCTGTCAGCCTGGGTTTTTGTTCCTGACACCGGGGGCCCAGCAGTGCTGCTAAGCACAGAAGTGAAGAAACTGTTAAGAACCTCTATCGATATTTTCAGAGCTGTTGGTGATTGATTCACCTCTCCTGTTTAATAGCAGGCCAGTATTTTTTTTCTGTTTCTGCTTGCTGTTTATTTTCCAGAAGAAGGCTTGCTTGTAGTTTTTGACATATCTGGCCAATTTCAATGAAAGCTGAGCTTTTGCCATTCAAACCAAACCTCTGCACAACCTGGCAATGCCCTTGTAGTTCTCAGTGGGTATTAACCCATTAAGAAGATAATACATGATTAGCAAACAACTCCTGCCATTCCAGCCTGGGCACTTGTTACAATTTGTGAATTTACAAATCTCAGGTTTTAAGCATGCTTTTGAAGAACCCAAGTAGGATCTTCCACTTGAGACTGACTTTTCTGCCTTGAAATCTGAGAATGGTTTCATAGTATATCTCCTGACCAGGAGAAAGTCCATGAGAGATAGTTATGTGATTGAACTAACTAGATTTTTCTCTGGTGTGAAGATAATTTTTTTCCCCTGGAATGAAAACCTCTTTTCCTGTGATCCTAGATAAGTCTTAGAATTCACTAGATAGTTTTCTGTGTTTTCTCAGTGATTACCATCAGTCTTCTGTGAAAATTGAAGGTGGGGTTTGTTTGTTAGTCTCTTTTTTCTTTAGAGGTCATACCTCTCATAAGGGGTCCTGAGTTTCATTTTCACACATTTTTGGGAGGAACGACCACTTTCTAGCATATAAATTTTTTACCACATCAAGCTTATCCTTGTACACTAAATTTATTACCTAAGCATTATACCCCTCACCTTAAATTTTTTCCTAAAAAACTTGATTGACTTCATTCCAACCCAGATATTATATTATCTTTCTATTCAGATTAGACTGAATCTCTTTCTACCTAACTTCTCTTCTCTTCAAAGCATACAGGTTTCTGGGTACAGCTCTTCTGACAACTGATCACACTGGATACCTGATGGCATGAGAGAAGGGCTAAAATAAACTAACTTGTGATTTAAGGAATTTCCATAAGAAGTCAAGCAAAACCAATGTAATCGCTAAGGAATGAGAGAGAAAAGGAAAGCCAGCCATGTCAAACCTAATCCACACTTTCACCAAGCATTGAAGTGGTTAAGTTCTAAAAAGCCATCCTGGACCAGAAGGTCTTTCTTCAGGTTAAGGGGTGCTGCTGCATGTCTCCAGCAGAGTGAAGTGCACAGAGAAAAAAAAGATGAAGGAAAAAAGAAGCTGATCTGCCAGTAAATCAGACTATCTTTAGAGGTGTTTCTTTTCTATGCAGATTCATACTTGTTCAATCTTTCCCTTGCACAATCAGGTCCTTTAGAAATGGTGAAGGGGCCTATGGCTGGGCTTATCCAGGGTTTAATATCCTTGACAGGAAAGAGAATGACTCTTTTCCTGTAGAAACAGATATGGCATAAACACACTTGGGCAAAACCACATTCAAAATGTGAACATGTATACAGCTTATCTATAACACCTCTCAGCTTCTGATGATTTTCCTTTTCTGTAAAGAACGTGATTTTTTTTTTTTTGTATAAAAATAAAATTTAAACACAAAAATGCTATTAATGCTACTAGGTTTAAAATTGCACTATATTATTGAATACTTTACAGATAGCTGATTTAAGCCCTGTTATCTCTATGGGTCTTAATTCTGAATTTTCAATAGGATGAAAGTCTTACTTCTTGACTCAGCTTAAAATACAAATTCATACTTTTAAAAATTTATCAAGGTGAATAAAATGTGTTCCTCTCGGCGCACCCCCTTAGAACACAATGTGTGCTTTGAGACATTTCTCATTAATGCTTTAGGCCAAAACTCTTTAATGTTTATAGAATCAAGTAGTTGTTGTAAAAACCTTCAGTGAATATCAATATTTGTAACATGTTGTAAAATTTGTGGCTGTAAAATTCTGATTATATTTCGGTAGTAATTTATCGTGGATGTTGAACCATGACTGGTTCTTAAAAAACAAAGAATTTAATAAAAGGAGAAATACAAATTGCTCAGTTCTTTGCTAAATGCTTCTCCCAAGTTTAAACTATACATCTCAGATAATGCATTGACTACATTCCTGAGGACAGGAATACTCCAGTGGAAAGGCGAGGGAGAGGATAAGTTTTGGGCCTGATAGTGAGACCAATCAGAAAATATCAGCTCTGCAAAAAAGAAGTCATCTTAAGAAGTCAGCCTAACTGAAATCTGGAAATTCAAGGGGGACAACACAATGAAGAAAAACTAACTTTGGCTACTCAAAAGTCCTATTTGTAACAATAGCTTCAGAGTACTACTCAGTTTCTACCTTGTATAGAGAAAAATAGGGCCTTCTTCAACAAGAAATCAAAGGATGAGTTTATCTTCTGTCATGTAGAAAAGCATCTGTCTGCTCATTTTTCCTGTAAAAGTTTTTATATGCCACAATCACGCAGTTAAAGAAAACTATTTCAGGTTAAAATGTTTGCTTAATTTAAAAGTACTTTTTCCACTTGTTTTACTTTCCATTAGTGGTTTAGAAGGCAATAAGACTTTGGCATTGAATTACATTGGGTAGTTTTACACTTCTTCCCCACATAAACATGCAAAAAATGTTTTTGCTAAGGTAAGGTTTATGGAATTGTAGAGTTTTAAAAGGAAAAATTAAATCAATCTAATTGATTCTAATTCTAATTAATCTAATTCTGCTTCACCCAGTTACAGTGAATGAAATCTAAATCATTGTGTTTGGTGAACATCTCCTAGAAGAAGTTTCACTTGTTTTGATTAGAAGACATTAAGAATGGATTAATGTCTTCATTGTTAAAAATGTGATTATTTTCTCTTTCAAATGACTGGCCTCAGCTTCTGGCTGACATTCTCCCATTACAGAATCTTTAACACATCATGGCGATACCTAGAGAGTAAAAGTCATCTTCTGCTCTTTCTCCCATCTTCATACTATATCAGTCCTTCATACTGCTTTGATACAATATCCTATTTCCAGCAGTGGCTAAAAGCCGATGCCTAGATGAAATGCGAATAGGGCTGCAATACATGTTAAAATGTTGGATATTCTTCTTATTTCCATCACCTACTTTGTAAGGTATTTCCTAAGGATGAAAAGGGTTTTATGTTTTTAAATACCCTCCACTGGCTTCTCTTCTAAGACTGGATTGTTTTGAGTTTTATTTTGAACTCATATAAAACTATCACCTCTACAGTATCCTTGGCAAGGAGTTCCACAGCTTAACTTTATTCTACATCTAGAACCACCTGTGTTTATTTGGAATAACAAGGCTTACTAGCCCCAGTTAAAATCAGGACATCAAAATTTTGTGCCATTGCTGTGCCCATTTTTCTGCTACAGTATACAGAAGTAACTGGCTCTTATGCAATATTTTCATGCTCGTCCATCATGAGGTTGCCTAACCATTTCTTGCTGCGGTCTCCTAACAATTCTGATTGTACTGGCTACTGTAACTAGCTTCTAGATACTTTCAGAAGTAAGGAATTTACAGAACACAGTCCTCCAAGCTTTAGTTTTAAGCTACATTTTAGTTGCCACAGGCATGCTACATCTTCTTTTGACCGTGGTACATGAGAATGTCAAAAGCTTTCAAACAATCTAAACAATTCATTGTGACTGCTTTTCTTTTTGTCAATTCCTTACAAATTCAATCACCACTAATTTTATATTACTATTTTGTATTTTTATATTCCTGTGCAATGCTTGAAGCACTTGGACCACTGTATCCTGTTCAGTGGTAATTCTATGCCAACAAGTACTCTCAATGGTTAGCCATTGTGGTGGCCAACAGGTGGCTTGAAGGCCTCACAATTATAATTAATCCCCATTTTATAACTGAAAGGTAACTAATTATTATGTTACTGAAAGGTAACTAATTATAACTTGATTATATAACTTGACCAAAGTGGACTGCTGGAGAGCAGGCCTAGGCCTCTAGGGAGGTGAGCAGCCATTGGCTGGTTGGCCAGGCGGCAACTGGTTCAGCCAATAGGGAGTGACCAGGCAGACCCTCAGTTCTATATAAGGAGAAGAGGACTCAAATGCTGGCTGCTGTGTGTGAGCCCACTGTGCCTTGTCACTTGTCTGTCTCCCAAACTGTGACACCTAACTGTTCTTAATCCTTTTTATATATCCTCTGTTGAGTCCATAGAGTGTTATTTTAAATGAAAATAAGCAGCTAAATCAAATACATAAATCTCTACAATCACCCTCAATAGGCTTGTAATGATTACATAAATGTTACATCAGGCTTGTCTGAAAACACTTGTTTTTCATAAAATCATTTGCACTCTATAAATTATACTCACTGTTCTTCAGCAACAGAACAATATTTATGCCTTCCTGCTGTTTCACTGAAGTTGGATTTCAAGCTATGTGACCAATAGCCAGCTATTTGGTTTTTGAAGACTAGAACTCATTAGCAGTGTTTATGTAAAATGGCATATGCCCAGTTATCCCAAAATTAACAGCACTGGGAAAAAACTTCCTCATCACTAATTCTTGTTTGTTTGTAGGGTACAAGTAATCCAACCCTTGTACATCCAATCATGCCACAATGATTATTCTTAGTAGGTGTTGCTTAATATGCTCCTCACTTAATAGACTGGAAAGTACCCCATTGTTCTCACATGACATGATTACTTCACTTGGTTCTTTTTAAATGCAGAAGAGGAACTAAATTAAAAATTGTCTTGGTTATAATTTGCCATATTAGCATGTCCATCCACTGAAGGGTGTGTAACACAAGTGGTATTTATTTGTTCTTAACACATTAGGTTATACATATTATTTGCTATAATGCTTTCATCCATTTTTCTTTGCCTTGATAGTCTCAGCCTTCTTTATAATTTTTAACACTTTACAATTCCTCATTTTGTAACTATTTCCTACTTCTGACCACACACTTCTGTTTTGTTTATTTTTAATTGGTGCTTTTGCTGGTGAGCAGATTGGTTCTTAGTCAGAATTTTTCACAAAGATTTTTAAGTTGCGAAATTGTGGGATTTTTGCCAATTGAATCTCAAAGATATACAACTTTTCATTCATAATTTTTCTCCAATAAAATGACTCCTTGATTCTCTTAACACTGAGATTTTTAACCTTTTCAATTCATTAGAAGCATAAAGCAAGCAAGTATTGGTTGAGTCTATTCTCTGTTAATCGATACTGAACAAAATTAGGTCATGATTCTTGTTTCTAGGCAACCATTTACTTCCAATTCATTTATTTAATTTGTCTTTATCTATCCTAATGAGGTCTAAAATAGATTGCCTGTTGTTTGGGACCACATCTTTATCACTATCTACCCTTTTTATACAGGCCAGTGATGGTTAGCTATACAGATTTCCAGCACACGCCCCACAAACTGAACTTCCCCAAAAATGTCTCTCCCTCCACCATGAAAATCTATTATTTAAACCATATTAATGAAGAAAATAGTGGTGAAACAAAAAATTAATCTCCAGATGTCAGGAAGAAGTGAAGTTCTCAAGTAACAAGCCAGTGCATAGTCTCATGTTCTTTGGCATGCAAGTAATAACAGAAATTTATTCATAGAAAAGCATGTCTTGTTTCTAATTCATAAAACAATGAAAAACATTTAAGTAGCCTTTCACAAATCACTACACATCTGTTATATATCTGTTATACATGTGTTAATCTTCTTCCTGTTACATCTGCCCCTGACATCCACCAACCCTTCTATAACTATTGTCAAACCACCCTTCTCCAACTTCATCCTTCCACCTATCTGCTTTCCTTCCTTGTCCTCTGACTTGGGTACACATGACCAGCTGATGTCTAGCCTCTCTAATCCCTATCAGTCATCTCTTATCATGCAAACAGCTCTCACACTTCCAGAAAACCCATCCAGGAATCTCCCTTTAACTCAACTACCTTGCACTACTGCCACAGGTATTTGGATATAGTTTCATTTTTTCAGAGAGAAGTGTAACAACTAATAGCCACCACATCTCACAGAGCAAATTTAAACCTCTTACTCAGACTGTTTTTACCATTTATGTAAAAATTAGCACATGACTTGCAGGCAATCCATAAAGAGCCTACATGCTGGACCTATGTCAGACAAGCAGGCAGTAGTGGCTGCTGAGGCCATCATTTAGCCATCCTGTAATTCAGCCACATGCTCAAACCATTCCATCCTTTACAGTGAAGCTACGGAGAGTGCCTGTTATGCACTTCGCACTGGATAACAGGCACTCCCTCCTGAGTTTACCTTTTCCCTTTCCTGTCAAGCTTTTGTTGTGAAGACAAAGTCCAATTTGAATTTCTAAGGAAATAATAACCCTTTACACATTGGAATTCTAAGAAGATATAATACTAACTTTAAAAAGCATTTGTTTGTTACAGACAAAACCTAAATTACTTCTTCATTTGTTATAGTGAATACTTACAGTTGGGTTGCAATAAACTCAGACTGTCATAGTTTTGAAATTTAACTCAGGGGAAGCCTAGATCTAGCAACTCTAGAGCAGGCTGGGCTTTGTCAGATACCTATGTTTTGGCACGGTTTCATACACTTGATTGTTTCTGGCAGTGTCAAGGTCATCAACTCATGTTTGCAAAGCAGGTGTGTTCCCTGTTTTATAGTGTCAGAGAAAGTTTTTCCTATGCAAAGTTTTACACCTATTATAGACATGTGCAGAAACAGAAAAGATGCCTTTACTCAGGTTACTTTTCCATTCCAAGATCAGGTATTTAGAATAAAATGTGAACATCAGTTTCATAGAATCATAGAATAAGTTTTAGTTGGAAGAGAAAAAGTCATTTAATCCAACCTCAATGTAATTCAGAAGGCTCCAGGAAGCCAATATAAAACTTAGCAGACAAGTTTCATTACCACATTAAGATTTCCATAAGCACTTCAGAACATACCCATTACTCTTCTGTGCTGAGTGTAGTGTTAGCAACAGGCTGATCTGACTTAATTACTGTCCAATGGATGAACTGGCATTTACAAAAACAAATTACCGTAAATCCTATACTTTTGGAACAGATATAGAACATAGCACTTCCATTTGTGGTTACAATATGGTTTAGTTTTTTCCTCCCTACACACATGGATATCCATTTGCTGCTAACATAACTGTACAATCATGCAGGCATTTTGACATACAAGCAACAGCAGACATTCCCCCACACTTCAGTATCTTGGCTACTCAACATTGTAGAACACACAAGGACACAAACTAAAGAGCAGGAAAACTAAAAAGACAATTGAATTGTCATAATTACAATCAGTACTGTTCTAAATCTAACTTTTAAATCACCACATGACTTTTTATCACTACATATTTTTGTCTATAATTACTGTACTTACAATTGTCTACCTTGATCCAAGAGTGCTGATTTATGCAGAGAAAGGTCTCCCTCATGTGGAAATCTGCCTACCAGCTGCAAAATAAAAACTGCATTTTGCTTCTTAATAAAGGTTCCATTGCTTAAATTTGCAGATTTATTTGGGAAAAGTATCACTTACTACATTTTTTTCAAGGTTTTCATTCTTTGGAGCTATCCTTACAGTGTGAAAGAAAAAAACCCATGTTGATAAGACAGAATTACAAGAATTTTAAATTTATAGAAACATGGCAAAATACAGTAAGCAGAAGGAAATTAATCTAGGCAAAATTCATAGGTTTTAGGATAATCTTGTATCCACCAGTTTTCACAGCTTTCCATGCTGGCCATGCTGAATACCGTTCAAGATGTTCTCATACTTGCGATTTCCATGTACTGCCTTTTCATGACCCAGCAGAACTAAAATTTTATCTAACTATAAGAGTTAGATTCGACTTCATTGTGTGGTCTGGTAAGACTATAGAGTTAATCTGTTTTGGCTACAAATAGTTGTGATTCCTCTGTTAGGATCTAGCTGGCACAGTTTGAAGATAAGTCTGTTGAGCTTTTCCATTTCAGAAACTAATTAAGTTCATTTTTAACTCCCCAGTTTCAAATGCTTTAAAAATAAAGAAAAGGGCAAAAAATAAAGTTTCTCACTTTGAGAAGCACTCACAAATTGTGAAAACAATCCTAATTTCAGGGTTTTTTCCCCTAAAACAAAAGGACAGCTTTGACCCAAAGTGAATGATATCAGTTTTCTTTTGCTGAAAAAAGTCTTTTGAGTTGACCAGGCACTTTTTCTTATCTCACTGTTGAACAAAAAACTATAGACCCCTACCATGTTCACAACGGGTTCAAATGTCTAAAATGTATTGGCTAGTAAACACAATTTAAAAGCTCTTCATATAAATGCTGTAATAGTAAAAGGACAGTAAGATATGGTACTTAAGACAAGAAAAGTGCACTTGGATTGACAGCTTTATTTGGATGGTGTATAGTTGGCTTGTAAGCCTAATTTTTCCTGATTTTGCAGAAAAACTGCAGAATAATTCCTTGATTACTTTCATACTCCCACAGCTGAAATAATTAAATCTATTCCACTTTTTTGTTTTGGAAAACAGAGACAAATTTGTGGTCATCAACAGAAAGAGTGGTGGAGTAACTAAAAAGCTCACAGATTTTGGCTGATTTTTCCCTTTTTAGTTATACTATGTAAGTATAGAAACAGTACAAAAATTTAACACACATCAGAATTGGGTCTAAAAGTACCACACAAACATCTCTACTGTAAAGGTATCTGGGGCAGGTTCTCAGTCTTGAAATTTGTCAGGTAGCTGGACTGAATTCAAACAATGACAAAATCAAACACAATTCCTGCCCATCAGAGACACTGGTGAGCCATCAATACAACAGAGAACAAGAATAAGAATGAATCTTTATTGCTGGTTGTATTCTTTTTATCCCCTTCAGTTTTAAAATTAATTCACAAGACATAATTTAAGTGCATCTCTTAAAAGAGAAACATGGCATTAAGTCCTCATATTGTTTAGTATTAATTAGTATTACCTCACAACAATTAGAAAAAATTACCATCCAAATCTCTCAGCTTCTGCACATCTCAAAATTCTTTTTCCTGATGTGCTGAATTTTATAGTTCTATGAAATTGTTTTAAAAGTCACATTTTTATTTATACAATTTAAAAAATCATCCAAAAATGACCCAGTTTCCCCACAGTGATACATAGTTAAAATGTGAAATACACTGACATTTCCAGCTCATTCCATACTTATATGCCATCACAAAAGAATCATAACTTTACTGAACACATAATCCCTTACTCAATAGGAAAGCTGTCTGGCTTGGTTTACGCTCCAAGAAATTTTGTAGCATATCCATTCCATCCAAAGATCCTCCAGGTTTCAAAATGAGGTTTCTGTATTTCATCCCAGCCTGATAGAAGGTAAAGCAGAATGTTAGTACTTCTTATCTTGCCCACTGCCCCTTTTTCTGTATTTGTTGCATATTTAAAAATCTATTTTGATGATAAAACTATGATAAAAGTTTGATAATAAAAAGATTATAAAGTAACTTTCCTCCTTCCAGATTTTCCTAATACCAAATTAGGATATACCACGATATAAAGTATAATTTAGATCTGCTGGAAGAACTCAAAGGAGAAGAAATTGGACCAGTTCTAAAGAAATTATTTTTCTTGTGGTTTTACACTGGTTTTGAAGTTACAATCACAACTTGTCTGAAGACATTCTATAAAGCGTAACAAACACACAACCTCCTCAAAATCTTCAGTGAAGGATTACCCCTGTGACTGACAGGCAGGAAGAGAGAACCCAACATCCTTTCTCTAACTGATGATTCCTATTTCTTTAATCTCTGTTTGGATAACAGAGATGATCCTTCAGAGATAAGAGAGGTATCTCTATTGAGAATTGTGGAATGACATGGCACTTACACCCATATAATATACACAGTTGTACATGCCACACATACAAACACGTCTAACCCACCTACTAAAGCATCTTAGAGAAAATGAGACTTAAAAGGTTTCAGTAAGAAACACTATTGCATCAGAAAGAATGGATTTCTTTAAAAAAAAATTAGTGAAGTTTCTCAGAAAACAAGAAACGAGGAATTTCTTAACAAGAAGTTGTATTTTAAGGAACATATATACCTGGAGAATTCTGGGCTTCTGAAACATGACTACAAATGAGAAAATGTTATTTTGGATGCACATGTCCCAAATGCTTCTGATATTGAAGAAGACAATGTTCTTCCTTTTAGTCAGTGTATATACACATAAACACTTCCCCCACAACTCAACAAGATCACACTGCTTCCTCATGACTTTTTGGGGGTTAGGATTTTTCCTTTAGTTTCTTTCTCTCATGGAATTTTGTCCCATATGTTGCTAGGAAACAATAACTACCACTACTTAAGAAAACAAAAAATGTAGTTGGATGTCATGACATTCCATCGAAATTGCCACGGCTGTGGGTGGGTTACATCTGTCAAGACAGAGGAAAGGTGAGGGGGTCCCAAAGGTTTGGGACTGGGCTTTCAGTCAGTCTGGTTTCTGGGTTCAGGAGAGGAGGGAGCTGTCTGCTGTTTTCCCTACCGCTTGACCCCTCGGAGCTCAGCGCGTATGGTGCCAAAACATTGGGATCAGCTCCTGCCAGACCCTCTGCCCACCTCACATTGCCTTGGCCACTCCTGTGTGTTGGACTCCAAGATCCCGGTCTGTTGTGGTTTCCCTGAACTCCAAGTCTGCTAAATTCTTTTTTTTTTGGATTCCTGGCTGTTTGGGGGAGGACCAAAGGCAATGTGCGGGGTGGCAGGAGCCACCTTGCTGTGTGGTAGTCCAGCAATCTCGACCAGCTGACGCCCATGACTTCCCGTGTGGGCTGAGCCGCCATTACTGTGTGCTCCCCAAGCTGCGCCACAGCGCCCCCTGCAGCCACGGGGGAATCATCGCACCTGCCCTGCCCGGCCGGGAGCCAGCAGCGCCCCTGCTGGCTGTGACTGGAACTGCACCAAAGGGGAAATGGATTGAACTGCAGGGAAGAGACTCTTCATTGGGTTTTCTGGGGTTTTGTTCGTTGTTGTTTGTTTGCCACGTTCTACACATATATACTAGTAAAGAACTGTTATTTCTTTTCCCATATCTTTCCCTGAAAGCCCCTTAGTTTCAAATTTACAGTAATTTGGAGGGAAGGGGGTCATATTCTCCATTCCCAGGCAGGTACCTGCCTTCCTTGGTGGATGCCTGTCTTTCAAACCAAGACATGACTGTAGAAACAAGCAAAGGTGTTTTTAAGTGATGGGCTTCCATTACTTCATTGAACTATCATTTGCATTGTCTGAATTGCAGCTGAAAAAGTATACATTAAAAAAAAAGGTTCAAAAAATCACTGAAGTGTTGGTCACTCTTCACTGTTTTTGTTAGTTTGCTGAACATCAGCAGCAAATGAATATATTGTTCCTTGTTATTTACAAGCATTTTTTGAGTAGACTTGGGTCTTTGCTGTTGTCCCTTTAGAGCCAGAATACTGCACAGTTCTAGGTAGACCACAGGTTAGTTCAGATAACGTGCAAGAATTGAGGAGTTTGGCTACCAATTAAATTAGAGTTAATTGTTTGTGGAAGAATTTTAATATATTCAGTCTCTGAAATTACATTTTATAACTGCTACTCAATTGAAAATTGTATACCTGTTGCTCAAAACAGGAGGAGAGGTTTAATTCAAAAAGGAAGAAGTAAGCCAAATTTCTATGAGGCCTAGTCATAATACCTTAATCATTTCCCTTCTCTGCTGTTCTGAAGACTAGTCTAAATCTAGATATAAAGAAGTACAAGTAACTACAAAAACCATACTCGTATCTAGTATTTGTATATAAAAAATTGTTTGTCCCATCCTGTGGGATGCTATCACACTTATTTGGGTTAAAAGAGAACTAATTTGAAAAGATAGCATTGAAGAGGGAGACAAAAAAATCTCCACAGCTATCCCTGAAGTTCTATCAGTGTTCACACAAAGTGTTTGCATGTACATAAGCCAGAGAGCGAGTGACACACATCAATAATCACTTTTCTGCCTCACTTCCTAGCCTGGATAACATGCTTCACAATAAAAGAGGCATTAGCTGCCTTTCAGCTGTTCCACAAAAATATTCACTTTTTACCAAAATTAATTTCTTCTCAAAGCCTCCTATAGACAGTCAAAGAAAATAAAACTTCTTACAAAAAAATCATAATAAAAGACATCCCTCAGGAGAAGTAAAGGTAATAGAGCCATTTTGCCGAATTATAGCTTAGGGTTTTGACTATACAGCCACTCAAAACAGACTTTTGAGACTAGAGAGTAGAACTGATGGAACAAAAGTGTGATGGCACTGGAGGGATGTGGGCATGTCAGAACAAAAAACTGACACAAAGTTTCACAAGTTTGGTACCAGCACCCTTAATCATCTTTCCCAAATGCCAGCAGTTTTACAAGCCAGCAAGTCTAACCCCTCCTGAAATAACATTTTTAAGACCCATATGAACATTTCATTAGAAGTTATTTTATTTATTCATTTAACTTGACATTTCTTCTCTACTGCTCTTATTTATGAATGACAAGATTCCCAATGAACAAGCAAGTATGTTTATTCTCATATGTACCTGTCATGGATCCCTATCTCTTCAAGGTCAATCTTAACTTCCAAACCCTATATCACTTCTCTCAAACTGTGAAATTGGTTGCTTTTCTTCATAAAACCCCTTTTGGGTTTAGTTCGCCTAACCACTGCCTCAGTTTCACGGTCCTACCCCATCTACTCTTTCAATTCTCCTCTTTGTCCAGATCAAAATCTAATCTTGTTTACTGTCTCCATCCTCTAGAGCGATGGGTAGTTCCAGATGTTCTGGTTGCTGTGATAAGTATAGGGAGGAAACCAGGAGAGAAATAGGACAGTCAAGTATTTTCTACTCTTTCCTTTATTTCTCTCTCATATATTTTTATCAAGAGGAAGAGCTAGTGTTCTGAATCAAGAACAGTTAACAGGGGATCAAGAAACTTAAAAGATCTTTCCCAGGATAAACTTGTCTATCTCATCTGCAGCACCTCAGCTCAAGTCTAATACTGTAATCGCTGAAAAACATTGCTAGAATTGGCAGGACTACTAGCCACACCACTAATTATCCTTTTTTGGTGCTGGAGGCAAAAGAGGATGAGGAATTACTCTAGGGAAATAGAACCCAGTAAATCTAGAACCTCCTAATGGTTTGGACTCCAAAATGGGATTTAAACTGAAGACAACACAACTTTCACATTATGCTGTGTTGTAACAGGGAAAGCCCAAAATAAATTCCATTTTCTAAATAGTAACTACATAAAAGGACCACATGGTTGAGGTACACAGAATGTAATGAAAATATCAAAGAAACAGGGCACCACTATCATACAAGTTTCACAGTAGATGAATATGCATCTGCTCTTGCAATGGAGGAAATGTTTTTTCAGTCTAAAATTACAGAGGAAGGCATTAGACAAGGCAACACAGTATCTCAAAAGAACTACAGTATTAAATATATGGTGATGTAAGAAGTGTATTAAAATCCAAGTGTTCTTGGAAATTTTAAGATGGTTTTCTTAAAGTTACTTTTACACCTTTTTTGTTGTTGATCAGAACTTGACAGGTAGTACTTTGACAGAATTAGTACTTGCAACATTATACTCAGGGATCATGATGGCAATAAATGTGGTTTCAGAGACAAAGTGCAACAGAAGAGTTTATCAAAAAGTATTCACCACCTACCTTTGGATTCATTATTCCTTCTTGCTTAAAGCAGCTATAAAAGATATCCATGGAAAACACTTCACTCCATAGGTATCCATAGTATTGACCATCATAACCACCTGCCAAATGTCCAAAAGTAGCAGGCATGTTTGTTCCTTGAAAAGTAGATTAACATCTAGTTATTGAAATCAGATACAGTTATTTCTTTGATGCATACAGTACTTCAACAATAAATTAATAAGGAATTTATTTCAACTACTTTGAAACTTTTAGCATAAAGTGCCTGAGTATGCCTCAAATTATTGAATGGAGTCTGTTGAAAACAAAGAAAACTCCATTTCCCATTTTAGGCTACTTGTACATTCAACACAGATGTGACAGAACATCTGTTTTTTGTATGCCAAGCATTATTGAGAAAGGAAGGCATGTTAAATCGAACCATTTGGGAATGCTGTATAAAAGTTTCATACTGACATACCTGGGGTGGCAGGAATTCCTAGAATCTCCATACAGTATTTAGCATATTCATCTGCTGGGTCAACAGACAGCTTTGTATGCAGTGCCTGGTCAACTTTGCTCAAAACAATCTGACGGAGGGTTAGAAGGCCTAATTGAGTAAAAACATTTAATTAACCACCATGAAAATAGCTGAAGTTTCATTTGCATCTTTCCTTCAAAGATCTCAACATGCATACTAAATTACTCGAATTTTGGAGTTACATAATTTCCATCTGAATTACTTCCCTTACAAAGAGTTGAGAAGCATAGTTTTAAAAGAATTATCATGCTAAGCTCTCTCGTCTTGAACATTACTTTCATCATAGATCAAAACTAAAATAAAGCAGATTTTNAAAGCAAATTTTAATTTAAGCTTTTTTTTAGAAGCTACAAGATATGAACCTTTAGCTAGACAAAATGCTTATGCAGCTAGAGTCTGTGCAAGCCACAAGGACAAAGACTTCTTGTTCAGGATAGGAAATCAGTATGAAATAAACAGGCATAGCTTAATGACAAATTGGTATCATAAATGGGAAGCTCTGATTACAAGACTAAAGAGGTGGGAATGATAGAATAATAATGACGTGATTGGTAAAGACATGAGATTACAATCTTAGTTTGGAGATACATATAAGGTCTACAACAATGCTGTCTGGGATATGTTATGTCTGTTCAGTAAATTTGCAAATAACTTTCATATCTTTCAAGTGTTGCATGCAAATCAAATGTAGACCATACATGTAGGTATACTGTGTCTTGCACAGTGCCTGTTCTGGATTACATGTAAGATTAACAAACCCACAAAAACCACACCAGACCACAACAGCCTACCCTCCTCCACCCACCACACACACCACCAATTTTAAACGAGAAGAACTTATAGGTAAAAAATTTACATGGAGAGGAAAAGTATTTTAGTCCTGTAGGTGGCCAGGAAAATCAGAGCTGCTACTGAGTCTGCAAAGAGTTCTATCTGTCATCATAGACTTTTTAGTGGGGTACCCACATAAATACACTCAGAAAGACAGTGGTAAGTGTACACACAGAAGAAATTTAATAGGCTTGTTATGTTTGACAGTTTTTAAAATTATATACTTTTATACATATACTGTGGGGAGAAAAGTCAGAGATATACCTGTATTAGCAAGTCTGGAGGCAGCAAGTTTCTCCAGAAGACTGTCTCCAACATGGGTTGCATCTTTATAGTGTCTTGACATCTGTTGTAGTGGCTCTTTTTCCCACACCCAGTTCTCAAACATTTGTGAAGGTACCTCTACAAAGTCTGTTTCCACATTAGTTCCACTAAACCTTGCAAAATCAGTCTAGAAAAGAAAGCCATTGAATCAAATTAAAATAGAAGCCAAGATTTTTAGCAGAAGATAACATTTCAGATGTCAAAATTTCAGTTTAAATCACAGGGAAAGGAATAATTTAAACAGACCAATAATAATAGCAATATTTTTAAATGAAATTTAAAGAAAGGAGGAAAAAATCAGACATAAGACTATTATCAAGGCATAAAGTAGAGTACTCAGTAGTTATATACTGCATTATCTATTGGTATACAATAGTACTTAATTTTTTTCATATTATTGATTTTTACCTTTTAGGTTATGACAGCAATACAAATGTTTTCATGCTGTCTTGTTACGATAATATAATTTGTAAATTATTATAGATTTTTGTTGTGTAACCCCAAAGTAAAATAATAAACTCTATGCACTTTTAAAAGTTTATTGTATTGCAGTCTACCACATTGATTCACAGGCTTTACTTAACCAACTTACTCTATTAAGCTTTGCCCTATTTGTCGAAATTTGTAACATATGTGGTTAACAAACAGCACAATTTTTTAACCAGTAATAGATGGATTGAAATAAACAAATCCTAACAACTTTATCTATGAAAAGTTTTCAAATCTGACACTTTGATAAAAGAATGTTTCTTCTGAAAGCCAAGCACATTAGGTTGTTGTTTTTTTTTTACTTTTAGTATCAGCAATAACTTCATGTTTAAGAAGCTCCTCCAATAACAATTTTGAAGAAAAGTTTGTACAGTTAAGAATCTTCATTAAAATATACTTCAATTTCAAATGTTTCTACGAAATCACCTCTGAAAGACAGTTGTTCAAATACACAGGAATTATTTGGTCTCATAGAATCATAGCATCATAAAGGTTGGAAAATACTTTTAAGATTATCAAGTACAACCACCAGCCCAGCATCACCACCATGTCCACCATTAAGCTGTTAACCTATGTCCTCAAGCACCATATCTACACATTTTTCGAATGCTTCCAGGGATGTTGACTCCACCATTTCCCTGGACAGACAGAATTACAATGTTTTCAGAGAAAAAAAAAAACCTAATATTCAATCTAAAGCTTGCTAGGTGCAACTTGAACCATTTCCTCTTGTCCTGTCATTGATTGCCTGGGAGAAGAAGCTGGCTTTCCATCTGGATAAAACCTCTTTTCAGGCAGTTGTGAAAAGCAATAAAGACCCCCTTGAACCTCCTTTTCTCCAGGCTAAACACCCTGAGCTCCCTCAGCCACTCCTCACAGGACTTGTCCTTCAGACCCTTTCCCAGCTCCATTGCCCTTCTCTGGATTCATTCCAGCACCTTAGTGTCCTTCCAGACCTGAAGGCCCAAAATTGGACACAGCACTCGAGGTGTGGCCTCAGCAGTGCCCAGCCCAGGGGGACAATCCCTGCCCTGCTCCTGCTGCCCACACCATTGCTGATCCAGGCCAGGATGCCATTGGCCTTCTTGGCCACCTGGGCACAGCCTGGCTCATGTTCAGTCACTGTCACCAGCACCCCCAGGTCCTTTCCGGCCACTCTGCCCCAGCCTGTGGCACTGCCTGGAGTGGTTGTGACCCAAGGGCAGGACCCAGCACTGGGCCTTGTTGAACCTTATGCAACTTGTGTGCCCAGATCCCTCTGCAGAGCCTTCCTACCATCACTCCACCTTTGTCTTATAATAAGTCTACCTCTTTTTGCCAGCTCATTTTTTTTCTTTCTCATCAACATGCAAACAAAACATTTTAAGTCCTAAAAGAAAAAGAATTTTCAGTTGTCTTCTCTAAGAGCTATTGATATTCTTAGAGTATGTCCTCCACTGGGAAATAGATCCTTACAAGATTACAGGTTTTTGAACTTAGTTTCTTGCAGGGTTACAAAAAAACGCATGTGTAGTACAAGACATAACCTTGAACTGACATCTGTGTCACATGCATGTGTCTTCCTCTCATGTCTTCAGAAGAGCAACACAAAAGGACTAAAACTTTCGTCTACTCTTGCAGGCTGCTCAAATCCATAGTTGTAGACTGGCCCCTCTTACTGTCTTTGCTGAACAGCAGCTCTGAAGAAAAGCTAAGAAGCACCAGCTTCAGGGAAGAAATTATGACAGAAGTGGCTAGAGCAAAAAGCAAGTGGCCTTCAGGTATCTTCATTTACCCATACTCAAGTGCACCACACTAACAAAACCATCAAGATATTTGGTACAAATTGCTTCAAGAGCTCTCCTTCCTGAACAATGTGAACAAATTCCCTCCCTGCCCTGATCTCACTCTCCAATTGTATACTCACTTTTCCAGTATATTACATAGAGTACCAGACCTTTACCAGTAGCTCACAAATCCAGTGAAACAGTCTCATCCTTGCATAGCATTTAACTGCCAAGTCTTAACATGCTTAAACAAATCATCACATGAAACAAGACAGCGCTTTGTACACATGAATTCCAGAGGACAGGATGTTCTTACATGGGACTAGCAAGTTTGCACACATACAAACAGCTATTTACGTACAATACAGGAGAAGTGAGCATGGCAGCAGAAAACACCAGAGACAACTGGAAAGCAGGCCTGATCTGTCTGCAATTCCAGAGCAACTGAAGGACATATGCATAGGGATTGTTGGCTTCAGCTGCCCTGAAAGGTTTCCAAAATACCAAGGCACGTCCTCACTGGCTGTCAAAATGTTGCTGTCAGTTTTGTACCGTTTTTATACAGTGCCAAATGTGTTAAACTTATAAACACCTTCTATATTGCCTAGGTTTTATTCCTCAGTTTTTGATATCAGAAACACCTATGACAGGGTGAGGATGATAAAATAATAATTTTATTTTTACCTTTAAGATGATTCAAAAATATCTAAGCAAGTCTACCTACTTATCTGGATTTAATATATGGATTTCTGTGATGATGTTGTCTCTTTATTCTGCAGTCCCAGTCTCTAAGATCATGGTCAAGAATTAAAATCTA
This sequence comes from Pycnonotus jocosus, assembly GCA_013400435.1. Taxonomy (NCBI): domain Eukaryota; kingdom Metazoa; phylum Chordata; class Aves; order Passeriformes; family Pycnonotidae; genus Pycnonotus; species Pycnonotus jocosus. The sequence continues at coordinate 38,012 of VWYP01033185.1, forward strand.
ATGTGGGTAATTTTTTCTTGACTTTATTATTTTGCATTTATACAGAAGATGAAGGAAGTAGTACACAAAATCTCAATTTGAAGATAATGATGTGAATTTTCTGGTGCATGAATACTGACCACTATCTCATTCTGAAATACAAAATTTTCATTAGGCTAGTAATAAATTTATCATTTGGCAGTATCAATTTTACATGTAAGTAAAAATGAAAACAGAAATTTTACAACTTTTTTGGTACCTTGGTAGAAAATCTGAAACTACCTTCAGCTCTTTCTGGTCACTGCAATAAACCTAACCTGTTAGATAGGAAAAAAATAAAGTAGCTTATGCAAAACCTGTTCTATGCCTGTGATGTCAAAACTGATAGGTCTCAACAGTACTAAATGCCAAAATGCCGGAGGTCATCTAGCTTCAGAAATTATTTTCATTCCTAGAGATAGCAACCTTTTTTTGTTTCTCATACTTGGTTTCTAATACCACACCTCTAGGAAACTAGAAGTAATAAAAAGCTGTCTGAACAAAGCCATAACTGAGCATCTTCTTCACTTCACCTGTACCTGTGATGAGTGAATAGACTCCTGCATGATGCAAATGCAAAATCATGTTCCTACAAAAATGTTTTTCATTAGAAGGTGCATTCATTGCTTCAGTTTTAAATAAATACTAAAACAAAATCCAACCTGATGCTTCAAAAAAAGAACTCTGCACATGTGCTTTACTAAAATTAGAAACCACCAAAACAGAACTATACCTTGCTTTGAGACAGAGGAGAAGGAAAGAAGTCTTACACTGGAATAGAAACATCACTAACCTGTGCACATATCTGATGCATTACGTGACCAAATTCGTGGAAGTAAGTCTTTACTTCATCATGTCTCAGCAGTGATGGACGATCCGACGCTGGCTTTGTGAAGTTGGTTACCAGAGCAGCTACAGACATCAATCTGCTGCCATCAGAGAGAAGACAGCCAGGCTGTAGACCAAAGCAGGCTGCATGCCCATACTTTCCCTCTCTGTATAAGAAAATATGTCAGACACTATTTCAAACCACAAGCCTGCTCACCAGAATGGTGAAGCCTGTTCAAGAACAGGGACAACCAATCAGTCAGTGTCTCTACACAAAGTTTTACATAAAAAATGCACACATTTTCATGATTTCTAAGACTCACTAAGTTAAGAGCACAAGGGGAAAAAAAGCCCCTTCTACTCTCATACTAAAATCACAACATTCAAGGTTCCCAGCAGCATTTACAAGAATCTGTTCTTCATTGAAATGCTGAAAGTATATATACTTCAGATGCCAGTTGTGTTTTAAACTGCCACTGCAACAGGAAGAACTGGGTTCTGTTCTCTGATGTAATTTTTTTTCTTTTTTTTTTACTACAGGAAACAAAAGAATACATTACACTTCTTTTTCACTGTGATGCAAATTAAAGAAAAAAATTATTGTGAAATTTTTGCCATAAGCTATTCAGTAAACTAGTCAGATTAAGTCAGAAGAAACTTACTGACACATACCTTCAGCAATTCACATGATATAAAGGAGGAAGCAGGTGAAGGAGATAGGTAGGTTACCGTAAAATTAACAATTTATGTACTACTATATGTATTGAGTAACCTAATTTTCTTAGGCCAGAAAACCCTAAATCAACTTACACTAAAAAAGAATTTCAGCAAATTTATAAAATGCTAAATAGTAATCTAAAAAACCGTACACCAAAGCAAACAAAAAAATAGCGACAAATAGCCAAAAATGGCTAGCTCAAAATAAATCCTGTCAAACCAGTTTAGTCTCCTAATCTTTGACAAAACACAGATGATACTGTAAATAGCTACAAAGACAGCTGGAGAGCTACAGAGATCAGCATGGAAGTAAATCTGAATGTGTGCTCAACAGGAATCTATTCTTGATATTGATCTATTTGATTTAGAAGTCTGGACAACAGGGTAGAAAACACACAAAATGTAAAGAGGAACTGGGAGAAACTAGGAACTCTTAGCAGACAGAAATATAATTGATTCTGAGGAGGCTACAGTAACACTTCAACAGAAATGAAAATTAAATCCCAGTAGTAAGCTAGGAAGGAGAAAAGTTCATAGATGCAAAAATTACAGACAACTGACTAGAGAGCAGTAGTACCAAAAACATGAATGAAGTAGCAATGCTTCGTGAAATGAATATAAGCAAGAAATATGGAAGTACTTTAAAAAAAATTTTAAAAATCTGAACACAGTCCAGAGGACAACTGAATGAACACAGTATTAATCTTGTCAGTGGAACACATATTTACTTCCAAATGCATTTAATTTTAACTAAACAAGCAGCAACCCATTAAGTAAATTCCATTTTAAACATGTAAGCAAAACACTAAGTCATTACCTGGGGTAAAGATCCAAATAGAACTGCCCTAGCATTTCTCCTGTTGATTTGTCCTTTACTGTATAAAGAGTAACACTGTCGTGCCAAACATGAGCACTTTCTATTTGCTCAAATTCAAGTCCCAGCAGCTTCTGGTAAATATTCAGTAAGCCTTCTGTAACAGCCTCAATTGGGAAGTATTCCTTCAGTTTTTCCTGATCTATGGAGTACTTCAGCTCTTCAGTTTTGCTCATATAATAATGAAGATCCCAAGCATTGATTCTTCCATCATAATCAAAGTTTCTTTCTTTACATTCCTTCTTCTTCAAATCCAGAATGAATTGTCTTTCTTCCTCAACCAAAGGTTTCAGCTTTTTACTCAAATCATCTGAAAGAAAGATTGCCTTGGAGTCAACTTCCATGTTCCTTATCTATTCCTATAAAATACTTGAGCATAGTTCCAACAAAACACTCAACACTTCAAGCACATACTCCAAAAGGGGGTATTTTCCATTCATTCACCAACAGCAAGCAACACGTGTTATCTTGACCTAAGAAGTCTTAATTGCAGTCATGCTGTAAATGATACAGTATTCCAAGTAGGCCTAAGAGTGGTGTGAAGGGTTTTGGTAAATTTAGATTTTTTCCAAGATATCATAAATGAAAATTAACACTAAATATTTACGCTGGAACATAAACATAAATGAAAAATAACACTAGGTACTTGTTTCTTCAGCAACAGAGAAAGACTACAGATACTGTTAGTTACTGAAAGGAAGTGCAACACGAAATTCAATACTTCTACCTTAAGTCCTATAAAAACCCCACGAGACCCAAGAATTCTTGCCTCTATGATGGCTGGCTTCTACACTAGCAAAGCTTCTGGATATGAAAGTCTGTAATTCTAATTTTTCCAAATATACTTTCCTACGACAAGAAGGCATCATAGCACTATGAAGCAGACATATCAAATATAAAATATTTAAGCTTACTGTCACTTCCATAAAGTACATTCTGTACTTATTCTCTTGTAAGTATTTCTGGTTTATCAGAAACTTTTTTCTTCATTAAGAATTCACATTAATGTTCATTGTTGATACCTAGAGTGTAAAATTTAGGAATTGCCACTCAGTTTCTAGAAAGCCTGTAACGCACTAAATGCATTTACATGATTGACATACTGTTTGCAGCTTGTACTGTGCTAAATTCATAATATGTCATAGGAGAGAATGCTCTTCTTTCTGAGATTAATATCAGCTTATGAACATTTGTTTTAAAACATCAATAGGAACAAAGTAGAGCAAAATACACTGCCATGCTTGTAGTGAGGATATATCAAAAGAACTAAATAAAAAGTGACAATTAATTTGATGTACATTCTCCCCCTGTGAGAATTACCATGAAGCATGATATTTATGAATAGAAAAGTATCTGATCTCATACTGTAAAAAACAGCTGCTAACTTATGTGTGTCAGCTTCAAAATAAATGAAAACACACAGTATTACAATAACGTAATGGACAAAAAAAGTCTACAATATTTCAAGTATACTTAACACTCCTAACATTTAATAATAAATCAAAAGCAAGTATTCATTAATTGTCAAGTATACTGAAAATTGTTATTGCCAAATATGGATCTGATCTCATGAAGGAGCATTTCAGGAGAAATGCAATAGAATTATGGGTTTCAAAAGAAGAGCATTTGAAACTCTTTACTGAAGCATAAACACAGACCCCCCCACTACTAGCAAGCATATCTTATATTTTTAATAATTTATTGAGGGGTTACTTGTATGATACATCAATATGCACTCCTAAGGGGTGTCAGGACACAGTAATAAAGGAACACCCAGTATTCAGTGGAGCTACGGGAAAGCAGAGGTCAACTCTTCATCCAAGAGTCCAGTGACATCAACAGGATGACTCTAAATTCATTCATGAACTGTTATGTTCAAGATTTTCAAGATACCTCTGTTTTCAGATCAAATTCAATTACAGGGCTTTTGAATTCCAGATTTAATTCATCACTCTATACATAATTTTTAAATTTAGCACGTGGAAGTTGCATCATCTCATACAACTGCATTAAGTATAACAAAAGTTTACTGTATCAGAAAAAGACACTAAGGCTATGGATGCACAAAAAATTGGGAACAAAAAGCTGCAGTTCTGATGCAGCCTCTTGAACTGATAAAATTGCTCAAGCTCCACATGTTACTCTGGTTCTAAATTAGGGTAACTGCTTTTTGGGGCAGAGAAAGGCTTGTCCACTTGCTTATACTGGCTATGACAAAGCAGTTGTTCTCAGAATTTGCCTTGTGCTTCTGATTTGGAACAACTTCATTGGTACAGCTGTGATCTAAAAAATATATATGCCAGAACAGAGGCAATGGAGTTCCTTTTCTGGCTAAAGCTTGTGGATACTGTGACCCAGCTACATATTTAAATTAATCTTGGTTGAGGGGATATGTTACTACATTAAATAGACAAGTATTGCTTATAAATATGAACAAACCTAAGAAGGTTGTTACGTTATCTGTGCTCTTTGCAGTGTTTAGCTCCAGGACAAAGTTGGCATGTGTATTATAACCAAGAAGCTCTGCTACTTTTGCCCTTAGTGGGAGCAACTGCTGCAGAATTTTTGAATTCTCCTAAAAAAGAAAGCAGGCAAATTTGTAAAATGAAACCAGAAAACACACGTTAACAAACAGTTATCTCAATAATATTTACAATCCTATGAAATAGAAAATATTTCAAATGAAACACTTTCAGATTAAAATATAAAATAAGTTTAATTAGATTCTTGGAATATTTTTTCTCAGTGTTTGCAGGTACTCATTTTCTAGTTGACCTCATTCATTATACTCCTTATTATAACAACATATCTTTTTTGTTAATCAAAATATACACCATTTTCTTTCAGGTTGTGAAGAGTTTATTTCCTTTATCAATCATTTGCATGTGAAAGACAATAAGGAAATTGCTGATAGCAGGCTTAATTGCTTGTTAGTGATGAAGACAGATTGCTAATCTATTGTGCCAACATTCAAAGCTGGTTTGCAAATTTTCCTTTTTCGCCACTCTAACAACAGCAGTCAGGGAAAGATTTGAAATGGAAAACCTCAGACCTTGACCTAAATGTGTTGAAGAATCCTCAAGAATCTGAAAACGTAACTGTGTAAACCTCTAGTTCTGGAAAAGTGAGATTTATCAGGAAAAAAAAAAATAAACACTAGATTCAAAGATGGTCACAAGGTTTTATCATTTAATCTCTTTATGTGTGTTGACTTGCAAAATATTCAGTTCCTGGTGCCATTTTATCTTGTACTCATCACATTTCCAAGCATTTCAAGCACAAAAGCTCAGCTCTGCTATTGTTCTCTAATGCATGGTTGGTACAATTGTCTGAATGACTTATGCAGCACCTTTCAATGCCTTTTTTATTTTGTACCTGTCTGGTTGTGCACATATGCAATCTGTCAACTTCACATTTGATCATCTGTATTTCTAATTAAAACCTATTCTTAAATAACCCCTCTCTATTCCAAAGGATCCCAAAGGACTACAGAAGCCACAATCAGACATCCTTTTCTGTAAGGAAAGTGTCAGTAAGCATCTGTAGAACACTGCAGGGAAATCTCAAGATCAAAATCCCATTTCTATTAACAGAACCACTTAAACATTAAGACACAAATATGCACACAGAGGCAGATTGTCAACTTCTAAGGTCTCAGGATATCAGAATAAATTGGAGCAAGGCACTGTTAAAGATCGCACTGATAAGCTTTGATATCAAAATACTCTACAATGTGCAAAACTCAAATGTAGCATTCGAATGTCTAGCTCCATTTTTCAACTCTGTCACTGCATTGTACAACAGCCAGTACAAAACATACCTCTTTGCATCTCGAGTTAAAGGCAGATTCCATTCTTCTCCTGGTTTCTGAAATGCAGCACTTTTTCATAACAGGAAAATAGTGGGGATACTTTAAGGTAATTTTATATTTGTCTTTCTCAGTCTTCTCTAAACTGTTGATAAAGTCATCAGGAAGGCCATCTGTAGAATACAGTTTAATAAACAACGTTTACCAAAATTATCTACGCCCCCCTGTTCTTGTGAGACTGTTGTATTTGTTTTGCTGCAATCTACTTTGGTATCAGTTACCTCCACAGAAGCATACCTTCCTTTTTACAACTAATTGCTAAAACTTTTTCAAATTCCACCAAGCAAAACAAAATTTGGAAACATCTGAGAACAAAATAGAAATACATGTAAAGCCACCAGATAAAAACTGAATAACATAAAAAAACCTCTGTTATTAGAGCACATTTTATGTGACGTCCTTCAGATAATGAACCACCAAATTCTCTGTCACATGAAATCTCTAGCTTGGTTTAAATTACTGAATTAGTTAAACTTTATTGCAGGACTAAAAAAGATTTTCCAATAATTACACAGGGGATTGCTTGATGATAACTGAGAAAAGGAACAGAGTAAAATTACACTAAAGGAGGTACGACCAACATTCTAACTTGATGCAAGGCAAAAACCCCAGGAAGCACAAATGTATGAAGACATCATGAACACCTGCAAAAGATAACTCCAAATTGATTTTGGAGAAGGACTAAAAAGGAAACAGAAAAGACTGGGAAAGAGTCAGAATTTCACTTGATCTAACCATCACACATGCGGCAAAAAACAGTTACTCCAATAAAACTGGAAGGCTGGAAAAACAGAAACAGCAAGCATCCTACTCACCAAGCTCTTCCTTAGAAAACACAAGAAATGTATTTTCCTCATTCAGGTTTTTGTTAAAGTCTATACACAGCTCATTCAATTTTTTCTTCATTGTCTTTATTTCCTGTATGGGGTATAAATTGAACTTAGTGGAGAAACAAAAATCAAAGTTGCCAATTTTTATCTTCCACATGAATAATATTTCATTTTTTTTTCAGATAGGCTCTCTACTAAACAACAGTAAATACCAGGACTAAGCAAATAACACACTCCAGGTAGCATCATACTTCACACCTTGTCAGTCTTCCTTTTATGTTTCTTTTGGTCCTGAGCAGTACTAGTACTAGTACTAGCCAAGGGCTATCACTCCAACATTTTAAACATTTTAAACTCAGGTTAGAGAGGACTGAAGAGATTAAACACATTCACTGAACAGTTTCATGTGCTAACATTCAATTATTTTCTTTTATTTCAACACCTAAACTACAATTTTAAGTGTAAAAATATCCACTGAAATCAATGAGAATGAAGGGAGTAAAAAAGCATACAAGCTACTCAAAACCCCTGTTTTGGAATTCTACAGGTATGTCATGACAGAAAGAAGAGGCTGTTCTCACAACACAAAGCCATTCTAAAATCTGTTTTAAAACCCTGATAATCATATTTCTGAAACATTTTCTAATATATCTCATAGCAAGTCTCTACCTGTTATTGTCAAGTTCAAATAAACACAGCAGTTGCTAGTAAGAGAATGCACACCAAAAAAAACCCTAAATATAATTCAACTATTGTCCCCTAAGAAATTTCAAAATAACTTTAGAGGCATCAGTTACTTGAAAGTACACATCAAACTGTTCTCTACTTACAATGGAAAAGATGTGGATGAAGATTGATTATTTTTTACAAAGGGTTAAGTCTATTCAAGTCAGAAGTAGAGGTCATAATATAGTCAGAAATATCACTCAGAATGTGAAGATAACTATGTTGGCATCTGTAGAATCCCACAAAATAAGGGCTAGTGTGTTTGTCTCCAACACCAACAGCAGGGTAGCTGTGGCACCAGCCAAGGATTGTTGGCAATAACAGTCTGTTGGCTTATCTGTAAACCAGCACCCCAGTCCGTGCCCAGGCAGTGCCCCCAGGACTCTGGACACTTAGGCAGCTGGATTGGTGGAGGCATGAATGGTGATCTCTCTTTCTCCCTTTCTTCTTTCTCTCTTCCCCTCTTTAATTAATCTATCTATGTCTTTTCCCTTTCACTCTATCCCTTTTATCCAAAATCCGCTCCCATGTGCTTATGCTAGGTCAGAGACTAACACACTGATTTCCACACCAAGTATATAGCTGTACTAATAAAAGTTTGTAAGCTTTTGCAGACTCTCTGATTTTGCTGTTCCTCTCAACCACAAGCATCTATATAATCTTGGGTGCTCCCTTCCCATTAAGGGTGGGATGCCATGGCATCTGAGATGCTGAGAATTTTGCTTCCTGATTTTCTGAAGTGACAATTAATTCCATTCTAAGTCAGTTCTCCCTTAATGGAGAAAGATTCTCAGAGCAGCTTGTTTTCTCCTCTAACCTACTTTGATTTTTTTTTTTTCAGGTAGAATGCTAAAATTGAACACGTTTTACAACACCAATTAACTGAAACTAGTGTAGCTGTGTATTTGCAACAGTTATACAAACTTCTGAATAGAAATGCAGGCTCACTAGTAACATCTCTTGAGAGGTCTCTTCCCTACGAATCTAATTTAGGCATTCTCTATAATCGTAATACATAATAAAACTTTTTCAGCTAGGCTTCTTTTAGTCTCAAGGCTACGAGGTGATGCAGACCACTTCTATCTGCTTTGTATCATGGGTGTGTATCAGATCAGTTTAAAAACTTTCAAGTGATTGAAGTTTAAAGGATGGATCTGGAAGTCAGAACAGTCAAGATTAGACCAGTAATTCAGCAGGTCCAAATAAAGTTCAAATATATGCTTAGTACAGCTAACCAGCCATAAATTTATCCCTTCAACAGTTTATAACATTTGCTTTATAAACAAATAGTCCATATTTACTTTCTGCACTTCTTTAGGAAGATGGAGTCCATTTCTTCTCCCCACTTGAACAGATTTCTCTAGATATCGCTTTGTTTCAGGCTTTACATTTTCAAGATCACAGGTTTGCTGAAATGACAGTACAGAATAACTGATTTTTTAACACATTGAAAGAACTATACCAAGCATTAGAAGGGTTTGAACAGAGTTGTTCTTTAGAACACTGCCATATTAAAAAAGGGAACATCCTGGATTTTAATGTGAAGAACTTCCCCCAAACAGTCACCTTACACAATAGCATTTTTATACTCATGTAGAATGTTTTAAAAATATTTTTTTACCAAATGTCTCAGCACATTTACATGCTGTCATAATGACAAGCCCTTTGAGTTTACAGTACACTTCAGTTTACAGTGCACTTAAGCTTCTCCTGTAGAGATAACTTTCTTTTACACAGTTGAAGAAAATCAGTGCTATAACACTGATTAACCCAGAAGTCAGAGGGATTGAAAAAAAGCCCCAAAAGATTAGAAGTGTCACTTAAGAATATAAAATGGCATACAATTTGAGCATATTTGTCTTCTCCAGAACCAAGCTATCAGTGACAAAAGTAAAATAGTATCACAGAAAATTCTGAGTTGGAAGGGATGTACAAGGACCATCATCCTGAATATACTACACATATGAAATTTTGGAACTTTCTAGAACTTTTAGAACTGTCATTGTCGATGATTTTATATACCATTTCTTACTTGTTTTGGAGAACCCTGCTACTTTATTCCAGGAAGAAATCTTCAGACAGAATAAGAAACAAAACCTACTTAAAATTCCATTAACAAAACCTGAAGCAGCTCATTACATCAGGCTGTTTCCTGAGGGCATGTGGGTGGAGCAGATCAGCAACATTCTTAAGCATGCCTCTACTAGTCAGCATGTGCACATGGTAGGAGTAACAAAATTTAAAATCACAGTTTCACTACCAAATTCACCTTTATCCCAAATTTCAAACCTCAAAATATATGTTTTTCAAAAAGTAAGACATGGAGCATATTGAAGAAAATAATTTTATGCAGAATTTTTTCCCCCTAACGTGTGGGAAAAAAGAAGTGACTACAATATTTTAATATTTTCTTAAATTAAATGGAAAAACCTCAATCATTTTCCTCCACCATCAACAGCTCTTCAATTAAGCATAATTTAGAAAGAATACTATTATTAACTTAGAAAAGTTTAATCCTCATTAAGGGGAGCTAAAGCATTCCACACATCACTGAGGTCAAGCAGAGTTGCTCCTCTCTTAGTATGCATAAATAATATGGAAGTGTGAGGGCCCTCATTCTCCTCATCCCATTTTCATCTGGCCCCATGAAGGATCATGAAACTGAATTAATCTACCTGAATTATTTCACTGGGATTTCCCCAGAAAGGCCATGAAAAACCTGATTTAATCCAACTGTTTACTGCTTTTTTGAACTGGTGAAATAATTTCAGCTGATATCTGAATTCTATTTGTGGAAGTTCTTTTTTCATGTGTTCCTGGAGCCTTACTTTTTAATTGTGAGTTTCTAACAGGAGGAGGCATTAAAAATTTAGCAAAAAGTAACAAGAACTTTATGAATTGGAAATAGCAACATTTGACCAGTCTGGCACTACTAAAAATTTCATGGTTGTTTGAGAGCAAAACTCTTACTATTTCCACAGTTATTAGAAGTGGATATATATACTCAGAAGTTGCATCTCTGGCAAAATTATCCTAAAACATGCTTGCATGCTGCAGTTAAGAAAAAATTCTAAAAAACTTGCAGAGACTAAAGCAAAAATTCTAACTGTTATAAAGATCAAAGATTACTGCAAAGGAAAATGAAATAGGAAAACACCAAATGAAAAAAAAAAAATTAAGAAAGTAATAGTAGTGAATAACAGCAATCAGTTTTCCCTATGTACTGTCAGATAGTCCTGTAAATTAAGAATAGATAGATACACAGATATGTTAGATTAGTTCTCAATATATCTGTATATTCTATAGTGAAGGGTGAGGAAAATCACAGTAGATAATACATACAAATCAAGCCACAGTAGATAATACATACAAATCAAGCCAATCAATCAATAATTACTAGCAACAGAGCAGGGGAAGGAGAAAAAAAACATAAAGTAAGGGGTGAAAAAATCAACACAAGGCACTATCTGCAAACACACAACAGAACATACTCAAAATGGGGTTATTATATACTTCCACAAACATGTAACACAATACCCAGCTAGAGAAGAACACCTGAAAATTTCCCTGGAAAACACAGCAAAAGAAGACAATGGTAATGGAAGGCACTTTAGTACGGTTCTGCAAGCATTATTCTGATTCCCAGTCAAGCCTGCAAAAAAGACAAATGGTGACTGCAAGAAATAGGGCTCCAATATCTTGTGACCATTACAAGAAGATTAAAAATCAGTGGGGCTGAGAGAAAAATTCTCATCTAAAATATAAAAAAATATTTATTTTTTTGTTATCACATTAGATGACTTCCTTGCCTTATTCCTATATGAACTTTTAAGAAAATTATTACTAAATGTCACCAGACATATTGGAACAAAACCAAATATTCTGTTTGAGTCACAAAATAAACAGTACAAAGAATATGAGAAACCTATAGGTGCTCAATTAAAGATAAGCTAAAAAGAAACATAAAAGGGATAGAAACTAGATCAACAGTAAAAGCATCTTTCAACAGTTTTATTTTGAGGCTGAAGAAACAGATGAAGAAGAGGATACAATGTAGTTGTCTACAATTAGCTGATCAAAAGAGGTAATTTCAGAGGTCAACTCCATTTATATGTTCTCATATATCTTCATAACTTAAAACAACTTTAAAATTTAAAATTCTCAACTGTTTCAATGAAGCAGAATTTTGGACACAAATTCAAAAGCAGTATAAGCCAATGTAAGTACACTGCTATATTGCCTCTTTTCTTCCTTCCCTCTTGGAACAAGCTCAGCCAGTAGAACACAAAAATTTTTTTTCCTAACAGATTTTCGTCTTGTAGTTTAGATTCCTTGTATCAGTTCTTTGGAAGATTAGACAAAAATCAAAGCTATTGCAAAGCAGAGAAAAGGATACACAGATCTAGATATGAGAGGCAAAGAGTAGGAACAGCATGATACACTCTTTTCTGTTGTATCGCAGTGTCCCACTGGAAAGACTTGAGTGGCACAGACACAGAGGAAACACAAACTCATCTTCAAAAGCACTGTGTATACCAATTAATTTTAGATAAATTTAGATACATGTCACAAATTATGCAGACACACTGTTATTTACCTGTAAATAAACAATCTTCTGAAATACATCTTCTCTCATGCTCATCTCCACATCAAAATTTGACAGTTTTTTGTCAGCTTCTGTACTTGCTAAGCGTATCTCTTTGTCAGGGGAGACATGCTGGGGAAAATCCAACATGCTTCTTTCCACTGTTTAAATAAGAGGCAATGAACACAGAAGGACAGACATGCTTTAAGGATAAGGAACTATCCCTCTTCAGACATTTATAAAAGACATAAGAAAAACGTATCCAAAGCAACCTGACACATACAGCAAATAAAGTGATTATGTGTAATATAAAACTGAATAGGTGAAAGGACAAAACCACACATCATTGTAACAAATAAACATTTTACAGAAGACTTCTAAACCCCAAGCCTAATTATCTCATCATCTTCTACAAAATCAGCTGAATGATATATAAATACATTTAGAAGTGCTTCATCTTCCAAAAGTCATGTAAGTGAAGACTGACTTTTCATAGCTGGCACAGATGCTTCTATGTTAGCATTTTAAAGTCAGAAGCTCTGAATCTTTCAAACATGCCCATCTGTCCTGAAGTTATTTTTACATTGTTATGAGCACCATGTCAAATCCTCATGTACAGTACTCTTCCGTGTTTAAAGAGAAACAACATGGCAAACAGAAAAGATGCTGTCCATACATTCTGAGTTTCTACAGATTGGAAGCTGAGTAATACTACTTTTTTAGAATATACTTTCAAGATTAAGTAAATCCTCACTATTAAAGGAAATATTACATCTTGAATATTACGTTGAATAGATATCCTAAAATAGAAATGAATCTGCTTAATTAAAAATCAAATTATCATGTCTCTACCATCTACCTCTCCAAAAGTAGATTTTAGAGTAACAACATATTAGGCTGATTTAAAGCTTTGTAATTTTATGTGATGTGCAGTCATTTTATCAGGCTCTCAGATGGATTCAGAAATGCAACTATGGGAATGTGATTCTTCTAAACTCCATTGGAAACTTGCCTCTTCACCTCCTGCCCTTATGCCAAGATGTTTCAAAATTATAAAATGAGTTTTGGCAGCTTCCAAGGGAAAATTAAAGTCTATTGTAATTTCTGTCTTTTTGAATAATAAGTTGCAGTTACCAGGGTAGGTAATTTATGTGAAAGGGACACACAGGCCTTAAATTCCAAGGTTCTTGCAGAAGTCTTGCTGTGGTAATATATCCCTGTCACATGCCATGGGCTGTTTCATAGCAGGTCATGATAATTCCACATAGCATTAAAAGCTTAAATGTGACCCACTACTGCCATAGTACGTAGTGAAAAAAGTACATCTTCCATCAAGTCTTTGTGGCTATGCTGAAAAGCTGATGGCCACCATTTTCTGAGTCAAACACAGATTTTCCTTTTGTAAACCTTTCTGGAGAAAAGATTCACAATGATTTTACCAAATCAGTATACTGGTATATTGGTACAACTAAAATGGAATCTGGCAGCAGGCTTTTTGAATGAAGATTGCTTTCTGTCTTTCTGAGTATGCCAGAATAAATTCCAGCCAATTCACTGGCTGTGCAGTGTTAAGTAATGTGCAATCCAGCCTAATACTATATTTGAGATGCCAGCTGCACTTTTTTGCTAGTCAAAGATTTTGCTCCAAGCCAAGGTGGCTGTTTCTAGCACCTCTGTGGCTACAGTTTTTTTGAGTATTTAAAAGAAATTTGACATCTATTACACTCACTGTTTTATAAGTAATGCAGTCACCATCTGAAAGGTTTTTCTCAACAAAGACACCCAATATGCAGTTTGTATTTTACTCATCTCCTCTGACAATTATTAGCAAATTAACTGAATGACCTATGCGTGACCATTAAACCACACGCACATATCAGTATGGCCTGATAATTCATTCAGAAGAATCTAGATGTGACTGCATGACCAACCCTTCCTTGGATTCTTCAAGACCTCACAGGCCACAATTTAAATATGAGCAAGTAAAGAAGTCTCCTTTCAACAGCACATTCAAAAATTCCTCATCATCATATTTTCTCCACTAGCAGTTTATCAACATTTCCATTGCTCCATTCAGATTGTGTCAGATTCTGCAGTGCCTAAATAAAACTCTGCGTACCACGTGTGATGCACTACACATACCACAGAGGTTGCAGCCTACACTGCTGCAGTGTCCCCTGGCAGCTGCACAGGGTTGGAAATGTAACTGCGTGGAGCTTCATGAGCAAAACCAAAAAAAGGTGACTAATGCAGTTCTCTGGGAGATCCTGAAAGATTATTAGGACCAGGCAACTCTTGAGAGGCCTCTACACATTCTACATAAGAACAGCAGGGATCAAAATCGGAAGCAACAATTATTTTTTCTCCATGTTTCCTAAAGTGCTGGTGGAATGGCTTATGCAAAGAAATACAGAAAACACATGCTAACCTGCATATTCCACTTCTATATCTGCCAAAGCCCGTATGGTATTTTCATGTGTTACTTCCTCAGTTTCCAGCATCCCGACACTGTCATACACATGCTTTGTCTTCCTGATGAGTTCTTCTGTCCTTGCTCTGATTTCCTCTGGTGACAGGTCCCATCTCAAAAGGTTTCGTCCTGGTGCTATGTATGAAGAAGCCTTGAGCTGGCTAGTAATTTCTGCTCCTAATGTCATTCTCAACATAAACCGTGGCCCAATGGACCTGAAAGTACAAAAATTATCTTTGCATAGCAAGATTCCTGTTCAATAGACAGTTCACATAAATATTTTTTATAAAACAGCATCAGAACATTTTTAGGAGAAAGAACAAAGTCCTTTTTAGAGCTGTTATCTTTATCAATTAAGTCTAAATTTAAAATAAATCTATCTTCTATGTTTTCCATTTAGAGTATGACTAAGTGCAAACTGGGTCAAAAATTTTGGTGCTGACAAAACCATACAGATTAAATTATGAACCCAACCTTCTAAGGAAAACAGCACTGCAGTTACTGGAACTCTACAGATATAGACAGACTAACATTTTTGAAGTAAGGAATAAAGACTCACATAGTGATTTGCTGATGACAAAGAACAAGAACTGCAAAGTTGCACAAAATAAGACAAAAAAATAATTTGATTGTATTCATTATAGCAAATAACTCTGTATTAATACAGGATATCTGCCACATAATCAGCATGGGAGGAAACCTTCCAGTTGTTACTCACTTGCAAATTTATCCCTTTAATTCTGTTGGATTTTAAACAGACAGTTTCACTCTTTTACCAGAAGAGGTGCATTCCTTTACTATCATTTATGTATTAATGATCTATCAACTACAGTTCTAATCAACTGTATTTCAGCTTCTTTAAAATTAAGCTTGCATTCAAGTAGTCAAACTTCCTGCAGTGTTTACTGTCACAGGAGGATCCTTGGTTGTCAGAGACTTACTGTCTTCCTATTTTAGCCACATAATAAAAAAAAAAACCCAAAAAACCAAAAAACAAGCTCATGTTGTTATGGTAATAATGACAAAATTTTCAACCATAACTGAAGAAATACACAGAGATCTTGCTAATAAAGGGATGTTTACTTAACACTGTTTTGCATTAAGTAACTTTTTCTCTTAACACTAGCCATTGTACCTGCATTGATTTTATTGCAAAACCTGTCTGGTATGTGCATAAGTGCACAGAGAGGCTTTGGCCTACAGTGCAGGGAACATGCATAAGAGACAGCCAATTTCAGCCCAAAGGAATAACAAACCAGAAGAGTGAAATGCCAACAAACTGAGAACGGCTTCACACATGGCTTCTGTTTGAAGAAAGGCAAAACTTTTTGTTAAAAGTCTTCCAATTCCATAGTAGAATTTCTCCAGAAATAGCCTACACAAAATTATTTGATGCAAGACAAAAACAAAAGACAACATTTCTACCTACACTTTATGTTGAAACTTTCTTTTCCTTGTTACCACAGTTTTTAAAATCTTCCCATTCCAAAGTAGGCAAGTTGTTTACTTTTTCCTTTAGTGGCATACAGAAACATTAATGCCCAGAATATTGACAATTTCACTTTGAAAATGAAGTGTGAATAAAGAACATTTGTACCACCTCTGTTCCTGTTCTCTGATACCAACAGAGTTCTGGCACTAAGGCTTTAGTAACTTCTCCACTGGACTACTGAAACTTTGAATTTCAAACAGAAGTTTAGGATAAATGAAGCTGCTGTCACAAAAGCAAAATCTTAAGTAGTAACATTCTTGGAAGGCATTAGTTTCCCATCCCCAAAATCTACTGAACTCTGCTCTGAACCTACCAATCCATTAAAGAACAGTACTTCATTAAGTCATGAACAGATTCTCAGTGGACTGCCCTGTGTCTAGTTTTTCACACACTGCTAGCACAGATCTAGTAAAACCTCTTGGGAGGTAAAGGGGAAGCTCCTCAGAAACAGGTTCATGGCTCTGAACTCTACCTCACATCACCCACACTCAAGAACATCAGAAAGACTACACAATGTTTCAAACTGAAGTCAAAATAAAAGTAAAGTGGAGTCAAAGGAAAACAACAGCCTGAGCAACATGAAAGTATGCTAAAGAGAAGGATAGTAAGCAGATATTCTTTTAAAAGAGAACTTATTGGTTTAGGTCATTCCGTATCTTCACCTAGAAATGTAGACAATACAGCCGTGCCACTGACCAATTGCATATCATCCAAAACAAACACTAAAACAGTCACAGCACCAACATATGACATCAACTTCAACCTGTCAATAAGATTTATTAATAATTATGTTGAACTGAGTTAATAAACAGAAATGTAGGGTCTCAGATTACCAGAGAACACTATTTTTAAACACTAAAAGAAGACGTCACTTGATTTTCTTAGTATATTGGCTAGTTTAATTAAGAATATACCTATAAATTTGAGAGCTGTATTAATTATAGGCATAAATACCAGCAAGTTATTGACTACCTGTTAGAAACAGGAAAACATAAAACTTTCCAGTTTTGAAATGCTGATACCTTGTTTGCTTCTGCTGATAGGAAGATGCAGTCATTTGTATAGATCAAAAAAGGCAGTACAAATCAGAAAGTTTTTTTTCATCACCAAATGAGATGGTGGGCATTCAAAAATTGTAATACAACATTTCATGTAAAATCAGTTGCTACACATAATTCTTCAAATAATCATTTACAGACATGTTGCTACCTTGCTACCAGTCACTCAGATTCCACTAAGAACCAAATTAACTGACATCAGCTTAATAAAAAAATGTGCACGTAAATATATATGCACAGGTGAAATCTTGGCCATTTCTTTAATGGCTTAGTGTTTTGAGTTATTTATCTGCATAAAACTATTAATAAATAAATTCCCAAAACTCCATATATCCGACTGTAATATTTTAAGATCAAAAATTATAATTAGAAGCACAAAAGAAGAGTATAATTAAAATAATATGAAGCTCAAAAATACTCTGCAGTTACATTTACCACGCTATTAGAGAGAAAATATTAAATTGTATCACTGAGGGAATCTTTGACTTTCCAGATATATAACTGGAATATACTATTAATAATGCTAGGAACCAGATGCAACAGCAAAGAGTTTTCTTCAAACACTGATGCAAGCAGCTACAAGTATTATTTTAGACTTGCTTTTGGCAAAGAGCACCAACACAGAACAGCCAATTACTGCTTGCACTGAGCAATCAGAAGCTGATTCAGTTTAAATTAGATGGTGGATGGTGCCTTGCACAGGCTGTTGCTAATGCCTGAACTGTTTGGTTCAAACTGTTTCAGCTATCATACTCAGTTTTCTCTGGTGTGGTGTAGAACTCTCGAGGCATCTGAACAAGCCTGGGTTAAGCATAAGGTTCACGTCCAGCAACAGTGCTGCCTTGTGACATTTCTGTCAGTGTTCCTCCCTCCCTTGCTCATTTCTGCCCCTGTACCTCACTACATCAATGGCATCAGCACTACTGTTGCTAGGGACACATACTTAGAAAAGATTCGGGACAGCACATATGTGAAAAATAAAGTGGACCAAAAACATCCAGGGGTGACAGCTTTTTACCAGCTAATCAGTCCCATCACCCATTTGATGAGCAACTTCAAAACAGCTAGTGTTGGCCTAAACAAAGTGTCAGTAAAGTAAAAAGTGTCAGTAGCAACCTAAATTTGCACTGCTGCTAGAAACACGTATGAAATCATGAATTTAGTTTAGCAAAGAGAGTCTCAAGTTGAATGCTGTCATTAAGCATATCATTTAAATGTCCTAAAGTAACAAATAGCTATTGATGCTAAGAGGCATAAGAATACAGGCATAAGAACAAAACAGAATAAATTGGTCAGGAATACATGAAAGCTAAAATTCCAACAGACATTTGCAAGCATCAGGGCAGTGGGATTCTGAAAGAGATGTCCAGCAAGTCCCAGCAAGTAAAAACATCTCTATTTATAACACGGTGCTTGACCAGTTTATAAAATGTATTACATTACTTGGTTCCCTAAGGTAGCATGAGACTAGATTTGATCATCCCAAATGCCCTCCTAGTCCCTGTGCTTCTGTGAGGTCCTTCAAAATTAACACAACATTATTTATATTGCCTTTTTACAGTAAATATCTAACTGGTGTCTGTTGGCAACTTGAACCGGCCTTTTTCTGGGGTGAGTCCTATGGTATCTAATAATGTCAAGACAGGGCAGACTGAAATATTTTATGCATTCGTGCAGTGCTCCATCCATTTAGGAGAACATTTAGGAGAAAAGGAACACAAGGTTTCATTTGGACTTTCACTTATAACAGAAATTATTACAGATGCAGCTGTTTTCACAAATTATTTTGAAAACAAAATTTGTGAAAAGAGCTAATCTGCCAATCCCAAAAGCAGTAAGAATAGTATTTTCTAACAGAAACAGAGTAAGTTGAATAACACTTAAAAACTTAGTAGCTACTTCTAAAAGAGGTTTTTAAAGAATTAAGCAAAGCTTCTAAGTTGCAGACTGCAATAATTGCAGAATGCCAGGTAATTTCTTTTACCAATAATTCTACAATTTGATTACTTGCTGCTTCTGGAAAATATAAATTTGATTTGATTTTAAAAAGGGGAAGAACCTTTATAATACTCTATTACAGCAATACAGTGGCCAACATAACTGCTGCAAAGACAAACAATGCAATTGAATTTACAGACTTGATTTTTAAACTTGTGCGGTATCTAAAACATATTAAACATTTATGTAATTCTGGTTTTGCTTAGAAACATTTTCTATGACTGAAATATGCACCAAGCAGCCTTTTGTTGGCATGTTCCATTAACACTGTTAAAATAAAACAAGAAAGCCACAATCTGTGAAGAAGCAGCAGGGAGGCATAGCATCAGCTTTAGAAAATATAGACAAAAACCAACATGTTCCTGGTGCTGAGAATCACAATATAATACAGTCAAGATGTAAGCCTGCTCTCTCATTTAAGTCTGATTACAAAGTGATAGTTTTAATTCCATCAAAGACTCTTTAACAGCACTTTCAGTTTTCAAATTAATCTTCACCGAAACAGTATTAGTTACAATGACAAGTATAATTTTACAGAGTGAAAAATTAACTAATATATTTCTGGGGAAAATATATACAGATCAAGTTATTGTACTTGCTAATACATTTCACAGTTCCATGTAGCCACAGAAAAATCAGGGTATATTGGATTCATGCAGGATGGAAAACTATATTCTCTCCTGACAAAGGACCTGAGATAACAGCTTCAGAAAGTGAAGTGGGAGCCAAGATTTTAAAAAGAGAGAAAGGGTGTGTGTGTGTGAGCAAATTCAGATAACTTAGACATTAAGTACTTAAATACTCTAATACAAATAAATACAATTAAGTTTTTCTTGCTGGACCTTATGTATACCTTCAGATTACATTCTTACAGATATAAGTAAGAGCTGATTTGCAAATCACAGCTAATGCCATGAACAACTTCTTCAATCAGTAGCATACAGTATGAAAAATGCTGGAGTTCCAAATTCAAGAGAAAATATTTGGTCTTTCTATTTTTTGAAACAGCATGTCTTAGCTAAACAACACTTCCCGATCTTCCAGGCTGCAGGAGAAGCACTGCTGCATGCTGGAAAGCAGCACTGAGTACGCGAAGACTGCACCCACCAGTCACCTGAAATCAATATCCACGGGGGCTCAATGTTTTGACTCCACCTAGCGGCCTCACCAAAACGAAAAACAAAACAAAAAACGAGACACACCCTATTAAGGCAATATAAAACCTGACAGTTTGCCTCAGGAAAAGCTATTTGGTACTTGAGTAATATGCCATACATCAGCATTTCCCTGGAAGTCAGTCAAGTGCTACCCAACATATACAAATGACAGCAGACAGGCATGTTTAAGTAAAGTTTTTAACAGTCGAGCCTTACACAAAATGGAATTTTTAAAAAAATTAAATGAAGTTAAAAAGGATTTAAAAACCAAATCACAAGTATTTAGCAGTATCTAATATAATGTACATTACAGTTGGCCTGTTTCACAGAAGGGGCTTTTTAAAATTTAACAGGTTAAAATATTTGTATTATTTAGAGATTCTTAGTTTTTGCTTGAATTTTAAATGTACTTTCATATTGCTTTCAGTTTTGACACACAACTTCAGCCAAGGACCAACTGTGTATCTTATAAGAAAGTAATGACAAAACCAACCAAAACAACAGAACTGGGTAGCACAAGGTAAAAGCAAGAATGGAAAAAAAAAATTCCAAGACAGAAACAGGAGAGTTAAATGGCTGAAAGTTAATCCCAGGGCAACACTATTTTAGCTAAGCTAAAGAAATGAAACCATTACCCTTCAATACAAATCATCACTTTTTCCTGCCAGACAAACACATGTGAAATCCTTTTTCCATTTAACTTCTCAGTCCTCACATCTGTTTGGCTCTTAACAGTATATAGAACAGTGAATACATGCCTTGAATTCCTGGGAATTTTCCATTTTCCTTGGAAAAGTATTTGGCTCTGTGTCATAACTGTGTTTGGCACAAACACATCTTACTGTAGCAAAAAGACAGTATGTTTAGTAGTTCCTAATTTAAAGTTCGATAACTGCCATTAGAAACTGATTTTTAAGCTGCATTTGAAGAAATAGAAAATCTAGCAGCTTTTGACACTAAACCTTAACTTTGTCATCACACCTTTAAGAAAAAAAAACAAAACACCTCTGCAGCTTAGTCCACTGTACAGACTACATCAACTATACTTTTTCTTCTTCCAATCTAAATGAACAAGTCAAAAAAACCCTACAAGTTGTGCAAACACTTAAAAATCTTTATTAATACATTCATTACCCTCAATGCTCATGACTTGACTTTACTTTCCTATAGAACAACTGTTTACTGGTTTTCCAACAGAGTTAACACGGAAAAATAACTGAAAAGTTGCTCCATGGTAGCTAACAAAAAGCCCAGACCTTAAATAGGAATTCAAACCAGTGTACTTGAACATGACACAACTTATTTCTTCTCCCCTTCCTGCGAGTTCCCTCCAACATGATTTAAACAAAAGGAATTTGGAAACTGGTCTGATTGGCTTTCATATAAGGAGGTGATTTCCATAGAGTAGTCGGCAGTGGAACACAGAGAAATGCTAGGGTATGGTTTCTGCAGTGTCTGATCCCTAAAATTATGGTAATCCAAGGTTTTAGGGAAAAAAACAGAACAAAACCCAAGAACCAACAAACCAAACAAACAAAAACCCAACATATCCCCAAAATCCCAACCACAAATCACTAGAACTACTAATTTAGGTTTCCCAGCATTCTGTGAACCGTATCCATTGTGTGTCACAGCAAACCTCCATCAAAGTAACTTGCTTGCAGGATCTTAGGAAAGAACATTCTTATCAACACTTAACATGCAGGCAAGTAATTGTACTGAGTCTGAGGCACAAGGCATTAATTCAAGTTGTCTTATTGTCTGGTTCTAGTATCAGGTGAACTGTGGAAACACAGTGGGGAAAAAAATTGCTTTTAAGGTCCTACAGCTGTCTCAGGTGCTGCTGCATAAGCATGTATCATATTTCCATCATGATAGCTATAAACAGCAGGTGAAGCACAGGCTGTTTAGTGCAAACAACACACTCCCAGGGTAGCTCAGTAGCTGAATGCAATCAGCTAATGCATGAGAAACAGATTGTTGACTCTATCTGAAGAAGAGCTGGTACTGCAGGACACAGAAAAATATTGAGAGTTTGTAAATACTTTCTCTGATTTATACCCAGGGCTAACCAGTTCAGCCTCTTCCAGGGAAATATGCTTTGATTTCTTGCTAATCTTGTCTCATACAGTCAAAGCAATGAGAAATGTTCCCTTGCCATCACTAGCTAGTCAGAAAACTCTGTTTTCATAGCAGATGATGACCTGCTCTTACTTGCTTACCATCTTAAATCCATCTTCCCATCTTCTTGGGAAGACAGTGCATTATGAACATGCCATGTTCATTTCAGTGCTTGCAAAATCCCAAACAGCCTGCTCAACACCACGAATTAGGAAAGGAAATGAAGCCTGCTTTCTTCTCTGGCTTTTGATTGAAAAGTGATTTAGTAACACCGTGCTTCACAGGCTGGTTTCAGGTTATGTGAAATACTGTTCCAGCACAATTAATATGGCAAAGAACTTTGCTTATTTAACATTCCATTGTAGAAATAAAAAGTGCCTGTTAGAGATGGTATGAAAAACACAGGTGCCCAGTGATATTTTGCTCAGAAACAAGTAAAATTACCACCATCCTCACCTCACCTTCCCTAAACTATCTAAACACAGATAATATTTACTGGAAAAGTCTCCTCTACATAGAAAAATTCAGACTTCCAAATCTATAGTACAGTTAATATAATCTATTTTATTTTCACAGACTGTTGACATAAAGGTTCTAAAGAAACTATGCTGCTGTGAGATGAGAAGGTAGATTCTCTTGCAGGTAAATGGTTTTAAAAATTAAGCTGTTAAAAATGGCTGCTTATTTTTCTGAATGGCCTGTGTGACCTGTGGATCCTGCAGGGTCCAATGCAGGGTTCTGTGTTCTTTCATGTCTTTATACATCATCTACAAAATTTACTAATAATCATTTACTCATGATAATGCAGCAAACTAAAGGCCACAAAAAGATGAAAAAGAATGTCACAACACAGAAAAGTTTAAAACCACTAACAAAGTGGATTTCAGTCTTAATAAATATCATGCACTTCTGACTTTATGTACACAGAAGGAGCTGTGAGACATCTAATCATTCTGGAAACAAAACAGTTCAACAGAAACATCAACAAAGAAGCAGCTGCAAAGAAAGAAATAATAGGATTTAGTAGAAGTGGAATAGAACAAAACACAGAAATTCATTATACGGCATGCATGAAGTACATGAATACTACATGCATTTCTGATCCTTTGAACAGTTAAAACTCTCTTCTGCTCTCCCACTTGCCAAAACCTTTTTCTGTCCTACCAAGTCATAATGACTTAGAAACAAATTGGGTGCATCGAGCAATGGACTCCACTCAAAGTACAAATACTAACTAGACTAGGATTCTTTGGGGTGGACCAAAAAAACCCCAACCAAAAACACCAAAAAACCCCCACAAACCATGCCCCCCCCCAAGCCCAACCAAAAAAACCCCCAACCAACAACAAAAACAAAAAAACAAAACACCAAAACAAAGCACAAAAACCCACAACAAAACCACAACCAAGGAAGTACTTCAAAGATCCAAACAATCATGAACAGGAGAGAATGAACAAGGATCAATTTTTAACCTGTAACTTTCAATATAACCAGGAAGAGAGTTTTAAGAGACATCTTCAATATGAAAAGGTATCACTGGACAGATTTCTATACAAGATCATATTAAAAAAACCCCAGTTTTGTGTTAGAAGTCCCTAGTTCCTAGACTGTTCTGAAAAGATAATACTGAATGCACATATTACCTTCTATGCTTTCTAAGGTACCTCATCCTGTCTCCTGCTGAACAAAGGGTATACTTTTGAGGTAAACCAAACCATTCTAAAGAAATCTTTCCAAGCCAGGCATTTCTTGCTCTATAGTGAGAATGATAAAACAGGTATGTCCCCAAAATATATTAACAACATTGCTTAGCATGGTCTAACTGGTGCTCCATGGGTCAAAAAAAGGTCCACAAATGCTTGCCAACTCAACAGCTTTGTCTCATCCAGTCCATAAAATGATTTTGTTCTGCACATTCTGTCTAATAGACAAACTGCTCTTCAGGAGCCTGGTGTGGTTAGAAAGGTGGCAGCTATTGCTTTTGACCACAGGAAAAATTGCTGCTGCAATACATGGAAGAGTTTATGAAGTTCACAGATAATAGAGAAAAGAAAAAATGTCCCAAATGCCTTGTTTGACCTTTGCCATTTCTGAGGTGTTGGACCTGATACTTCAATAAAAGCAAACAGATATACTATTGTTATAAGCACGAAATAAGAAAATTACTATGGAAGTTCTCATTTCTCTGCCTTCCAGTGTCATTCCTCATTCTGCCTTTTCCCTTCGTTTCTTGCTGGTTTTCTTCCTCAGCAAGAGAAATGACAGTGTTCAGAGGTTTTTTCCCACTTTCTTTCATTATTCTGATACCTGTATAAAGTACAGCATGTTGGTACCTGTCTCACTATGTACATGGATTTTTGTACGCAAAACCTGATTCTGAAGATTTTCAAAGAAACACCCCAGAATTCATCAATCCAAGAAAATTATTTTAGGGCACTAAAATTATTTGAATCAGTGTGTTTTCTTTTATTTTTTTTTCATATATAAGAATATCCTCATAAAGTAAACAGATTTCTATGCTAAATTAATCTAGTCAGCTTTTTTTCCCATGTATTTCATTGCATTAAACCTAAATCTTTGAATCTTTTGAATCTGAATGGGGGAAAATATAATTGGAAAAAGCCTCCTGCAAAGCTGCCTATTTTAACCAAAAGAATCAAGCCTTAATGTCACTTCATTTAATGTAAGGCATAATACTTGACACTTGCTAAGAGTTGTCATTTTTATCTCATGTTAAGATGCCCTCAGGAAAAATAGAAGCTGGGACAGAACCTATTCAGGATCTCTGTGAACAGCTCCTTAACTTTTGAAAGTGAAGGTCACTATGACACATTCAAGAATACTGTTTTTCATGAAACAATTATTTGGGCACACTGAAATGACGACTTGGGGGAAAAAAAATCACAATTAATGAAGTACAGCAACCATTCCTCAGTCTACTGATTTTTACTTAAGAAGCAGGTCTCTTCATTGTCCAAATGCAAACTGCAACCAAAGTTAAACCTTTTATCTAAACAAAAACCCCCTTCTTTCCTACTTTTTCATGGAAAAATCTGTATGACAAAGACAGTAAATGAGAACAGTGAAAGTGACTGTACAAAAAATAAGGAATGTAAATGTAAATTTGGAGGGGAAAAAAAATAGATGTGCCCTTTCTTTAGCACCAGAAAATAAATCATTTAATTTTCAACAGCAGCAGGAGCCTTATGAAAAGAAAACATTCTGATTCTAATTTTCTATCTGCTAATACCCCTCAGTCCTAACTTGACATGAACAAAGGCTGTGCAATAGTACTAAAATTGCCCACTTTGTGCAGTAAGCACATGACTATCATTTCTCAAAAGACCATGTGAGGCAACCATCTTTTTCATTTCATGTTGAAATTCAGCTCCATTCTCTTCACCACAACGTATCCTCCTGCTACTTCACTGCTTCCTATCAAATGCAGTCCTTTAGAAAAACTGGGTGGCCAAAATAAAAGCAATTATGTTTATTTGTCTAGTCCACCTAGAACTGACTACAAGCCTTCTATCACACCGGTTTTCTGGGGTCCATTTAGAGCTAGTGTTCATTACAGAGAAAAGAAGTAATCCCCTATTTAAAAACCTTTCGATGGTACACTGGTACCTGTTTCACCTGTCCTACAACGTGTAGTAGTGCCACGCCTTTTCATAAAGCTACTACGAGCACACTGCCGGTCTCGCTTCACGCACACGCTGCTGCAGAGCCCCGCTGCTACAGCCGTATCCCTCAATCCATTGTGCTCCTGCCCACTTCTCTCGCAGCGAGCCTGACTCAGTGCAAAGAGCACCAGGACGAGACCTCGCCTCGCCCACCCTGCCCACCTGGAAGCCGTGCACAGCGGAGCTCACGGCAGGAAGGGCAGGCTGCGGGAATCGCTCCAGGAGCTGAGGCAATCAGCCCCACAGGCAGCCAGGCTTCCTGCCCCGCTGGCTGCCTGGCCCCCTGTACGCCCGCAGCAATCCTCCCTCGGCCCGGGGTCAGGCCCGGCTCCTCGAGCGAGGAACGAGAACCGCCCCTCAGCCGCGGCTGTCCGGTCAGGGCCGACCCGGGCTGCCCCGGCTTTCAGCCCGGCCGGGAGGCCCCTGCCCCCCGCCGCCCTCACCCACAGCCCC
>VWYP01033185.1:65138-92969 GCA_013400435.1 Pycnonotus jocosus
CGGCCGCGGTCCGTGCGGTGCCGGAGGGGCCCGCGCCGCGGGTGCTGCAGAGTTGTCCTTGGGGCCCGAGCGAGCGGACCCGGGCCTGGCAGGGACCGGGAGGTGGGCGTGGGGCGGGAGCGCGGCCCGCGCCGTGGGACCCGCGCTGTCCCTGGTCGGGGGCCGATAGGGGACCCCAGTGTCTCCGGTTTTGCATCCTCAGGCGGTGGGACCCGCGCTGTCCCTAATGGGGGGCGGATAGNTCCCTTAGGGGGGCGGATAGTGGGACCCCAATGTCTCTGGCTGTGCATCCTCAGGCGCTGGAACCCTTGCTGTCCCTTAGGGGGGCGGATAGTGGGACCCCAATGTCTCTGGCTGTGCATCCTCAGGCGCTGGGACCCTTGCTGTCCCTTAGGGGGGCGGATAGTGGGACCCCAATGTCTCTGGCTGTGCATCGTCAGGCGCTGGAACCCTTGCTGTCCCTTAGGGGGGCGGATAGTGGGACCCCAATGTCTCTGGCTGTGCATCCTCAGGCGCTGGGACCCTTGCTGTCCCTTAGGGGGGCGGATAGTGGGACCCCAGTGTCCCCGGCTGTGCATCCTCAGGCGGTGGGACCCTTGCTGTCCCTGACGGGGGGCGGATAGGGGACCCCAGTGCTCGCATCTGTGCATCTTTAGCCGGTGGCCTTCCCGGCTTTCCCCGTCTCCACGACGGGATTTGCCTGGTGTGGGTTTGGCCGCACACCGGTTTGCTCGGGGGCTGTGGAGAGAAAATAACGTAGCGAGAGCTGGTCCTGATCTTGCTATTCATTTAATGCTATATTTTACACCTGCTTTGCTTGGAGAAGTGGATAGGGTTGTGTCCTTTTAAATCAAAATGATTTAAGGAAAAATAACTTGAGAAGTTGTGACTAAAATTGTCCTCCAAGTTATATAACTCCCAGCTGATGCTGAATGGAAATCAGACTGAGCCAGTAGTGTCACTAATCACAAGTATGCCCTGAGGTCATGGTGTTCCATTTCTTTGTCCAAAGTGACAATAAACTGCTCAGAGCACCATGTCACACCATAGAACACCTTTTATGAAAGGATAACACTGTGTCACACCATAGGACACCTTTTATTAAAGGATAATAGTGTATCACACCAGAGAACACCTTTTATCAAAGGATAGCACCGTGTCACATCATAGAACACCTTTTATTAAAGGATAATAGTGTATCACACCAGAGAACACCTTTTATCAAAGGATAACACCTTGTCACACCACGGAACATCTTCTATTGAAGGATAACACTGTGCATGTCACACTGTGGAACACCTTTTATCAAAGGTTAACACCTTGTCACACCACGGAACATCTTCTATTGAAGGATAACACTGTGCATGTCACACTGTGGAACACCTTTTATCAAAGGATAACACCTTGTCACACCACGGAACATCTTCTATTGAAGGATAACACTGTGCATGTCACACTGTGGAACACCTTTTATCAAAGGATAACACTGTGTGTGTCACACCATAGAACATCTTTTGTCAAAGGATAACACCGTATCAGACCAAGGACCATCTTTTACAAAACGGTAACACCAAATCGTATAATAAACCAACTTCTACTGAAGCGTGTTTCTTTATGTCATTTTATTTATCACAGTGCCTTTTAAATTGGTTTTGACTTCAGCATGTGCTCCTACTTGCAAGTGTATATGTGCAAACCATTTAAATAAATAAAGTGCAAACCATTTAAAAAACCCTATAAATGAAAAATAAGTTGCTAAATTATTTTAGCCTTGGCAAACTTTTCTTCCAGGAATTAATTGGAAGAAATATGTGTCTGTTTGCTGATAGTTAGACTGCATTATTATGGCAGTTTTCCCTGATCAGTGCAAATTCACTACTTTTTTCAAGGCATCGTGTTTTTGGGCTTGCTGGTGAAAAATTAGATTTTATGTATTGTGTGTACTTCTTACTGAGGTTACTAGGGGGTTGGAATACTGTAGGGATTAATTTTTCTGAAATAAGAGTTTCTGTTGTTTTTAAGACATAACAGAAAACAATTTCAACATGTCATCAGTCAAGCGCTTGGTTTATGCAGTCATCCATTTCTTGAGAGAGCAGAGTCAGATGGATACTTTCACTCCAGATGAACAAGAAAGCTTGGAAGGTAAGCAATAAAGGTGCTTTCATACATTTTTATTTATATGTATATATACATATATGTGTGTGTGTATGTATATAATACCTTGTTAAATTCCTTCATGTATAATATCTGAGAAAGTAACTGAAGTGACATAAATGAAACTGACAACAAACATTATCTGCAAACAAAATCATGATCCTAATATTTCTGAGATTATTAATTTTAAGACATCTCTTATTTAAAAAGTATCATAAAGCTACAAGTATGTAGTGCCTTAATTTGAGCAACAGGTATGTTAAATCATATTAGTTGCAGAAGTCTTTCCCAACCTGAACAATTCTATGGTTCTAAGTTAAGCAGTGCTATAATGCAGACGCTGGTAATGACTTGTGTATGTGTACCACAAATTTCTGCTTCCTCTTCCTCTCTTTCATGTTTTGTTTCTTTCTGCATTTTTTATCTGTTAGTAGCTCTGCTGTTTACAGAGGAAGTAAAACAATTACTATATTGGTTTTGCTTTATGAGAAGAACTGTTTCCTACTTTCAAAGATTCTGTGTTATTTGTGAGGAAAAACACATCCTAAGAAAATAAGATCAATGCTTTGCATTTCTTTTTCATTTGAGTACTCTCCAAAGAGTATGTGACAGTGAATATTTTCAATATCGTATAGCTTCTATTATACATCCAAGTTCATTTGTCTGTGGACATATTCTCTCTGTACTTCTTTATTGATAGATTCCCATTAGGTCTTTGTAACCTTGTAGTATTTGATATTCTCCTTTATATTGCTCTTACTCCTTTTCCCTAGTTCGTGGAGACTTCATGTCAGGTGGTATCAGAATGTGGAATTGAGAGAAGACTTAAGTCTTAACACTGCAGGAGGTTTTTCATAGCATCTTATAAAAATATCTCTCTACTATTTCAAGCAGTCTTCGGTTGTGTCCATCAGCCACAATTCAGGAGGAATTTGGAGGGAGAAGTCTGGGACTAGCAGTGCAGTTGATCACTGAGTTCTGTGAAATCTTAGGCATGGAGAGACTTTGCTGAGGTGCAAAGCATGTCCTGCTTCTCAGAGGCATAAATTAAAAGATAAACCTGGAGTGTGCTTCCTTCTGTTATCTATTGGTTGTTCAGTGTAGTTGTTCACAAAAGTAAATAAGAAAGAAAGCTTTGTGTCATTGTATTCAAAGGGCAGTCCCAAAGGAATAAAAGCCAAAAGATTTGGTTTTACATCAGAATCTGAAGCATTTTGTATATTTGAAAAGCATCAACAAATTTAACCTGTGTCAGATTATGATGTTCATCTGATGAAAGAAAACAATGTTTTTGGAAATCGTATATAATGACAGATGAAAATATTTACTTTTGTTTTTACAGTTAAACTGTTAAATATTGGGTTACACTTGAAAATTTACCTGATACCTGTCTTTAAACAGCCTTAGCCAATGTGTATATGAAAGAATCAATTTTAAGAATCAGTCTTCTAAATAAAAAATGTTATGAAACCTCAGTTGTGCTTAGAAGCCAATGCAAAATTTACCATTTTAATACAGATCTGAAATCCTATTTTTAGATTTGTGCTCTGCCACAAGCATGGTACCATATGCTATGTGTTAGAGGATAAGAGGCGGGCATTCTGAAAAACAGACTCATTTTAGTTGTGCAAAATATCTTTAGTGCATGTAGAGTAGCAATATCCAAGTCTTACTCACTGAAGTGTTTAATGTTAGGTGGAACATAAGGGATGAAAATAATTGACTGATAGTTTTTGTTGGTACCTTGTGTACCTACTTGGTGTCTGTGAAAAGACAAAACACTGTATCATGTGCCAAGAAGTAATTCAAACAGTTCCTATTTCCCATGAAACAACAAAAAAAGAGACAGAACATCACAAAAAATATGTGAGCCTTTATAAAATACAAGTCTAGGATGTATTCATACTCAATGATAACCTGCATACTGCATGTTTGAATTATACAGAAATGTCAATGAGAGTGTAAATTTCCTTTAGGAATTTTGTTCTTGCTTGATGAACAAAAATGCCTTATTTTGAGAAAGGAGAAGTAATTGCAAGGTAGACTAGAGAAATATATTCCCCTAGCATCTAGAGCAGTGATACAGATCCCTGGTGGTTAGTGCTCAACTCTTTTGTATGAACTAGAAACTTCTCTTCTTCCAAGTTATATTTTAAACTGTGTTTAAATTGCAGTTATTTCTCTTTCCTATTTACAGGGTGGGTTTTTTTCTGTCATTCTCTCTTTCTTTCTTCTCTTCTATAGCACCTGTTTCTGTGGGATGAAAGCAAAAACTCTCTCTACAACATGCACAAGGCTGTGATTTTCTTCTTACTTCTATTGTTGATATACCACAACTAATTTCTCTAAGGCAGTGTTTCCAAAACAGGAAGGCAGTGGATGCATGTAATACTTGACAAGGGTAAGGTTATGTGTAAGATGAAGCAAGATGACAGAGAGTCCTAAGAGGGCCTCAGCAGCCCAATTAATGCTCATTATTCAGGCTGCATGTTGGCTGTGGTGCCTTCATGCTGCTTGGTGATGCAAACTCGTGTTTGGACAGCAATCATCCTGCAGCTTTGTGGCACTGAGGATACAGAGCTGGGTTCCAGCTTAGCCCAGTGCTGGTGTTGTCAGATAATGGGTGTTTGTGTGAGCCCCAGCTGTTCAGCAGGGAAGTGGTTTGCAAGGTGGTCACTTCAAGCTTCAGCCTAGGTGGATGATGGCAGAGCTAATGGGGAGAACAGAAAACTTTGGCCTTTGATACCAGACATTGGAAAAAATCTTAGGTGAATAGCTCACATGGTGCATCAAATCTTTTCCTGATAATATCAAGCTTGCAGCATTTGATAGTGCCTCACTTTGATCAATGGGACAGCAAGGTGCTGGCAGTCTGGCCTCCTGAGAAACTTCTCAGGCAAAACACAAGTTTCCACTCCTTTGAGTTTACTGGAGTCATGTTTTTGTGTAGCATTAAAACAGGATATTTACTGATCTTGTCACAACTTATCATATTTTCTGATTTGAAAATGTTTCTGTTTAGAAATGTTTATTTCTATGTGGGTTTCTTTTGTTGGCTTGCATTTAGCCAGTGATTGTTCTAACCTATGGATTCATTCTATCAGAGGTCCTAATTTTGTTATATCTGTGATAAATAGAAGGATTATAAATCCAAATTTCTATTTCAAGGAGAAGTATGGGAATTCACAGCCCCAACTAATTACTTGATGAAAATTCTGAGTACTAATCATACTATAGTCAGAATAATTTTGTTTACAGATAATGTGCACTGCTGCATTTTGCAAAACTCTTCTGTATTATAGAGATTTGGTGTCATAGATTTGATGCCTTGAGAAAGATAAGGGATGGGGTTATATTTTGAATTTATGCAAAGCTACAAATGAGGAGAGGCATTCAGAAAAGGGAGTGCCCTTTCAGTAAAAATAAACTGCCAGGGAAGATTAGTAAGCAAACTATTGCAAATGGCTTCCTATTAAGTGTTATAAGGAAAAATTATATGTGTTAATTCCCTGATTTTATAATTGGCCTAGTAATAAAAAGTACTATTAAGGGTTTATATATATTTCAAAATTCAGCATAATCTGTGTTTTTAAGAGTTAAGTTTTTGACATAGCAGGAGACAAAGGAGTTTAACCCAAATCCCTCAGTGCTCTTACTGGGTGATTTAGGACCTGGTCAATTGATTTACAGATTATAGGAGCAACTTGTATGCATATTTAGCAGTGTATTCCATTGTTACATGTTATCAGCTTTAACTTTGTGTCATGCTATACTGTTTGTAAGAAATTTCTATTGTATATATTTTTTTAAATTACATCTAGGTTTTACTATCTGTTTTACAAACCTCTTCCCCCCCAGCTTCCTGCCAGCTGTGACATAGAAGATAAAAACTGGCTTTATTGTTGTTAACCTTCAGTAATTTTCCTTTTCTAATTTTGAATCAGTAATCAGTTTCATTGGAATGCAAATAATAATTCAAATTATATTTGTTATACTAACATTGGATTGAGGGTAAGCTTAAATACTAAGAATCTGCTTTTACTGATACTTGATTTGAATTCAGATACTCCTGCTTGTCTATAATCTGTGTTAAAACAGCCATTTTTCTGTTCAAGCTGGGCTTTACAAAGACCTTTCTTTGTTCCTCCTCAATTTTCAGTCTAAATCATTTAGATGATATATGTTAGTAAAAAACCATTGTACTAGGGTCTTAAGATTACAGGGAAAATAATTATATCATTTGCAATAGTACTGTAACTGTGTGTGCATATATATATATATATATTTATGTATGTATATAGACAGAATTGTATATAGTAATTGCCACTGATCTTCTTTTGTCTAAAAATATGAGCGTATTTAAAACTTCAGCTAAGGTTATGGCTCTACCTTTTTAGGTTTACTGTGAGCCTATTTGCATTATTGCAGGCTTGGGAGGGCCATTTAAACCTTACACAGAGAACAAGTGAAAGGATATTGCAGATATATTTTTATAGGATAAAGTTTTGTGATTAATACATCATTTGATTAATAAAGTATCTTCAAATAAATGCATTTTATTAAAAAAAAAGATAAGAGTAATATATATCTTGCCTTTATTTTGTACAGTAAAGATGATCCATTTTCTTCCAGCTGTTATGACACACAAATATATGCCAGCTGTGTACATTGAGGTGGGGTGTGTGACACATGGACATCCATAGTTGTATTATGAGTTGTGGTGCTTTTGTTAAGTCACTGTATTTTTATATTTAAAGAAAAACTTTAAAAGACTGAGAGATCTGAAATTAAATTTTAAATTGGTTCAAATATAATGGCCGAACTGTATGTTGATTGTGTATATCTTAGATCTTTTTCAGCAAGCTAATTCTGTGGGGATCAGGTAGCCTCTCTTTATTTTTTTATATGTTCCAAAGAGCTGCTTTTACTAGCTGAATTAGGAAATGAGTCACAGCTTTATAAATAAATTAATGAAGTTATGCTTCTATTGAGAAACTGGTGACTTATGTTATTAAATTTTTTCCTCTAAGTTGCAATTCAGTGTCTGGAGACGGTGTTTAAGATTACCCTGGAAGATACTCATCTTGCATCCTCCCAGCATTTGATAGAAATGTTCACAAATTCTATTCAAAAGGTAAGAATTTAATTTAGAGTCTAGAGTTACTCTTCCAATATGTGCTGAGGTTTCATATTCTATACACAATATTAAAATGCTGTATAGGTCAAAAAGATGTGAAAACTTAAGGAAAATATGAAAAAACCTACATTTTATTTCCATAAAAGCTAGTATAATGTGAATCTTTGGGGGCAGTGGGAGGAATTAATTTCAGCTAGACAAGGAAAATTCCATACAGAAAAAGAGTGGATGCATCATTCTCACTTGAAGTTTTTTATTCTTCCTTTAAGCATTTTTCAATTCCCAGAGATAAATGCTGATGTCATTTGTAGTTTGCTGATGCTTCTCACTTTTTTATGAAATTTTTTTTTGATAAAATCAGGGCTTATATATTAAAGGAAAAAATCTTGGGTTTTTTCCTATACAGAATGAGATGCTGCCTCTCTCACGTTCTTTACCAGAAGGCGTTGTAAAGGCTGACCAACTGAAGGATGAAGGTTTGTAATAAAAACAGAAATAAATTGCCTTATGCAATTATTATATTTTTGCATTATTGTGGGTAGCGATAGTATAGCAGCTGGGTGCCGTACACCCCACAAATAACTTCAGCTTATAGATTCTCTGGTGACTGCTATGTCGTTAAAGGGCTAGGTGATTTGTTCCATCCAGGAGCAAAGGAAATAATGGTTATTCTTTTCCTGGCTCTGGAGGTTGCTTAAAATCTAAGGGATAACATGTAAAGTTGGAAACAGTTCTAAGTAGCAGAAGCTTTAAAGAATGAACAGCTATTGTCTGGCTGTTTGTGCATGGAATTGTAATACAAGTTTCTACTTCAATTGAAATGGGTATGTGATGTCAAACATTGGTAAAAAACTGACCCAACAGGAGCCAATGGAAAAATTCTTGTGAACTTACTAGGGTTAATATTTCACATATGTGAAATTATTTGTGTGCTTTATAAAAATTGCAGACAAGCCAGTTGTTTATTTTCCCTTTGGCAGCTGTTGTGGTGAGGAAAAGCAGCTGTACCATAGAAGTCACTAATGCTGCCTAAGAAGGAATCCATGTTATTTCCCCTCAAAAAAGAAGGGGAGGGGAATGGAAAAAAGCATGTAGCACTAATAACTGTTATGAATTGTTATGGATTAATGCTTTCTGAATCACATTGCTTATGACCTGTTAGATTTTCAGGTAATTGAGTGTTATAGGAAAAGTAAGTAAACTTATAATTGCAAGGCAGATGTAATCCTCTCAAAACAGTGTGGAAGCATTTCTACTGTTTTTCAAAATTGATTCCATGTCTCTCTTATCTTAAAACTGGTCATCTGTAATCATAAATGCAATCCACTACAGGCTCTGAAAATGTTTTCCTAATTGTTGGAGTTGCTTATTAGCTCTTTAATTCTGAGAGTTCAAACATGGTTAGGTCACAAAAATGTGTTTGTCAGTTGTAACCTGCCTGCTGTGCATGCTGCCTTTTGTTTTGCTGTTACTGCCAACTCATGGAAAGTGAAGAATACTTCTAGGTCTCAGTATGGTTATTGAACTGTAGGAATAGTCAGCACTTTGTGGGTGTTACAGCTGTTTTAAATCTGTGACTTTGGTCTTGCTATCTTTCATTCCACAAGGGTCTGTGAAATAGACTGAGGAAATTAAATTAGTGTGCTATGTGTTAGTCTTTGCGAGATTTTACCAAAGTAATTCCACAGCTCTACTGAAAAAAATTGGAAGGGTCCAAACTTTAGCAAAGGACCAACTGAAGTGCTTGAAATGCCTCTGGTAATTTCCCATAATAAAATTAAAATTTCGCGTTCTGCTTTCTCTGTTGTTTTGATCCTCCACATCTTCGTACACATATTTATCACCATTATAATGCTTTTCAGTTATGAGTATTTTCTAATGTGAGTTAGAAAGTAAATTAGATAACTTGGTGAAGACTATTTGATGTGTATTTTCAATAATGTCATAATTCTGTAACTGTGATTTCCTCATTTCTATCTGTATGCCCTTACCAATGGAATAACTTCTCTCCTTTTTGCGGCCACCAGCCTGCTCCTCCTCTTGTCTCAAGCGAGATATAATGTTTGTAGAAATTAGCTAATGAATGGCAAAACAAAATCAGGGAGCTGGACTTTCTTTCCTGGTAACTAGGAGGTAATAAACCCTTCAGACTACTCAATACTTTAATTTACCTGCCTTGTATATCATTTGACACTTTGGCTTAGTGTAAGATGTGTAAGAGCACAGATTATGTGCAGGTTTGTATGGTGGCAGCCTGTTCGTAAGGAGATCTGTGTTTTATCACCACAGCATAATTATAACAATAGGTAGTATTTTCAGTATAGAGGACACATGTTCAAAAGTATAACCATTTGTGTAATTTTTTGGCTTAAGGATTTTGTATGATATTAAAATAGAATAATAAAGTTGCTTTTCCTTATCTCAGCAGAGTTAGTAGATGTAGCTATTTTTCTGTTTTCCTTTAGCAAGGTTGCAGCTGGAGAGAGAGATAACAAGAAGGGTATGCACTGATATTATTTGCAACTTAGCCTTGTACCCTGGGTCATCTTCAGACCAGTATCAGAAATTCTAATGCTGATAGTCATTAATGGTATTTTTGTTTTAAAGGAACACTAACTGCTGCAATCTTGCTGAGTGCAGCTAACTTGCAAGGCTTTTTTGTCTGACAGCATAATTTAGCGTACAGATCTTTACCTTAGAACAAAGGAAATCTGCGTAAACAGTGGGCCCCTAGAAACAAGAAAGATATTGTTGCATTCTGTGTGTATTTTGAAGGTATACATGCAAGTACAGTTTGTTTGACTTCTCACTGGAAGGGACTGCTTACTATAATTACAGTCTAGTACAACACCACTAGAGGATGTGATTTTGTACTACTCTGATGATACTTTGTTACTCAGATCTGGTTTTATTCACTGAGCTGTGCTCACAAATGAATGCAAGTACAGTTGTTTCAGTCAGTGCAAGCACTGAGGATTTGTTCCACAATCTTGCTTTCTTTCAGAGATAAACTGTTGCACTGACTGAACTTTCCTAGCCTTTGCTTACGCAGTTACCTACATCAGTAGTAACTTATTGACCCTATCCCTTGACTTGTTTGTTTTAGAAGGTTTAAATATCTGGCTGAAATACAAGAAGTCAGTGGAAGTCTGTAATTTTCCTGACAATTTCTTGACATTTCTAGGAAATCAAGGCTTCTGTAGGATCTAGCTGGCCAAAAATTGATAGTAGCAGGACCACAGACAAGTTTGGACACTCTGAACTAGGATTTTTTACTACTGTGTCATAAGGATAGACATAAACTACCACAATTGCCTTGTGTTGGGGACAAAAGAATGCATGAAGTGTCTTTTGCTTTCAAAGACCTTAGTCCAGAATTTTCCGTCCATAGAGAAGTTATATGAATGTTTCTGGGTTTTTTTCCACTGGACTTAAAACATAGGAAATGTGAAACTTTGTTACAGAGTAGAAGTTCTAAGCTTCCTTGGTGAGAAATTTTACTTCTTAATCTTTTTAGATTGCTTATGCTATAAGCATTTTTCATTATCTTAATGAGTTAATTACATAGTATCACAA
This sequence comes from Pycnonotus jocosus, assembly GCA_013400435.1. NCBI lineage: Eukaryota > Metazoa > Chordata > Aves > Passeriformes > Pycnonotidae > Pycnonotus > Pycnonotus jocosus. The sequence goes on from VWYP01033185.1 coordinate 76,009, forward strand.
AAATGGGGCTTATGTTCTTAGTTTACTTTTGTTTGATTTTTTGTGTTATTTAGATAGTTACAAGAAAGTTGTTGAGACATAAGAAAATTAGATTAAAAAATGAACATAGCATATTGGGCTTGCAAATATAGTTAAGACTGATGAGTCTACATTAGAGTGGAACTGCAGTTACAATGAAGCTTCTCAGTGAAGTGATCTTTCCTTAACAGCAGAAACTAGCTGGAAAGTCTGAAATACCAAAATAAAAAGAGGAAGGTTTCTGTGATGTGCTGCAATGTACATAAAAGACTTCACAGACATAGATATTTTTACTTGCATTATTCCATGACTTTTCTGTTTAAAAGAATGTATCTCAAAAATGTGCAGTGATAACTCACTTATACAGATGCTATAAGGTAGCCACCCTGTTTCTTTCATACAGAGCTGTCTCATCTAACTACATACTGTTTCATCTAATTGCTTAAAAGATTTTTATAATTTATTTCAGGTAATAATCATATGAAGGAAGAAAACTATGGTGCTGCAGTGGATTGTTACACAAGGGCTATAGAGCTGGATCCAAATAATGCAGTCTATTACTGCAACAGGTAAAAGCAAAATGATACATACCTTTCATTCTTGGACTTTGTTAACATTATTTTAAAGATAAATTGTGAAGTAGGTCAAAATAACATGAGGCTAGAAACCCCACTATTTAGGAATTGATTGTTAGATTTGTAAAATTAGAGTGAAAGTGAGCTCGTTCAACATCTCTGTATCAGTTAAAATGAGCTTTAAAATTACTTACAACTTTTCAGAACGGGTATTGTGTGCGTCAGTTTGTCTATATTAAATCACAAGATAGGCTGTGATTTCCAGCCTGCTGAGAGTAGTAAAAGCCTTTTTCTCTGGTATTCTAGTGACTCAGCTGCTCTTTCTATCTCCTCAAGTACTAGCTACCTCTGGCAAAAAAAAAATCATAATGCAGGAATACCATTTCAGAGATTTCAAGCATTTTGTAGATACTCAGTCCTTTCATGTGCGACCTGTTGAAAAATAACAATGCTGCTGTTACAGTTTTCTTATCTAATCTGTTCTTTACCATCATGAATGAAGAAGACATAGTGATTTGGCAGCAGGTAAGCTTGGAAGGGCATGTTAACCTAGTCACAGCTGTCTGCTCTTGCAGAACACTGCCTGGAAGACCAGCCCAAGAGCAAAGGCAGTCTTGATTTTAGGCCTTACTGGAATGAGCCCACCTCCAGAGTGCCTCCATTATTAATTTAAGGATACATTAAGTGCTGTCGATCTGGCCTTGTGAACTGTAGCCACTGGCTTTTTGAAGCTCTGCATCCATTGCTCCAGAGTTTAGTTTATGATAAATACAAATGAAAGATTCAGTGTTTAAAGGCAAGTTTAAAGAGAAAGGAAATTATGCAGTTTGCTAACATTTTACACATTTAGGTTGGCAGTTCAACAGTGTAAATCATCTATATTCCTTGAGAAAACTGATCACGAGTCACTTTATGTATAAAATGGAAATACCAAACCAGATTCAAAAGCCTTCCAAAGTCAGTGGAAGTTTCCTCAGTAGGGGCTTAAATGTCAAAGTTGTAATTAGCAAGAGCAGAAATAATTTTTGTGTTGCATCACATACCACATTTGGGAGAACCAAAATGAATCTTGATGTCAGTCAGTACAGTATTGTATGTAATTATTTAAATGAAAACAAGAGTTGTTTGGAGTTTTGTGGATGATAGATTATTTCAATAACTATATACCTTAAGTTCGTTTGGGAGCCATGGGGACATGCTGCATTCAGTGGGATTGCTTCTTATTCACAACAGTGCAAAAAAGAGTGGGCTGATATGCCCTCAGAATTTTAACTGGATATGTAAATCTTCTTGTGAACATGGAAAAATGTTTTCTGTTCAAACACATGTGAGAACAAGCATTGCCCCCAGCTTTTATTTATAAATCTTCACTGGCATCTGTGGAGTTGGACAACTGTTAAACAGCCCAAAATAGATAAGCAGTACCATTCAGAAGACATTTTAATCAAAGTCAGAAAAACCCATGCAAATTGGAGCTAATCACAAGAGAAAGGATTCTTAATAAAAAAGAGATATGCTTTGTGGAGTGAAAATACTATAATTTCTATGATTTTTTTTTTAACCAAGGAAGAAAAAATGAGAGTAGCTTGAGACATTTCAAACTGGTGAAGTTTTGATGATTAATGTGTTTCAATGTCCTTTTTAAAGTGGTCAAGTCTTTAATCTTATTGTATTAATATCTGCAACATTTAGTATTTCACAAGTATAGAGATGCAACTGTAATTTAGCAATGCAGACGTTATTGAGAAATGTTAGTGTGATTTACCTACAAGCTTGAGTTGACTTCTAAAAACCTGAGCAGAGAAAAATCACAGCATTCCTTTGAATGGCTGTAAAATGACACCTCTTGCTGGAAAACACTAATTGTATAAAATATTTTTCCTTAAACAATGATTTTATATAAATTACTGCTTGACATTTTCACTTCTTGAAATAGGCTTTATGATTTATTTTGTGCATAGTCATATGCTAGATCTTAGACAGTTCCTTTGTCCTTTGTGTCCTCAGAGGTGAGTGCATGTTCCCCAAAACCATGGCCAAGCAATGCACTTGGGCACATACTTAGCTCATAACATTTGCTTGTCCTACTTCATTAAAGAAAGTTAAACATAGCCTAAATAGTGAATGAAAAGTAAGATTAAAGATTAAATAAGTCACAAACCTGTGAATATCTGGGTTTGGGGTTTGGTTGCTTTGTTTGGAGTTGGTTTGGTTTTGATTTTTTGTGCATTTTTTGATTGGTTGGTTGATAGTTTGGTTGGGTTTTTTTTTTTTTTGACAAAGCTTCATTTCCTTACCGTCTTTCTCTTAGGGCTGCTGCTCAAAGTAAGCTCAACAATTTCAGGGAAGCAATAAAGGACTGTGAGAGTGCCATAGCAATAGATCCAAAGTACAGCAAAGCATATGGAAGAATGGGGTAAGCCAATAGAAATCTGTATAAACACTGAAGACCCATGTATACATCACCATAGATTTTCTGTAATACATGGAGCCATTACAGAACATTTGTTGTTGTGTAAATATAGCAATCTTCTGAAGATGACCCTATCAGACTGTCAGCTCTTTTTATATGTGGTTGATATCAGCATTTTCATCAGATTTCATCAGTTTGCAGTTTTCTTCTTTCTATTTATCAGCTTGCTGGATTTAGTTTAGGAAGTAATGATTTTTTTTTCCTACCTCCTAACTAGTTACAAGTAATCAAAATTCTGCTGTTGCAACACTGAATCTGTTAATGATGCTGTTAGAGAACAGCATTGGGGCTTCGCACTAGCAGGAATAGAGCCTTAATTTTTCTGTTCAGTAGCTCTTTGGAAGCAGATATTTTAAGAAGAATAAGCAATGTCTCTTTGGCAGGTTTTCTCAGCAATGTCTGAGTGATTACCTGCATAGCCTCTTCAGGGTGGTTTTAAGTGTTACCTGAAAACAATGTCAGGAATGCTCTAACAGGCTTGGTTTGAGCGAAGGCCCATTCTTCCAAAATGTCTAGCTTTGAATTTTCAATAATCAAGTGCATTGTGGTAGTGAACTTAATGCTGCATATGTCTTTTGAGGTTATATTTATACCAGTAAATTAAAAAATGCTTGGGATTGTTTGTTGAGTCAGTTGGCACAAAATGGCTCATGTCCATGTTATAAAAATTTAGTTTGCAGTATGGAATGGCCACATCCAAACAACTTATTGCTAAACTGCATTGGTCTGTGTTAAATCCTGAACTATGCCCTGAAACTGTCTGTGATAATTCTTGTTGGTCTGGGACAAAACCATATAGGGGACATTTATTTTAAGATAAAATGTAGTGGAATTCTATCACTTAAAAACTTTCCATAATGCAATTCATTCTACTAATACCAGCCTAGACAAAGGAGCTTTTGAAATGATGAATTAATTTCAAAATTTTAAGTTGAATTGGTTGTTGAATTGGTTTTGTTTCATTTAACTCTCCTTAGATTGTTTCTTCATATAGCACAAACCAAGCTCCCTTGATTTCACTGATACAGAGGGATGCTACGGGCTGATTTAATTGGAGATTATTTTAGAGTTTGGGGTGTAAGACCAATGTGTCTTTGATACACACTGAAAGTGGGACCATTCTCAGGCAATCAAGCTTCTCTTTATTTTATTGTCTGGTTGTTTAAATAGAAGACATATTTTGAGCTACAACCATTGCTTAACCCAGCAGATGAGTAAACATTTGGCATAGGCTGAATAAGGAAATCGTGCTTGTTTAGTAATAAGTGAAAATCCCACACCCATGCCTCTAGTGTAGAAAACACCTTATCAACAAAAAATCCTCATGAAAAAGATGTGGTCTCTGTATGCATTATGGAGACATACCTGTTTTTCTCAGAATTTGAAAGAAATTCTTTATATGTCACCGAAAGATGCATAAATGCCACAAATATACAGAGATGGGAGCCATTTTAAAGTGGGAATGTCAGTTGAAGGTGGTACTTCCATGATCCTGAAAAACAACTTGTCTGGGTAGGAGGTGTGAGGAAAGAAATTGTCTGCTGTTCTAACTTGTACTGTGCTCCAAGAAACTTTCTCTATAAAATGCTTTTACTGTAAAAAGTACTATTGCATCACAGAAATAATGGATTGCATTTCTTGTCTGGTCAGAAACTTATTTTGGCAAGTTAATGGGACAAAAGGGAGACTGTTTTTAATAGGGATAAATGAGTTAAGAGAAAAAAACACTAATATTGTGTGGGTTCCTCCAGGAGCAATATTGGAAATTGCTAGAGTTTCATACTTTTACCGAGAGTGATGACAATCACAGATGTATCTAAAACGCTGAACTTATTTGCATGAGACAAAAGACCAGGGTCTGTTAGTGGGCATAAGCACAGGCTTATCAACCCAGGCTGTGTAGCTCAGCATCAGAAGGTGAACTGGAGTACTAAATAGCTGAATGTGTGTTACACAAATCTTTTACAAAATGTGGAAAAGATCAGTTTAGTTTTTTGATCAGTATAAATTGAAAATACAGTAGCAGATAGAACTGAAACTGCAACCAGATGGATTTCTGGAATAGTTCAAAGAAAGATGATATTTTAAATATAGATAATCAAATTTGAAAACAAATACTGCTTAAAAGAAGTAGGTCTGTCCTGTGCTCTCATGAGCTGCTGGAGNGAGAAAAAAATCCATTATGCTGAATCTTGTAGGTCCAGTATTTTAAAATAATGATAATAATAATATAAATATTTTATATAAATGTATAAAGACAACAGTATAATTATCAAACATCTTCCATATTGAAACATTAATATAGTAATTATTATATTAAAAGTGTGTCTGTGTATATATATATTAAAAATGTATTTGTAGGTCCAGTTTTTTAACATTGCATAACTCATTTTAAGAGTATCTCTGCCCTACTTACCCATGTAAGTTTCAAAATAATCTCTTGAGTAAAAAGAACTGGAAAAAACACTTAGAGCTCATGCAAAAAGTCAAAGATGCTAGATCCAGCTTGTGCTCTTAAAGTGACTAAGTCACTTGATGATACCAAGGAGTTTTTAATGAAACTTGCATATATATGCAACAGACAATGCAAGATGTGTTCTTGAGGGATCCCCTTTTCTGCAAAAACAAGTGCTTACAATAAGCAGTAGTACCACAATAACACAACCTGTTTTAATTAAGTGGTCAAGCTATAAATCAGTTGTGAGAGGCTGTTTTATTTAGAACAGAAAATGTATCATTAGCTTTTAATGATCATTTATGTTCTAACCAGGATTTCTTTATTTCACATTAGGTTGGCTCTGACCTCAGTGAATAAATATGAAGAAGCAGTCACCAGTTATCAAAAAGCACTGGATCTTGATCCAGAGAATGACTCTTACAAGTCAAATTTGAAAATAGCAGAACAGAAGCTAAGAGACGTGTCCAGTCCTGTAAGTTTGCTCTGTATCTATATATTTACAATAGTTTTAACTGGGATTTTGTAGGAAACTTAGCTTCAATTGCAATTTATTTGTAGACTGGAACTGGACTGAGTTTTGACATGGCAAGCTTGATAAACAATCCTGCCTTCATTAGTATGGTGAGTATATCTCAAGGTTTGCATTATCCCATTTTAAAATTGGAAGAACAACTGTTGTTCAATAATACAAGCAATTTTAATTATTTTTATAGCAATGGTTTTATTACACTGAATTTCAACTTTTCTACATAATTTTATACTCAAAGCAAGGAATGAAGCATGTATCTCTAGTAATGCCTGTCATATTTCCAGCTCATTCTCTGTTACTTATAGAAAAAAACACATGTAGGTTAGCTATGCTGTTTTTATGTATAATGTGACAGTAAAGATCTTGTCAACAGCATGATGAAAATTTCTTTAATTCTTCACAGAGCAGTTAACAATGATACAAGGACTAAAGTAACTCTCCTTCAGCAGAACTACCCAAGAGACCTTTCTGTTACTACTCTTTTAAATTATCCCCAATAACCTTAAGAGTTCAAAAATTTCATAGCATATAGTGCATTATTTTATGTTCAGTAAAATAACAAATTGTGTATTTCTCCCTTAGCATTCTTTTTTTTTTTTTTTTCCTTGCATGGCTTTCTTAGCTGAATGGAATTAATTAACTTTGTAGAATGGAATTTGGAGAAAAGTAAATGAAAAACCCCACGAGAAATAACCCCCAAATTTATTTCCTTTAAGAAAGCAGCTAAAACTGTACAAGCCCTCTGGTAGCTTCACTGGAACAGCACATTTCAACCAGAGTTTTTGTGTGGAAGTGCACTGCATTCAAAAGGGATCCATATGTCTGGCTTGATAACATGGTCCAAATAGTAGAGACAGTAGGCAAGGAAAGAGGGAGCAAGTTCTCTGATGGCATTCATGATTAAATAGCACTGGAACTCTGTGTATTACTTCTCTGGCCACTTGATGTACTTAAGACAACCTGTGTCTGTTTAGAATCAATGATGTATGGAGCTGGCTTTGGGGAAAGGATCTTTTATGTTGTTTCCAGAAGATGCCTGGTGAAGTAGATACAACAGAGGGCCTTTATCCAGGAATGAATCAGTTATTTTCCCAAGGTGTAGTTACTTGATTTTTGTTAACTACATCAGGGATGATGTTAAATTAATTTTGTTACTTGTAGTTTTGTTAATTGCCTCACTATCTGACCTTGAGAAAATTGCTTGTAGCCTCAGTTTTTGGCCCCTAAACTAGCTAAGGCTTATTACTGATGGAAGAAACTAACCCTGTACTGAGCACAGAATTGACCTGCATGTGACATTTTATATCTAACTATTAACTGGAGAAAAAGTTGATTTACGTTTGAGTTATCTATATATGATGACATATTAATCAATAAAATGAATATTGGATATATCTGATTTTTGTAGTATCTTTAATAAGAGAGGTAAGAAGCACATACTGTGTTTTGTCTACTGGTGGTGCATTCATGGAGACACTGATTTCTGTAGGAATTAGATTACTAACATTGAAAAATCACTTTTTTTTTTTTCCTATAGTATCAGTCCATAGACACCCTTACACTATACAAATGCAATATCATTTTAGAGGTATCTAATGAATGAGGAATTTAAATAGCCTTATGCTTACTACAAAATAAGAAGATATGCAATTACCAGAGAAGATATATATTACCACAAAACCATGGTACAAAGTAAGTCCACAGTCTGGTTTGATCCAAAACATTTTGTGGCCCATAATCTTAACTTTTAATTCCTGGTACTAATAATAATAATTGCAAAATTGATTTATCCAGGCTGAGAAGCAAAAAACCCCCAAACTTTCATCCAAGAAGTCCAGTAGAAAACATTTGTAATTCTTCAATGTTTTATTTGTTTGTTTAGTTTTCTGGTACTGGGTTTTTTATGTTAAATGGCTTGTCATATTTTTCATGTCTGAATCTGTAATCACTATTCTTTTTTAACACATAACAAATTGTATCAGCTTCATTTCCATGAAATACATTGCTGTACTAATTCTTTTTGCTCTGCATGTAACCTTAATTTTGTAATAAAACAGAATGCAGCATGTGGGTTTTTTCCCCATGTTTTTCTCAGTGATAGCCAAGTAGTAAATGTTTTATAATTTCAGCTGTATGTTGTCTATTCTAGGCAGCAAGCTTAATGCAAAATCCTCAAATTCAACAACTGTAAGTATTAAAACAGGGTACCATTAAAACAAATGTCTTTAGATGTTTGACTTAATAAAAGATGTACAGTACTTATAGCTATATTTTTGAAATGTAGATATATTACTGAAAATGAAACTTTATTTTGCTTATTGTAAAAATGTAGTTTCTTCTCCTTAGTTACTTCAACTTAGTTCCTCTCAGCAATTCAAAAAAGAACTGGGGCTTATTGCTTACGGTAAAGGTAAGCACAGCCCAGTACCAACACTGTGCTAACTGTTCCAGGATGTCTGGGATGATGTCAAACGCCATTGGTGGCCCTGCTGCAGGGGTTGGTGGCCTTTCGGATCTGTCCAGCCTGATCCATGCGTAAGTAAGAACTGCACAATTTGAACTGTCACATTTGCAATAGGATAACTGTGCAACATCTGTTTAAAAGGGTGCAGTGTCAAGTGAATTATACTGTGGTCTATTGCCTCTGTTTGTTTTTAAACCCAAGAACCTGAAGACTTACTTTCCAGGACCTTGTTTGTTTGCTCCATATATTTCCATCAAATGGAATGAATGAACTGCAGGGTGCTCAGCTTCACTTTCTAGTACTCATATGTTGTAGTTTTCTAATGCCACTTACTAAAAACATTCCTTTAAATCTTTTAAGTACTCCTACATGTGCTTTCCAAATGTGTGGATAAATTTACTACCTGATTATCTCAGATACTAGAAATTTAGGAAAGCTACAGATTTATTTTAGAACAAGTCAAACCAATTTCTGCTCTGACATCCCTCCATTTAGATGAGGAATGCTTCAGAGAACTCAGCATAATGAAGAATACCTTTACAAAAACCAGGACCCAAGGCTTTTATGCCATAATGATGATATCCATCTGGAAGGGTCTGCACAAAAACATGCCATTTCCTTATATGCCAAGATCTCTTATGGGGCATACAATTTTACTTTATTTCAGCATTCTAGCCAATTTCAAACTATTTTTAAGTTTCACCTCATCAGGGCAAAAGTAATTTATGATTTATATCACAGACAGAAATGTCTCACTGCAAAATTCTAGGGCTATTTTCACAAAAAATGTGTACTACACAGACATCTATAAAAATGTGGCTTTCCTTCAGTCTGCACTGCAGTTTGAAGGAGCCTTTATAGTTTGATACTTGCACAAAATGTGGAAGTAACAAAGAGGACAAGCTAGGCTTTTCATGAAGTCATATTTTTTACTTGTTTTTTCTTAGTAAACAAGTGTTATGCTTCTCTTATACATTGAATTAGTCTCCCCTATTAATTCAACTCTTAAGCTACAACTGTTACAGATAGTTCTATTATTACTTCAGTCACGAAAGATATAAAAATTGGACAGTATGCCTGCTTTCAACTAATGACATCTTCACAAGTACAAGTCAGCAGCTGCATACTGCATTTCTGGAACCATTAATGTAAGGTAGCACGCCAACTCTAAGAGTAGTTACTTTGAACAGTTAGAGTGGATCCTCTCAAAAAGAAGGGAAGAAATCACTGGAGCAGATGTGTTATTTTACCATAAAAGGTAATATATTTTGTAAGGTGATACTTTTCTCCTCCATGTTATCAAGTAGAAGTAATATTACTAAAGAAAGAAAATAAATTTATGATGATGATGAATCTGTTTGGAGATATGTCAACCAGATAAATTCATGATACTGTAAATCAAGATATCTTTAATCTTAATTTTAATGTAATGCAGCTTGCAGCTGAATTGGGATATCCTGTTTTCTTACAAATGCTGATTTCACTTGCTGATTTCACTTAAAACTGTTCAACACAGGGGGCAGCAGTTTGCACAGCAGATACAGCAGCAGAATCCTGAGCTCATAGAGCAACTGAGAAATCATATCCGGAGCAGATATTTGAGTGGCAGCACTGAAGAACATTCCTGACTTCAAGGAATCATATGAATTGGAATGATACATAACCCCAAAATGCATACCATAGTTAGTAGCAAAAGCACCATTGTAACTCTTCTGCTTGAATAGAAGACAGAAAATTCTTTGTGTGTGTTTGCAAACAAGAAAAATCTGGTAAACAGATCTCTTGCACATAACTTGGAACATAGCGTTTATGTATAGTTACTCCTCTGAAAATTAATACACTGAATAGGTGATTTATTCCAATCCCAAGGTCCAAGTCATTTCAGTATGTGCATCAGATTGACCTCCGGGGCTACTGAGTGAGGAGGAGTTTTGTAGTGTGCTGGTCTTGCCCAACAGCTACTTCTAAAATGCTAGTGTAAAAGACATGTTACTCATATAGTGTGAATTATGATGGCTGTACTCCTTCAAACAGCATTGAAAAACTGAATTATTGAAACAATAGGCCCATCTGATGTGCCCTTTTATAATGAGCATTAAGTAGTGTTGGAGTACAGAGTGTACTTCTCATGCTTGAGAAGTCTCTTTCCTTGATCCTGTGGAGTGGCCTTCATGAGTAACAGGAAATATTTTTCAACTTCATTGGGCAGAAGAGAAGGAGATAACTGCATATGAAGGAGTACCACACATTGTAGAGAACGAGAAGATAATAATTCTGTGTAGGATAATGCACAGAAATCAAAATGGAACTTGTTTTGGGAAAGGAAAGAAGTTGTAGGCTTTTCTAGTGCCATGTATACCCTCACATCACGATGGTAGCCTTGGAGGTCAGAACTATGGCACTATGTTCCTAGGCATGGCAAGCTGTATTACATTCCGTATGTATGCAGTATTTAATATAAACTTAAAATTCTTAACTGTAATAAGCTAAAACTGAGCCTGTGACTGTACAAATATCTAGTACTGAAAATTTTAAAAAAGAACTGCCTTAGAAGGATTCTTTTTCTATTCTTGTGTGATAAATCACTGGCTTAAACAATTGGGGATTTTTTTTTAATTACACATATCTATCTAAAATGATGGTTATATAGTCAAGATTTTTCAACTCTATAGTATTTGTTTCTTGCTCAGTTAATATTACTCTTGCAAGACTGCTGCTCTTCTGTACGTCTGGTATGTTTTTTTACTCTGCTTACTGTTCACACTGCTTTCTGATATGAAGTACACCCGTTCTCAACACTTTCCTCTTTGTATATCTAAACTAATTTAAGGAGCCTGCTTTGATTTCTTAGACAAAGTGATCTCTCATGGCCAGTTAGTCTGGAGGTGGTACGTGGAAGAGTAACAATAGACTCCCAAATGGAGAAATACACAGGAACTCCTGAACCTCAGACTTTGTATCCAATTGATCTTGTGCTCATAAAAGAGCTCCTCCAGCAGAAGCAAATGCAAAATTTGGGGCTAAGTAATATACTTGATTCTAACAAATATAGTTATAGTTATAGTTGTGCATCTGTGGTATAAATCTTACCCTACTAAACCAGACAGAAAAATGCAATTGGATCCAAGGAGAAATGAAAGGAATTAGAGAAAACACAAATCTAGGAAATCCATATTACCATATGCTGAGTAAGGAGGTAAAGCTTAATGGATAAACAATTTCAAGACATTTCATACTTTATTGAATAGCATGCCTATGTACAGCATTAAAATGTTTTTTAAAACTCTCTCTTTAAGTTGGTGTAGCAGCTGCTTTCTTCAGGCTGTAGAGATACTTAAGCTTTACATTAAATATATTTTCAAGTAACAGCTTCTGACTCAACATCTGATGACAAGAAAGAAAATCCCTAAAAGAATTTTTTTTCAGAGGTAGCTCAGATCCTGAATCTAATCCATTCAAGGAAATTTAAGTTCAATTACACTGAGTAGGACAGGATACTGTTTAGAAGGAAGATTTATGGAGGCTCTGGGTGGGCTACAAAAAGTGTACAAGTATAACTTGGAATAGTGTGTTGTGTCAGGAGAGAAGCATTGCACCTGGTATGTATACTGTTAAACTTCACAGCTCCTTTAAATTCTCTTTCATATCTTCAACTGCTCAAAGTGTGTTTTTTCCTTTGATAAGGGATACCAAAAAATCCATAGTGGGATTGGACAGGTCTGCCAATATTTCTCTACAAACTCAAATTATTCTCACTTTGCAACAGCAATCCTCAGGCAGTCAGTTACTTTTCTGCTGCAAGAGAGAGTGTTAAGAATTCAATCAGAGTTCCTTAAGAACTATGACATATGTTAATATCCAAAGAGGGCAGAACAAGTTGTGTACTGGTACTGTACAAGCTCCATAGCTTACTGGATTTATGGGAGAACAATCCCCAAAGGTTAGATGGAATGAAGCACTGGTTAGTTATCTGAAAACTACTCTTGAAGTCATCTTAATGGAGTTGTAACTTTCATTTCCCATGCTACAATATTGTTGTGTTTAGTTCTTACTTCAGATAGCACACAGCATATATTAAAACCTTAACAGCATTAGCTAAGCCTTCAGGAATGTGCTACAACTGACTGGCACAAGACTTTACTAGTAAACATTCTCTGTTTCTTGTGTATTAACAGAAAGGGCTTTATAGCCTAAACAAAAAACAGTGAAACCAGTAACAGGAGCTGTCATTACATGCTTTTCCACTGAAACCACGAACAGAGAGATCATTTGTGCTAAAGTCTGCTTTTCTTTGAATTGCCTAGATTGTTTCAATCATGCAACATGTCTTAATCACAGGGTGTGGAAGAAATCTTTTCCTGCGTAGTAACTGCACTGTATCTTGTGCTAAAATTTTTCATCCTGCTAGATAAAAGTGGTAAACCACAATCCCTGCAAATATTGCTTTAATTTAAGGTCAGTTGCAGTATATTGTTCAACTGAGCAGATCTGCATTTACATCTAATTGGTTTTGTATCATTACTGTTCCATCAGTGTATAATAATTTGTTAGAGAAGAAAATATTTTGCAATCAATTGTAAATTCCTGTAACCTGCTTGCATGGGAGTATATTCTTCTAACTATGATCATAAAGACACCTAATGAAATACTCAGCTTAGAAATTGTTTCAGTTGCACTCTTGGTTTTGTAACAAGTGCAAAGTAAAATCACTCACGCATACTACCAATTAGCTCTGTAACTTTGAATAGATTGTTTCATGGCAACAGAAAGTCATACTGGCATAATGCAACTTGTCTACTATTTCTGTATCTCTCCTACCTCTTACTGCCATGTGGTTACATCTCCTTCAATTTGTGTAGTTTAACTTGAAGATATATTATAAATAAAGTAATATACTTTTTTGTCTGTATAGTTGTGGTTTTCTGGTTTAATTTTTTTATGCATCTCAAGTAACAGGTAAATTGCATTTTTTAAATACCTGTTCATGTTTATCACATAGGCAGGATACATTTTTAGTTCACTGGTTCCTGTATGGACTTATTCCCTCAATATATGAAGCTGGTCCTAAATTTATCCAATATTTTAACACTGAATATTACACTTAAGATTTTATACAAGGGAAATAGTGTCAAAACTAATGAAGTTGCTAAGTACCAACATGGTAGCTGAGAAAGACAAGCTGCTGATTAGAGTCTTTAACACTAGTTTACCTAGTGCTAAACTAGGAAAGACAGTCACCATTTTATCCACTAAATGGCTACGTCTGGGTGACCATAGATATTTCAGCCAAAAATATATCCAGTTTTTGTCAAAATAAAGCTAGAGAAAAGCACATTGTAGTGCTTGACTAAACTTCTTTCTGTATACGCTTTAGAGGACTTGATCTAAGACAGCAGTGCAGGATTGGTTTTTTCCTTTTTTTTTTTTTTTTCCTTAAAAATCTATTTAAATGCCTCAGGGATGGAAAGAATTGGCACCACCTTATTTTAACAATAAAAAACTACCTGAGTTCTACTATTTTAGTTTTCAGTTCCCTACTAATTGGAAAATAACATGCCTGTTAACAGCATGTCCAGTATTGCAGGGAGCACAGCTCTGCTTATGACTGCAGATAATTGGGACAGATTTGCTGTAATGCTTCCTCTTCAAAGAGTGAGCCACAACCAACACAGTCTTTGGCTTACACTCCACTCCCTAGCTCCTACTGCCTAAACAGTGCCAGCTGCACTCTTTCATGTCATGCCTTTATCAGGTTTTATTTCCCATGGCTATACATATACCATGCAAATACACTGCCGTGCCAGGCACCTCATATCATATTTTTGGATTTGGATTCCAGGAACTTGTCTGTAAAACATCAGTTCCTTTGAACTGAAGCAGTTTTGTCAGTGCCATGATTTTAAAAGAGTTTAAATACTTAAAAAAATTAAAATAAGAAAAATAAGCACAAAATGCTAGTTTTTCTTATCAATCTCATCCCCCTGTCCTGAGTTGATGTAAAGGCAATATAATTTGCTAGAACTACACTTGTTTCAAAGGTTTTATTTTTAGTAGATAAAATGCATATGCATGTTTTAAAAGATTTGGAAACATTCAAGAAACATTCACAGAGAAATAAAATAATCATTAGCACATTTACTGCTACATAGGGATTTGATTTTGTTTGTACTCATTTTAAAACAATTGACTGCAAAAACATGAAGATGTTGGTCAAAAGAAAAAAGCGCCCAGTGAAACTACAGAATTTTTTCTTCAGCTTTGCTTGACTTCTGAAGAAACTACACAGACTTGTGCAATATCATCATACTCGTATGTTCTCTTCAAAAATGTGTCTGTAAGTCTTAGGCCAGAGACACTCTAGAAGGGGAAAAATATTTGTAAGAGTTGTTATTAGAAAGAACTGTTAATATTATAAAACAGCTGTTTTCAAACAAAACTGTACTAATAACTTACCTGCAATCCCTGCACTGAAGACAACAATGTAAGTGCAAGATGGAGGGATGAACTTGGGTGCAGCTTTCCAAGTTGCCTTCCTGAAACTCCGCACCAGTGGATGGAATTAGTATTGCACATTTCTAAAACCAGGTCCATAGTCCTTTCACTGCTAGAGGAAATTGAAAAACAAGAATAAACCTGTGGGCTTTTTAAAGCATTCAAAGACTGCAGACATGTAAAAGCTTGATTATTATTCAGGTTACTAGTAATCAAGATTCATAAATAATTATAAGGTGGCAAGCAGTATTTATTGCGATGCACAGTAATTCAGCTGCAGACAGCTCTCTTTGACACAAGCATCCTGTCAGGCGTTTAGCAATACTGGGTAACATAAAAGTGTTTACATATTGGATGGACTACAAGCTTTTCATGAGAAGTATCTGCAGGCCAGATACACGCTTTAATCTCTGGGCTCAACTTCTGTTTAGAATTACTTCATTTAATGTCACTCTTGCAAACATAAGATGAATTGTGAGAGAACTATGAGGTGCAATCATAAATAATATTGCAGACAGATTCATAGAATTCCTCTACAGATTTTTGGCTATCTCCTAGTTCAGTATTAACAGATCATGATAGAAGTTTTTTAGTTGTAGTTCTTTGGGGCTTTTTTAATCTCTGTGTTTCAAGTAGTTTTGTGTTACCACAAATCACAGTAAAGACCAGATTTAAGTAGTTTCAGGAGGAAGTACGGAAACATTAAACGAAACCAGCCACAACTCGTGCACTCAGGAAAAAGTACAAGAATCACATGACATTGTTACCTGCAATTTGTTATTTTACATGTAATGTCAAAAGGTTCTTCCAAATTTACAGTATCTGGTATTGTCTCCAATGAAAGCCTTACATCACCATAACCAGGAGCCTAAAAAGGAACAAGAATGTATATTCTCAGATATTGGATAGGGAAATGGAAGTTTTTACCAAAGTCTTCATTTCCTGGAAGAAACCTGTAATAAGAGAAATCTGAAGAAAGAAGATTGATTGTGCTTTTGATTAGTATGGAAATCACAGCAGCTCTCCATCTTCAACCAATGAACACCTTTTTCATAGGTTTAACAATTCATCAGATAAGGATGATCTTCATTATTACATTTTTCAGGAGAGTTTAAATCCCTAAAGTTTCAATAGCCATATACAGTTCCTGAGAACATCAGCTTTAATCTAAGATCTGTTAGGGTGATAACAGATCTGTGTGGACAACACCAGTAAAAATTCCCTGCATAAACCCACTACTATTCCACATACTAGGAAACAAGAGAAATTGCCATTTTGGTCCTCTATGCCTCTGCCAAAATAATTATTTGTCATCAGTTAGAAAGTCACACAATATGAATAACTTGTCAGTTGTATGGTCTACTAATAAAGGTATAGTAGATATCTTAGTTACTACCAATCAAGGCTGATTCAAAACAGTAACCTGCAGATGAAAAAGCATTCTCATATTTTCAATCCCCACGAATGAGAGAGCATGAGGGAAAAATAGGGGAAAAATTTGTCCTGCCTGCCAAAGCTTAGTTATTGTATATGTTCCAGTTCTGCTGATAAAATGATGTTGTAGTGAAATTTGTATTTACAGTGTGATTAAAAGATGTTTCCAAAGAGGTCCAGAAAGTCAGTGACTGACAGGGTGGGAATAGGTTTTAGTCACATAAAGTTTGCTACAGAGTAATGACAGCTGACATTTTAGAAAGCATATTAAAATGGACATTAGAGTAAGCAAAGGGATATCAAGCCAATGGGGTCTTAGATTAGTCAAGAATTATGCATTTGGAACCTGCATGAAAGAGAAGTAATTATTCAGCACTGGAAAAATGCAAATATATTCAGCAGTATTAGGTGACATGGAAAAATTATACACAGTTCTCTAAACAACAGGTAGTTTTCCATTAACATTAGGCTCTTCTTTTACCACAGATACATTAAGAAAAAAAACCCCAACAAACACA
>VWYP01033186.1:0-23336 GCA_013400435.1 Pycnonotus jocosus
CAGATGAAGATGTATTTGCCTCATCTATCCATCCCATTATTCTGACTTCTTGGGACATAATTAATTTGAAGGTGTATCAGGGTATTTCACTCATTAAGAAAATTAACAAGAGTTTGTATAACTCAAAGTACCTCTGTGAAGCTAGAAATCAGACTGGAATCCTTTTCCTGTGCCGTGGTATCTTGTGCATGATTCCCAACTGGTAGAGCATTGGTCCGGGAGATCTCTGTTTTAGGCCTTCCTCAGACTGCAGAGGTTTAAGATGTACAGGTTTGTGAGTCAGTGTTATGCCCTAGCCATCAGAACTGCTGCACAGCAGTGCTCCTTCTGAATTTTACTTTGGACTGTCACTAGATAGCAAGAACAGAAATAGCTAAGGGAAAACAGCCTGCTCTCCTCTAGATTGATTATTCTGGCCATCTTTTGCAAACTGGGCCACTGCTTCCTTGAGAAACTTCTAGATCACATCTGTATCCCCTCCCCACTATGTAAAAAGATGAGAGCTGAAATATTCCAACTTTGACTTCAGCACACATATTTATTTTGCCACTGGTTTTTGTCCCAAACTGATTCTTGTTATTTCAGAAAAAACATTTGGTCTATTGCATACACGAAGTTAACAGTTAGAAATCTGAGGACAGAAACCCTGAATCCCCTACAGAATCTCAAGTGCTTTGGTTTGTTGGGCAGGATCTTCCCGTGATGCTCTTTTCAGTTCAAGGTTCCTAATGTCACTTCAAAGGTACTTTATTCTTCTTCAAGCCTTTGGGAAAATGGGATTTTACAAAGTTTTGTCTGCTTTGTTGTTTTATTGGGTTTTTTTTTTAGGAGAAGCCTTAGAGACATATGCATAAGAAACAGCTTTGCAAAGCTATAATTGTCCTATTTTTTTTTTTTTTTTACATTTTAATTTGTGCATCTGTGAATCCTCCTATTTGTCCCATACCTTCATAGAGCTTAAAGATAACATGATTTCTTTCACTGCCCTTAAAATGCTCATTAAACTAGAGCTTTGCATTCAGAAAAATATAATCTCCTCTAATCAATATACTGCCATTGCATAAGCAGTAGGTCACTTGTGGCATCTTTCCAGATCTTTTCAAGTAGATCCCTACAGCAGCCTCCTGAATGCTGACATGTTTCTGCTGATTAAAACATGGGAGTCCAAATATATAGGTGTCAGGCTGAAAGGCAACAGTGAGACTAAATGATGGTGGTTCTCATATTTAAACACAGCATAACACTACTAGCTGTGCTTTTTCCCATCTGTTTTACAAGAGAGAATTAAAAAGGAAAGTGTTCATTGTAGCTCCAGGTGCTTGCAATGCACCCACTTAACACAGATGGCAGAAGGCCTGCTTGTCAATGAGTGGAACTTCCTTTGCCAAGCAAACTGGATTTTCAGCTAAAAATGTTTGTGTCTTGTTTTGCCTTTTTCCTCCCCCCCCTTTTTTTTTTTTTCTTTTTTTTTTTTTTTTCACATTCTACCCACAAGAGATAGGACATTTTATTTACTGTGTATGATTTATGAAGGGCAGACTTTTTCTGATGCATGATATAGATAAAAGACAGTCTTGAAGGAGATGTGACTGTCTTCCACCTTAAAAATTCTCAAGATTAAAATGCCTAAGAGATGGCAACAAATTCTTAGAATTTCACTTGTGGGAAATTACTTTACCTAGAATTTAATTATAATCTAGGTGAACACAGATTTTTACATATGGAAATGACCACCCAAATCACCAAATCTAGGTTTTGTTATTTCAGAAAACTCCCTAAAAATTCATAGTGCCTTCATAAATTCCTACACTAATCAATCAAACTGGATAGCTCCAGCATTTATTGGATAGGATTCCTCTGAAGTGGTTCTTCTTCTTCTCACTTAGCTGCCAAGTTTTTAATATCCTTGAAACATTAATTTAGTGTCACATAAAAACTCAAAGGCCTACTCTGATTCCTTTCTAAGAATTCTGCTTAATTGCTCTGCATTTGTATTGGCCTATGGGTCTGAAGATTTGTCTGCTTCCTCTAACATTTTGTCAAGAAGAATTTAGAACTAATGGCTGATTTATCTTCTTACCAGGGATGGTATTCTCTTTCTTGTGACCAGGATTACTGTGTCTCTAGCTCATCTCTTAGCAAAGATCAGACTATCAAAATAAATTAAAGCAGAAATTACATGTTCTGAAAATCCACCCAATGTTTGGAAATACACTCTTGATGTGGGAGACTAAACAAACTATGAATATCTCTTCATATGTATTCATGTGCATGCAGCAGACTTTAACTTGCCTTATTGACTATATTTGAGGCATTTTTAATAGGTCTGGCCTGTTGTCCTGCTGATAGAGCCTAAGCTGCTGAAGACATTTTTGTTTCACAGGCAAATATTCAGCACATATGTTACAGATCTCAGTCAATGTGGTGGCAGACTAACAGAGGGCAGCTCTTCTGTCAGCTCTCAGGCTTCTTCTTGTCCAGTGTTCCTCTGATATACTGCTCAGGGAGCACTAATCAGAAACATACAGTTTGCATACAGGCAGCCAGATTACAAGAAGCCAATGTGTCTGTTTTTTGCGTGATTATACATTTTTTTTTAAATTCTGGGATTGGCTATGTGAATGCTCAGGCATTTCGAGGGAGGAGTAGAAGGTAAATTTGGAACTGCACAGAGTAGAATAAATTATTCTACTAGATTAAGATATTCCTATGGCAGACTCTTTCCTTGGAAGCTAAAGAAGGATCAACTGATGTGAGGAAGAAGTACTACCCGTGATAACTAGAGATTGAAAGAATATTTGGAGAAGATGGGGGATTGGTGTCATCTGCATAAATAACAAAGGATAGGAAGCTAAATAGCCTGTTCCAAAACAGATCATTAAAAATTATTAGAAATACAAATTAAGGGAGAGACTGAATTTTGGATTAAAAACTTGCTTCAATTATGCCATTTAAAAAAGTGAATAATTTAGTGGTTTGGGTTTCTTCTGTGGATTTTCTTTTCCTCAGCTAAGTCTCCAAAGAGCCCTCTACTGCTGGGTGTCATTTGGAAATATTTTTCACAGATTTTCTGGTGCATACAAAAACACTTATTAGATAAAAAAACATAACTCTGTAAACCCACTCCCTAGAGTGTGTCCTCTGCAAGGATAATGTTTGGACTATAAGTTTAAAATGATCAGTGATCAGTAGCTTTGCACACTGTCTTGATATTTGCAACACAGTGCTTACTTGGCAGTGCATCTGCTACTGATGGTTCTGCTTCTGCTTGAGGTCATGTTCTGTCTGCAATATCAATAGCTTTGTTACATTCAGCAAAACCCCTACCTGAGGTCAGAGGTTCTCATTTCAACTAAGACTGGTGCAACCATGCTTATTTACTCTGGATGTGATTCCAGCTTTTATGTTGGGTAAGGTCTAGATGCTTAGCAGGTTTTTCCAATATTTGCTGAAAACTGAAAAAAAAAGAAGTGAATATTCTGTAATTAATCTACACATAGGTTCAGTTTTCCTTTCTTTCACAAAGCTATTTACAGTCATGCACATTGGTAAATTATATGGACTGTGCAGGATCAATGACTCTAAATATAACAGGAGAATAGAAGCAATTTATGGTATAAAAAGAGGGAACTGTTCAATTTTGAAAGTTTATTAACAGAACTGTAATTATCAGATTTAATATTAGAAACAACAACAGCTATTTTTTTTTTGAAAGCCATAACTGATAGGTAAAATTGCGTAGAAATTTTTTTTAAGATTTAGAAAGTTTAAATAATTAAAAATTATTTCCCCTCAGGAAGAAGAAAAAGAATGATTTCCCTATTTGTTCCCTTTTAAATGGAAACATCTAAATGGAATTAAAGAGACAACATATTGCAAGTTTTATTCCAAGCTAAAATATACACAGGATTAGTATTCTGAAAGCAAATTGGTTAATAACTGTCTGAGTGCCTTACCACAGGAAGGTATCTTTCCTTCCCACAAAAGTGTGATGTTCTTTATTCCTTTTACACAGGCATTCCGTATAACCTCTGCTTAAATTAAAACCCCATGTTGTCTTTCTCGTAGGCACCATTTTCATCCTTTGTTCTGTATTCATGCCTGATCTCTCAAAGCTAAGATATTGAAAAGGATAAATTTGGCTTGATAGCAGTATGTATAACGATGCTACTGTAGGTTGCTAGGATACCATTTGGTGGTCAACTGTCTCTGGTGCAGCTGCTCTTAACAGCCAGACTGATGGACATATTTGCTTTTATCCCCCTTAATGCTTGGGCTACAGAAAGTTTCTATTCATCTATTAAATTTCGATTTTGAGGGGAGATAAGCTTAGAAACAAAGACATGGCAGAGGTAGAGAGATGTTATGTTATGTTATGTTATGTTACATTACATTATGTTATTTTATCTTATTTTATCTTATTTTATCTTATTTTATTTTATTTTAGCAACGAATGTGTTAACTGAATGAATTTAAAAAGGAACATACCAAGTTTTATAACTTTTGGTACATGAGATAACACAAGATCTAATCCAGTGTCCATTACAGCAGCTGACAATCTTTCATTGATTCATTATGACTCTGCTACCACTCCTTAGGTTTTTCTCTGATGATTTTGAGGGCTAAAAGAAAAAGATGTAGCAAGATGTGTTACAAACCTGTGTGATTTACTTGGTGGGGTCTAAAAGTTCATATGCTTTGTAGGATACATGCAAAGGGGATGTGTAAAAAATTCACACTTTATTTATGCAAGAAAAAAAATTCTTTTTCCACAAAAACAAGTAATTGTTGCTTTTGTTTTGATAGAATTGCTTATGAAACATTAAAATCTGGTGCCAATTCCTCGGTGCTGACCACTTCTGGAAATTAGTCAGCTTTACTGAGTCACAAGGCGTGAGTTTGTTACCTTAATTTTAGATGACATTTCTCAAAACCCCACCAAAAGCCCGCAACAAGCAAGCAAAAAAACACCCTTCCCAACTGTTAGCTTCCTCTTGATCTGATTACTGTTCCTGTTTTCATTCGCAAACTCTAGGTAATGGGCACTGTTATGGAAGCACAAGGAAGCAACACTATACCAAGAGTACCAGGAGACTAAAACCTTGGTATTCATATAATAAAGATGTAAAGAATCCTGATTAAAATATGTATTTCTTCTTTTCAAAAAGAAAAAAGAAAAATGTAAATTGCTTTTCTAACTTGATTTAAGTCAATGGGAATTTTAGGCTGGACAAGATGTGAAATTCCAGTCTTAACTTCACTAGCAAGAGTTTAGGCAGTAAGTATTTACATGGCAAAAGTATTTTTCCCTGCAATATCTGTCTAGCAAAGGGAAAAGTAATTAAATCCACAGAACAAGTCTAATTACTAAATGGTTTTTATATAAAGTTGTCATTACTAAACCTCCGGTAAAGATGAGAGATATCTTGACAATACCTGTGGTAGTGACTGTATGTGCCTGACCATAGTCAGTACAGAAGAAGAAACAGCTCTAGTATGTGATTTAGCTCACTTGTTTTAGAGATTTAACTGTAAAATGATATGCATTGCACATATTTCTCCTGAAAGACTACAAAAAGACCCTGAGGTTATAGACAACTATATTTAGTTATATTAATATTAATCTTAATCTTTCTTGTAGGTTAACTTCCTAAACTAGTGATATTTGGTTTTCTCTATATTCAGAGGAAAGAGAAAAAATACCTTCAGAGAGCAGTTCACCATGAGTATTTTAGATGTCTCAGAAAAGGATGAAACTCCCTTTAGAGATGCCTAGATTTCATTTGACTGCAGTGGGAACCAGCATTGCAGTCTTTCAGAAGCCTGAAGGTGAGGGGATAGGAATACCAGCTTTAATGGGTATCTATTACCTTACAAAACAGCATATCCTGCAAAAGTAATGAGCCACGAGCAAATATTGGTAAAAGTTACAGAGGACACATGTTATTTGGGATAGCAGATGGGCATCAGGTAACAGCTGATTAGGAAGGTACTCCCCAGTGTGTTCAAATATATGTGGACAGAAGGCGCACAAACAGTATCGTGGCACACATGTGAACTCAGTGAAAAATTCTGGCCACATGCAATGCTGCTGGCCAGTCTCTGGGATTCCTCTCTCCACATTCCTTCATGCCCAACACTGAATTCGTGATTACTAACATCTGCAAATTATACTGGCAGTGTATCATCATTTTCTGGCAGCTATGGCTGCCAGTGAAGGACTGTATACTTTGCTGAAGCCATGGGCAGTTTGATGTAGTGAGGTCAATGCAGTTTATTCTGAGAATTTGCTGGGTTCTTGGCTACTTCAAATACAAATAACTCTAAAACCACCTCCAACAACAACAAAAATCAAGCTCTAGCCAGGTACCTTAAATTTTATTGTGTTTCACAGATTTTTGTTGTAACGATTCAGATACTAGTAAACAGCACAAAAGAGTTTAAAAGCCAAAGCTAATACTACCAGCAATAAAGAAACCAAATGGTAAATTTTGTACAAACTATAATACCTAGCTGTTCCATGCAGCTGCTTTTTCTGTAGTATTTTCTATCTATTTTCCAGGGGAGAGATAAAAAACAAGTTTTGGTGGTATTATCCAGTTGCTTTCAACATCACCAGCACAAAGGTAGCAGTAAATCTACCTTATTTGGCTACAAACTCCTGGTAATGCTTTATCATTAGGAGGACACGAAGAAGGTATTTTGCATCAGTACACATATACCTGGGTTGTCAATCATTTAAGATGCAATGAACCCCAGAACTAACAGGTAAAACAAGGAAGGGACTCTTAAGAACACTCAAATACTACCTTGGATCAAAAATCAGTGCAATGAACACAGCCCTCTGTCTTGTTGGGGAGTCTAAACTCTCTGAGCTACAAGGATGCTCAGCATTTTTTCTTGGTATTTTCTTAATAAACTCTAAAACAGAGTTTGAATTGATGAATACTTCCATTAACAACAAGAGCAACAAGTGTATGTCTTATCAAATTGACTCACAAGCGCTTTTTGGGTTTTGTGTATTTTTAATAAAACTGGTAGGTTGTTGGGTTTTTTTCATGAAAAATAAAATTCAACACCAACATTTCAAAAAGAAAGTAAGCATATTTTCCATGAAAAATGGGGGGTGGTGGAATATGGGTGTCTGGTTTGACTCTTTACTTGCAATAAAGTAGAGCACTTTCACTCGACAGCATTGAGGAGGAGGCATTGCTGCAGTGTGAAGTTCTGTGGCTGCTAACTGCTGAGGTCATCTTCACTTTTAAGCTGAGACCACAGCTAGAGAACAAGGAAAAGAGGAAGTCCTTAAGAAATTCTCTGACCTGAATTTTCTGTAAAAGTGAGTTGTGTGTCTATTGCTACCTTTATTTGGTGAAACAAGATTTATACCAATGTCACTACAAAGCCAGCTACATCACTGATTTATGCTTTCAGCTGTACACTGATTATTACAGCATAAAGAGAACTGTAGTTATTTTTTTTAAATGATCAACACTGTATGCTGTGTGATACAGGCATGGCTACAAGGATCACACACTGAAAAAATATTCCTATAGCCTAAAGTACTTCCTATGGCAGAGGAGCCAAGAGCAGTCTACATACAGAAGATATCTGTGTTCCTTAGACAGTTATTTATGCACTACTTTATTGTGGACTGAGAGTGGGATGAGCAGACAGCTGAGTCCTGAGAGACCTGCTGATGTTGGCTTAAACAGCCAGTGCTGGCTCATTTCCTCACTTCTGGTGCAGATCCAGAAGGCTTTCCACCAGGAGAGCTTGCCCACAGCCATTCACATCACAGTTTCTGCAGCAGATCCACGCTTGAACTGTTCAGATGCCACAGGTTTGCCCATCTGGCGCTGTTAAACCTATGGCTGTCACTCCCACACTAAAACACAGCGATGACTTTCTCCACCCTTGACATCTTGCTGAGCTGGCTGTATCCGATAATGCAATATCTGCTTATAGCAAGGGAATATGGATTCTGGCGAAAGCACTGGAACTCTTCATGAATCTGTCTCTGCCTGTGTCTCATTATTCGGCTTTATATCACTGCTGATCTCTGGATCGCATTGCTACTGATGTTTATGTCCTAACCTGTCAAAACTAGTGTCAGTTGTCTGCTTCTGGTGCTACATTCTTGCCATTGGTTCCCCTATCCTGTGGATAAACAGCCTTTTTGTGATTCAGCTGTATTATCAGAAAAGGTTACCATTGCCAGTTTAGCCCTGCTGTTCCTTTTCCTTCTGCCTGACATTCTCTCCAGTAGATCCCCTCACACAAACACTGTTACAAGCAATCTGTAATTTGCATCAGTCAAAATGATCTGGACTATAGAAGACTTGATATTTGCACATTTTAAAGCAACCCAATTTGTTTTGATTAAAGTGTCTTGGGAATCAGCGACTGAGAGGAGACAGTCTCTAACAAAACAATGATGATGGTCAGTTACAAGTGAGCCGAGCACGATAGCCTAGACACAAATTTTATGCAGAATGCCTGTCAATTGCTAGCTTTAAAACAAGTAAACAAGTCCCATGTGTGATTTCATGTCACCCAAAAAAAGTTTTCTTTGCATTCTCACTGCAGATATATCTCCACTGATAGATATATTTAAGAAAATGTTTAATGAAAAAGTCCTGATTTGGACAAGAAGAACAACGCTGCATTTCCTCAAAACTGCATTGTTCACCTTGGGATCCATTTCTGCTTGGCATTTTACACTTTTTTTTTTCTTCTTTTGGTGCTGTATAAAGCCTGAATATGTTAATACTGGATTTCAGCAATAATTAGATACATTTGAATACAGCCATCATGAACACAGGTATAATTCTACAGGACCAATATCTGATGATATGTTTTGCTCACAGGAACAAATACCTATATTACTTCTGCACCATGTTTACATGGCAAGAGATTTGGCCATTCACAATATTTTTTTAATTTCTGCTTAAAATAATTTGGCTGCAGAATTCACTTGGCAATACTAAGGGATTTTTTGTCTTCTTTCTGTCAGGAGTTACATGAATGGCACAGCTGACTCAGAAAGAAAACATAATTTGCTATCTGTATAACACAACAAAAAACCCCATTTTTCCTTTTGGAAAGTTCTTTGTATAATGCTAAGCCATAAAATGTTTCTGGAACATAGATTTGTAGTACAGTTTGTATACTCATACTTTTGGCTACTCTCGTCTTCACCAATCCAAAAATTTAGCTGTTAATCTCACACTGCTATTGTCAGTCATTATGCCAAGTCTTCCTGTATTTAACCAGATTATGGAATATCTTCTTAGGCAAAAAATAACATGTACTTGTGGTTACTGCAGAAATTTCCATAGAATACTATGAGGCTGCTGATTTTTCTGCAATATCACATTAAGGCTATGTATATACTGAATGAATAAAATTACTTTTCAGCAAGATGTTACATTTCTTTAGAGTATCAGTCAGTTTTAGAAAGCATCAATAGAAACATTACATGAGATCTTATTAATAATTGTTCAAGACTAATTTAGAGGTACAAACAGCAATACAAAGGCCACTGACAGCAAGCAGTTATTTGCACAGTAAAATGAGTGTGTGTGATCATTGCTTAGTCTAAAAATAACTGGTTCATTAACTTTAAATGTGTCATTAACCTGATCATATTGTTAAAGTCAAATGTAAAAACAGATAAGGTATTTTTGGTTTATATTAGCTGGTGCATGTATACGGGCATGTTCACATTTAGCACCCTTGAAAATGCAATGTGACTTCACATTCTACAGGAACCAGAAGTTTTTAGAGGGTGAACAATGACAGCAAACCTAAGACATGAAAAGAGGAACAATTTTGTTTTCTCTTTATTGGTGAATCTTAATATTCATTAAAATTCAAATACCAGTATGAGGCCTAATAAATCCTGTGAGAAGGATTTTGCCACTTTGTGATTTGTGTAATTTGCTCCTATATGAACTAATGGTAAAACTATTGAGTTAAAATGTTGGAGAAAATACTATATGTCTTAATAGATATTTAAACAGTATTTTTCTACCTTTCTCCATAACTATCAAATACCACCGAATATTTACTGTTTTTGAGGGGACACCAAGATGATAGTCGGAAAGAGCTTGCTGTAGGGATTCCTTTGAGTTCCTGTGTCATGGAAAAGACCAGATGGAAGAACTGAAGGAAATCTTTGTCTTCACAGAAGGGACTGATGTTGATCATTTTTGCTAACCTGTTTACCAGTTTACCAGTTTACCAGTGCTTGGGGGAGCAGAAAGTCAGTCACCTTTGGAAAAAAGTTGCCCTTCCTTGTGTAACTAGCAATGTGATATATTTTGCAGAGAACCTTCATATGAATGAAATACTGCAGATTTTGTTAGGGACAGGCTGGATTAGGACTCATAAACCCATGAGACTTCTCTCTGTCTGCTGGTTGCTATTGTCATTTCCAGATCCAGACAATAGCTGAAGACACACAAGTGTCCCAAAGATAAGCACAACAGATGTGACTGGCCATGTGTCAATGCACAGACAGCATGGCCTTTTTCCAACACCTACATAAACACCAGCAGTGTGCACATACACCTGAGCACAGACAGCCCAGGATTCTTCCTCTTCTATGTCTCATCAGGTTTGAAACTAATCGGTGAAACATGCACATACTCCCATTTTCTTGATTGATAAACCTCAGTTCGTGGGCTTGAAGTCTGATATCCATGCCTGGACCTTGGCATGCTTAGCCAGTCATTGTCTCAGACCTTGGGTTCTGGTCAGATGCCTAGTCCAACTTGACAGTCACTGGCAAATCATCTTCTAACACACATCACATGCAGAGAAGATAATAAGAACACACAGAAAAATTACTGCACAAACTTTTCATTTCATTTAACTCCAGGGCCTTTCTTTGAAGTGAATCCATGATAGGATGAGATGTCATTGGCTTCACTTCTACAAGCCATATATCAAATTACAAGAGTACCAGGTCACAGTCACCTTGAAATTCTGGGCCATATCATGAATTTGGGAAGTTCAGTGATGACTGGTGAGAGAGTCTCCTCCAAACAATAGCTTTTAGAGTAGCTGATTATGTATAACATTATGAAATTAATTATTAATGAATGATATTAAAATAATTTAAAAGAGTGTCTCATTTTTATATGAGGCTTTTGTGTGGACAGATAATTCTTGTGCATGCAGCTTCCCTTTTAGCCATTGTTTTAATCAAGCAGTTGCTTAGAATAAATGTCATTCCTCAGAATGGCCAGGAGAAAGAAATTGTGCGTTGTAAAGTTGCGGATTTTAAAGATTTCAAAACTTGATCTCCATCACATGATGGTTAATAAGTAATTTACAAAACAGAATCATAATTAGAAAGTCCAGATCAGAGAAAGATAAACAGAATGGAAGCAATTAATGTATATATTTTATTGCATGCACTGATGCCTTAATCAATTCTTTCTCATTTTTACTATAAAACAAATGTCTGTGCACTTTTGTGTATGTTGTTGTCTCCATTTATGAAAATTTTTAAAGAGAAGATGTTTAGAACATCATCACTGTCTTGAAGATGTATATAACTGGGTCAGAAACTGTTATGAAAAAATACATGGCATATGTAAATGAGAGTGGACTTTCTACTTCTTTCACAAACTTGCACAAGAAAAATCCATGTACAAATGCACTACAAGAAATTTTGGGGATTACCATGGAAGTCTTTTGTCAAGTATTTAATTATGCTTTTTTTTTGTTGTTTTGTTTTTGGGTTTTTTTTTTTGTTTGTTTGTTTGTTTGTTTTTTAATATTCAATGGGAACTTGTCTAAAACACTGTTAAAGTACTTTTCCCCAGTGTGAGAGAGCGGAATGTCTATGCTGTACCAGATGTTTGGACTCTATTCCTTATCAGTTTACTGCTAATTGTGGAACTGTATGCCATCAACAGTATGATAAGTTTCATGCGAGACTCTGTGTTTTCCATTGTGCTTATTAGAGAAAATGTATTTTTGATTATTTTCTGTATGTTTCTCAAGACTCTGAATCACTGTATTGCACTCAAAACATCCCTTTTGTGTTTGGGATACATCTTCCCTCTTTGATGCTTCTTTTAGGAAGTCACAGTGGTGAAGCATATTAAGGTGAAGAAATGGTCTGTGAAGGTAAAAAGGAATTAATCATGACACCAAGGCTAGTCAAAAATCTGAATAGGTTTGAAGAAGGAAAGTGGGAAAGCAGCATCTGTGTATCTTTATAAACCAGTGCTGTGCATAAACTGCCTGACAAAGTAGCAGACATTATGTACTGAATGTAAAAATGTGAATACAAAGCAGATGGGTAGAAAACATTTAAAACTCAGATTTCTAGCTTTCCAATCCCTTCTGAGTATAATCTTCTTGTAAAGGTAAGATTTATTCCACATTAGTTATTCAAAATAGCCCAGGAAAACTCTGGAGTTGGGTTGATGAATACACAACCTCGAGTTATAGATGATGCAATCGTGAAATTAGCTTTCATTATTGAGTTCCAGTATTGAATCTTATGAACCTTCAAATCCACATGGTGCAGAACAGAAGGCAAATTTGCATCAATTAATTGTTTTATGAAAACCTGATAAAGAAGCACTGTCCTTGAACCACTTAGATTAATGAACCTAAATGAAACACGTGCATGTATCTGTGTATATAATTCCATGTTAGAGGATATTAATGTCTGCCATCAATCACAAATCTGGTTACAGTTGATATGTGAAATTGCCTTCACAGAGTCTAAATGAGAGAACAGTCTAATGTTTCTTTTGTGCGGGCAGAACTAAAACAGTAAAAGCCAAGATTAAAAAAAAAATAAAAATTAGGGGAAGCATCACTGCAACATCTAGCAGCTGAGAATCTTCTCTAACCAGTTTTTCACTTATTTTCTGTAAATAGTAATATAAGAGATCTCTCACCCCACCTTTCTCACATAAGATAGCCTAGAAAAACCTCAGTATTGAAGAATCTGTTTATCTCTATTGTATCAAAGCTGGGACTCCCAGCCACAGGTGGGATTCAGCTGCTCTAACTTAGATAAATGTGTAGAGGCTTTCTAAGTTTAAGACTTTTATGAATAGTTAGGTCATGAAAAAGGAGATTTCAACAGAGATAACAATGATATAATGAATTATCCTTCTATTGAAAATAATCTGACAATGACATACTATTACTACTTTTGCACCTGTTTCTAGGACAACCCTAGTAAAGAAACTGTTAGTCTTTGTCTATTGTATGAGTCAATATATGTCTGGTTTTGTTTGGTTTTTTTTAATTAACTTTCCTCCTCAGTACTCTTACTTTCTCCTTCTGTCTTCCCACTAAAAACTGAAGAAGGGTTCATCAGAGGATGATATGTTGAAGCATCATCTGCCTAATAACTTTGCAGTATGTTCTGCCTGCTCCCTTTCTCCTCAGTCCTGCAGTCCTACAAGGATCATAGCTTAAATTAGGTTAATATCAGGATATGTTTGTCCAGATCCCAGTTGTTTTATTAACTGCTGTAACAGCTACTACAGAGAGGAATCTACTTAAAAAAATATTTATGTATATATTGTGTATATGTGTGTCTGTTTCACACTATGACACATATTCACATATGTGTATATATATATTTGTGTTAGAAGAATCTTTTGTTTTTTTCTTGAAAGTAAAGTACAAGCAGTGTGGTGCATGAAATGATCAGGGCACAAAAGCAGGACACTAAATTCCTGACTTCAGAGACTTCTGTCAACTTCCTGACTCCAAGATTAAGTTGTTTACACTGTTTCTCCCCTCATAGTGCTGTTTATTCTGTTTATTCATAACATAACTCTTTGGGTGCCAAGGACTGAATCTTACACTTACTCTAAGTTTAGAAGTCCAAGTACTTACACCTGTGCCTAAGTCATTCTGACAGGGAGAAATAGGCAGCTCAGGGGTAGATATTCACATAGCAAACAGCTACACCCGATCATAATGACCTTGAGTTTAGTTCTTGAGTTTTAATTATTCATCAAAATGGGTAAACATGAGTTAACTGCTTTGGTAACAAACTGCTCTTCATAGATGGGCATAAACAGTGCTGTCATGAACATGTAATGAACATTACTCCTCAGATGTTGGAAAAAAAAATGCACCAGAGAGGAGAGGTAACAGCAGAAAGTCTACAAAATATGCCCAGTGGTTAAGCAATAAGCAGGTGAATTTTTGTAACTTAAAACTTGATTTGCTGGGGTTTCAGTGAGGATTTGTTCATCTTGTTTGACTAAAGTCCTAGATATTCATAGCCAAAAATCAGAGGAACAACTATTCCTAAACCTTGAAGTAACCAAGTGGGGAATAATACTGCAATAACTTTGCTCTGGATATTCTTTTTGTCTAATTGATCATTTTCCAGAAATTTCAATAAAATATTGTTCTATTAGTCACACTGTCCAGGAACCAGTTATTAGACATATTTCTATATTTTTTCTTCTCTCTTGAATTCAATGTAAGGAAAGGTTGGACAGTGAAAAGAACTATGAATTAATGCCAATATACAGTGGGAGTTATTTGTCTTATTTTTCCATGTATCAGAAAAATTAGTATGCCACTAAAAAATCTTTTACAATCACCTCTTGGTAACACACTAGTTTTTAACTTTCATTTTCTATACAGATTTAAGAATTAGATTCTGATAGAAGAGATAGACTTCCTCTATGATTCTCAATATATACTCTTATTCTGGGTAAATTAATGACTTCTTGGCCTTTTCTGTATGTTTGCATGATTTCTTTTTTCAGAGGGCAATTATTTTATGTAAAAATGCATGAGAAGTATCAGTAGTTGTGACCTCTCTGTCATTGGCCCATGCTGATAAATTTCTCGAAGGAATTCTGTCTACAGGTTTGGACTGAGGAAGGCTAAACTTTGTAGAAGGAAATCTATCACACAGTGAACTGTGCTTAGAGCTTGCTTATTATAAGGCATGAAAAATAAATGGTTTTAGTATGAAGCACATTTTTTTTACCTAGAGAATGTCTTTGGGCATAATGGATTGTATTCAGGAATCTTCTGTTATTTCAGTTAATGTTTAATGTATTTGCTTTCATTTTTTTTTTGCCAAAAAACAGTCCTGACTTTCAGCATTTGCTTTACTTTTAGTTAGAAAATCACATTTAGAAATGCAGTGCATTTCACCCCTTCTAGGTTAAGCCCTAGAACTTGTATCATGTTTTTGTCCACAATAGAAAGTAAGTTTTAAACTACCAAGAAACCTAAATGGTGTGTCGTCAAAACATCTCATGATCTCATGATAATATGCTCAGGATAATATGCATTGGGCTCAGCCTTAAAGGATTCAGTGTTTGAAACAGCAATATAAAGTGCAAAGAATAAAAATAATGGGTAAGTAGAGAAAGCACTAGAATTGAGCTACTTTGTATGTATAATCTAAAATGTATTGCAGAGGAGAATAAAGGGGGCACCGTAGTCATTTTATGACCTCAAAATCCCATTGAACAAATTAAATAGTAGCTGTTGGGAGACAGAGTGGTATATTGCCTCTGTTTATTCAGACGACTAATATAGGTTGATATTGACACTGAAGAGTTGAAAACAAGATTAAAATATAAAATAGCTTTTTTATATAGGAATTTAGAAAACTAAAAATTATTGGGTATTGGGAAACTGAAATACTAACCACTTTAGAGAGGGATCTTTGACAAAGGAAAAAAAAATAGTAAGACATTCTACCGTTATCCAGAGCAATAATTTTGGTCATTTAGCTTCAAACATCTTTTTCAATTTCTTAGAATCTGATTATTACTATTATTACAATTTTTACCAAGGCCTGAAATAATAGGACAAGAATTAATTTTTTTTAATTGACAGGGAATAGATATAGGTTAGATGTTAGGAAGAAATTCTGTGCTAAGAAGATGGTGAGGCACTGGAAGGGGTTTTCCAGAGAAGCTGTGGATATCCCATATCTGAAAGTGTTCAAAGCCAGGTTGGATGGGTGTTTGAGCAGCCTGGTGCAGTGGAAGATGTCTATGTCCATGGCAGGGGGGTTGGAACTACATGATCTTTCCCGTCCCTTCCCTTTTGGCATTTGTATGATTGTAAAATTGTATGATTTTACATACTAGACTGCAGTAAGATTCTATAAAAAACCTGTGGTGTATTTCATTAGTGAAAATATATGGGCAATATATATACTGTTTATACAGTCACAGACTCCCTCAGAACATGTGACAGAATTTTCAGTAAAACAGTCTGATATCTTTCAGGGTCTTGTCATTTAACCCTGCTTTTCAAGTAAAAGCTGACTACTTTCAGTTCTGAAAATGATGACAAAGTTATAATTTTCTTTTTAAATTAATCTGAGTGACTATTGGGGGTAAATATATGTGATATTTTTAAAATCTAAAAATATCATAGCTATTTGATTGATCAGGATGACAAAAATATTAACAATATTTGACATGATCCACAGTGTTTCAACAAGCCCACAGAGTTGCGAAAGACAGTGCAAAAACATCTGCTTTCGTCTCTAATGTTAAATAAAATCCTTTCTATTGACTTTGGCATATGGTCTTGTTTTGCACCTTGATTTGGGAAGAAGTATCTCTCTAATAAGCCTAATAATTGGATCTTAACAATAGGAATTATTAGCTTGTAATTATTAGCTTGGGTAAGTTGTTGATAATGAATTGTTTATCTTTAATATTTAGGAATGAGCAGAAATAGCTTGGGGGTAATGGTCTCCATCCCCATTAGGCCTTGATAAAAAGTCAATAAAATCTTCCTGAGCCATATTTACCTCTTGTGCTAATGGCTGATGATGTGCATCAAGCCTGGCATTACACTATTCAACAACAGCTTTGCTTCTCGGTAGCATGTATACTGTGCCTGCACAATATCTTTAGTAGGGATTTCCCTGGCTGCTAGCCAGAAGTAGGCATCATGGATTCGTGATGAACAAACCCAGAGGATCTGGAACCTTGAGCAGTGTCAGTGTGAAATGTGTGTGTGTGTGTCTGTGGGTGTGTGTGCACGTCTCGGAATACAAATCTTAGATTACAAGGTTGTTATTCAGTCACTATATCCATCCTACTGAGCAAATAAGGTTTTGATTGCTTGTCACTGAGTGGTGCAGTTCTGTTCTTGCCACAACCCCACTGAAATTTCCTTGTGGCAAGCAATGTACAAGACTAATGGCCCTTTTTTCTGTCTTCCAACATCTAGCACCTAAATATCCTTGTGTCTTATTAATAATGAATAACCAACAAATTTCTTGCTTTGTGTGATATTTTTCTCCTAGACTGCCTCAGTGTTATATACATACATATTCACATGCACATGCACAGACAAAAAATAAAATCTATTGCAAAATTTTCAGTTGAAATCCCTACTAGCTAAAAAACACCCATTAAAATTGCCACAGGTAATAGGATTCAGTATATCATCGACTCTCTTAATTCCTTTATGCTTAAAAACATGAAATTGAAGACATATCTCTTCTATATCTCTTTCTCCCACCTCCTTAGCATCTTTCCATGGTGCCTCTGGTCACATGTTTAAAAACTTCTCCTTTTATTATTGTTCTACACATTAAGTAAGATATATCATGTGATGCAGAAACTCAACAATGATTTTTCTCTGCTAAAAATTTTATTAAAAGTTATAGTTATTAGAAGGAGTTACCTGAATTTTTACAACAATTTTGTTGTGCTGCTATTACTGGAAGCACCAAAGAGTGTGCTAACATAATCCAGGTAATTTGTGGATTTCATGGGATTGGTTTCTTTTGAGGAAGTTATTAGTCTAGATATATGTAAATAGCTAATTGTATTCCAACAGATTCGATTAGATTTTTTAATGAGACTAGATCAAGTATATTTTTTTTTTGGCTGGTATTTATGATCATTTGATTTTGCTTAAAATTCTTCACTGAAATTTTGAACACTACTTGACTTTAACTTTAGCTTTGAATATTCTCCACTACCACCTTGGAAACCATTACAGTTCAGTTACAAATTATCAGTGTGCTTGATATGCTGAAGAGGGTGGCTGTCACCGTAAAATGCATGGCTACAGCAAGTGTATTAAAAGAGGAGTATGTCGTTGGATCAAAGGTCCATCTGTATATGATGGATTTCAGTATCACGATTTTTGGCATTGGCCAAGAACAAATGTACAGGTGAGATTATAATTACAGAGGAAACAGCCACATTTCTGAAGTGATGTGAATAAGCACCTTGCTTTTGTCTTGTAATTTTTCTAATTTCTTCACACACATATACACATACAAATACTGAAACAAAACACAGAACTGAAACAAGCCAAACCAACCAACCAACCAACCAACAAACCCAAACCCAAACCCAAACCCAAAACTAAACCCAAAACGAAAACCAACCAACCAACCAACCAACAACAACAACAACAAAAACAAAACCAAAAATAACCACCCTCCCAAAAAACATAAAAAAAGGGGAAATAAAAAGGAGAGTACATTTAGAGGCTGAGGTCACAAGAAAAAAAGTCTTATGTTTTTCTTTCTGAATATGCTTTTACACAGCACATAATGATCACACATTTGTGGAGATTTTACTTTCTAAAAGTTTTGTATAAAAACTGCCTTTAGCTAAGCCTTTTTAATAAGTTATTTCTTTAATGTAAAGAGACCCATTTTGCAAAACTAGGAAATATTTTTGGTTTTATTTTCCCCATGTTTTCTCTCTTTTTCAGAAAAGAATACCAAAATACTGCATTTTTAGATAGGTGGAGAACGCCTTTATTTTTGTTTGCTCTTAAGTCTGATTCTTCACAGAAATTATGCATGGATGTAAAGTGTTTTGGAATAGCCTAGTATCCTATGAAAATTCTAACTCAACAACCAAATGAAATCTTGTTGAAACCTTCTTCCTCCTTCATGTTGTGCTTCTCAAATGCATGTAGGCAGTTTGACATTGAAATGCCACTGTACTCCCTTATTTAGTGAAGTTGGCTACAGAGAAAATATTATGCCAGCTCTTTAAAGACAGGAGTGCTTCCCTCTCCACTTACACATGCAGTTCAAGTTGCAGTCACATAATTGGGTCTCAGAAATTGCCTCTCTTTCTCTTTCTCGAATCCCCATGCCCAAGTTAAGAACTACTATTAAAGGTCTCACTTTCATTCTCCAATTGCTTTTCTCTCTGAAAGCTTCACTGTGGATCCCTAGCAATTTTCTCCCTTTTATCTGTTGATTTTCAAGTGTGTTAAGTCAAAGTCAGAGAGTACAGAGCTAACCTCTTTCTCAGGTTTTTCTCATGCATGAGGTTTCACTATCTTATGGTATTTTAAAAATACAATTCGAAACATTATATTTAGCAAAATGTCATGTAATCACCAATTACACAGTCTTATACAATTATTATTTTTCAATCTATGTGTATATTGATAGGATTCTCTCACTTGATATATTTATTGCTCACAGCACTGAAAAAACAGACAAGCTGAAGATATTTGGGGTCATAGTTTTATTGGGTTCTTTGGATTCATCTCAGCCGCAGCTCTGCTCTTTTCAGCAGGGTAAACATGACTGACATCTGAGTTACAAAACAGATATATAGACAGATAAATTAACCTTGTGTTAATAAGGACTGAGCCTACAGTAGTTTTGAACTAATTGTTTTTCATCCATAATTGTTGAGATCAACAGCTGTATTCGTTGCACATGTGTGTGTTTTTATGTGCTCTGCAGTGAAAAGACTATTATTTTTCAATATCAGTTCATGTTTACTATATGAATGAGAAAGTCTTTTTTTCTCTTTTTATTTCAAAATTAAGCAAACATTTTCATATCACTCAAATAAGTCGGTTTTAGGGAAGTTGGGTATTCAGCACTCTAAAAATCAGGTACCAGAGAAAAGTAAAAAGTCCCTAAAAGCAACAATGAGTTTTATCTATAAACAGTAATCTAAAAGTTAGGAATAGTTTTCTGACTTGCCTGTATATTCATTGGAGAAAAATGAATGCTGCTAAATCTGAAATTTTGTTTCAGTTATCTCAATGATGTAATGACTTTGTGAACTCATATACTCATAGAATATTGAAGGGTTGCAATGGGCCTTAAGAGTTGTCTGGTCTCAACACACCCTGCCATGGGCAGGGACACCTGCCTGTAGAGCAAGTTGCTCAATGCCTTATCCAGCCTGGCTTTGAATACTACCAGAGCTGGAGAATACACCACTTCCCTGGGCAACCTGTTCTGGTGTCTCATCATTCTCACAGTAAAAAATTATTCCAAAATATCTAACCCAAATTTCCCCTCTTTCAATTTGTACCCATTGTTCTGTGTCCTATTACTGCAGTTCCTGAGGTAGTGTCCTTCTCCAGCTTTCCTGTGGGCTCCTTTGGAGGTCTTCATGCAAGCTCCTCTTCTCCATGCTGAATAGCCCCAACTTCCTCATCCTGTCTTCACAGAGGAGGTGTTCCTGTCCTCTTAACAATTTTGTGACGCTCCACTGGACTCACTCCAATAATTCCATGTTGGGAGCACAAGAGGTGGATACAGCACTCCAGGTGGGGTCTCACAAGAGCAGAGTAGAGGGGAGGAATCACCTCCTTTGACTTGCTGGCCATGGTGCTTTTCATGCAGCCCAGGATACAAATGACTTTCTGGGCTGCAAGCACACATATCAAGTTTTTAATCAACCTTCACTCACTTGAACACCTCCACTTTCTAATGCTTGTTTCCTAGACCATATATGCTTGAGAATTTCCTTTTGCCCCATTGTATAATTTCTGAGATCTCCCTTGTTCCCATCATCTTGACCTTTGCATTCCAGCAGCATTGAACTCTACTGTACTTTACCATGAGTTGTGTTGTTTGTAGCTTAAAGCTCTCCTCATCACTTTGGACAGCCTTTTGCAAAGATTATCTTGGTTTGACTTTGTGAGGAGCATGTCCTCTTCCTCTTCCAGTCCTCTGTCCTCAAAGTGGGTCCCATGGTTGTGAAAGCCAAATTCCTGTCAACATCACCAGCTGTACAACCAGATTGTCGACCTGCAGGTGTTGAAATTAATACAATTGTATGACTTTGGTGTGACAGGACTCAAAATCAGTCAGTGTTTTGAGGGTAGATATATTAAGATTTTCTTCAGTCCAAAGAAAGAATTATATTCAATCAGAGCTTTAATTTGGTTTTAGTAGACTAAAACACAGAATATATAACTCTGAATAAAGAAAATATAAAGTTTGCTTGAAGTAGTAAAATAAACTCTGCCAGAGAGATCTCCTGGCTATCTGAACTTTATTTCCTGTACTGTTAAATTGTTAGGGAGGTCTATATCATGCTTTAGGCCAAGCAGAATAGGCAGATGCCCTGCCAGGGCCTTAGTAAGGTTTAAGCACAAATCAGACACATTTCTCAACAAGAACATGCCTCCAGCCTACCTATTTTGGAAGCTGGAGAGTATAATAGTATGTTTATGGGCCATTCCATGCCTAAGAAGAGTTTAGGGAGAATTTATTTTTCCAGTTGAAATGTGGTTAACATGATTAAGAAAAGCAGAATAAAATGGGGAATGGGGAGGAACATCAGAAGCCATTTTTCTTCTGCTGGCTGTGTCCTTTCAGGCAGGTTCTGGCTCTTAGCCCACCCACTGAAACTCAGTTTTTTAAACTAAGAGAAACTGTAATCACTTCTTCATCGTTTTTAGTAAATTATTTTCTAGCTGTCGCTTCTTCAAATCTGTTTCATAACCCATGCACAAAATGTTAACTTTTAAATCTTTATGCATTTCTAGAGTCTTTCAAGCCTTTTCTCTTTGAGTATGCTCATTTATGCTCACCAGCATATCTCCACCCCTCGGGTCAGTTTTTTTAATTTGCTTTTGTTTTGCTGTTTGGTGTTTTGTGGGTTTGTTTGGTTTTTGTTTATCCTATTTTCTGGAAGGTTCTATGTGTCTTAATGACTTCCTAAAGTATGATAATCCAAGAACATATAAAACATATGATACCTTTCCTGAAAAAGGGCATTATGCCCAGGTTAATTGGCTGATTCTCAGCAGGATTAGTCGGGCTGAGCTCCATGGTGAGAGATATGTTGTCTTTGGTTCCAGAGCAACAGTGTTTGGGTCAAAAAGTGCTCTGCACAGTACTGTCCTCAACAGGGTAAAACCCTTCAGTGCACCATTGGAAATATAAGCCATAGCAATCATCTTGAAAAATTTGGCTGCTTTCTGTCTTCTTACCCAATCAAAATAGGTGACTTCTGCTGTATTTTCCTTTAGGCATGATATTTCCCAGTCTAATTCCATTGGAAACCAGTTTGTGTGAAAGCTGAAGCATGAAATGTGCTGGCAGGGCATTGCAGCAGGTGCATAGCCACCATGCTCTATCACGTATAACTTTGCAGAGATGAGAATCACTAAAGACTTTGTTAAAATGACTATCTGTATTCCTAGACAGGGGGTAGTAGGCCAGAATTTTTCTCTCTGTTGAAGAAGAATCTTGTTAGAAACGAATCCAAATTATTGATGGGTCATTTGAGGCTCATTCCCATAACTCCAGGCCTGGATTTTCATGGCAGATGGATGAGTTGACATTCTTGATAGGAGCTGTGTTCCCTGCAAGCACAGAGTATGCATACATGGTATTTTGCCTCTCTGAAGCCTTGAATGTCTGTTTGGATGGCATTTTGCCTACTCACGAGCCAGTACAAAAGTCAAGCAATGGTAGGTTTATGCGGACGGTTGGCATTACCCTGAAAATGTTGCCTTTTCCCCAGGAATTCCTCA
Organism: Pycnonotus jocosus; assembly: GCA_013400435.1. Classification (NCBI taxonomy): domain Eukaryota; kingdom Metazoa; phylum Chordata; class Aves; order Passeriformes; family Pycnonotidae; genus Pycnonotus; species Pycnonotus jocosus. Next base: position 22,765 of record VWYP01033186.1, read on the forward strand.
TCCTGTGCCAGTATTACATGTTGGCACCACATGACTCTTTACACCTAATTACGTGAGATGACACTTACACGACAGAACAGAAATGGTTGATCTGTGGAGGCAAAGAAAGGTTGAAATCTGTGGTTGCCCTTGCAGATAGAGGTAATATGTTTTCAGACTTGTTGGAATGTCAGTATACAGGAGGAGTCACGACCCTTTCTCTCCCTCATGTTCAAGTAATTTTCCTAAAAGTTAACAATTGTCATTGTCTTCTGTTTTGGCACAGATTAATGTCTGAAAAGACCTTCTACTAAGAAATCTATGCTATTCATGTACTAAACTTTTAAGGGGAAAAAACAGAAAGATAATTGTTCTGTTTCTGGTAAAACCAGGATAAGTAATAGTTTTCTGTTGTAAAATCCATCTGAAATAAAAAAGTGAAGGAAATATAGCTGAATGTAGCACACAGTTATCTGTTTTGAGATTTCTATAGTCATGCTTATTCTTTTCTTACTGGTACAGTAGCAGGTCAGCAGCATTAGCATGCACCTTTCTTCCTATTTTTCTTACTAATCTCTCCTCTCCTCTCCTCT
>VWYP01033188.1:0-37845 GCA_013400435.1 Pycnonotus jocosus
GGGGAAAGGCTTCAAACTGAAAGGGGGTAGATTGAGGTTGGATATTAGGTAGAAAGTCTTTACTGTAAGGCACTGGAATGAGTTTCCCAGAGAAGCTATGGATGTCCAATCCCCCTGAGTGTTCAAGATCAGATCTAATAGAGCTCTGAGAAATCTGCTCTAATGGAAGGTGTCCCTAGCTGTAGCAGGGGGTTTGGAACTAGGTGATCATCAAGGTCCTTTCCAACCCAAGCCATTCCGTGATTCTATTATTCTATGATTCTATCACAGAATCATGGAATCAGTAAGGCTGGAAAATACTGCCAAGGTTATTTAGTCCACCTTTTGACCAAACACCACCTTGTCTACTAAACCAGAGCACTAAGTGCCACGTACAGAGGTTTCTCAAACACTTCTAGGGAAGGTGGCTCCACACCTTCTGCAGGTACCCCACTCCAGTGCTTTCAGTGAATAATTTTTTTCTGATGTTCAAACTAAATCTGCCCTGGTGCAACCCGAGGCCATTTCCTCTTGCTGGGTTGCTGGTTGCCCGAAAGAAGATCCTGACCCACATCTGGCTGGCCTAATTTCAGTCAGTTGTAGAGAGTGATAAGGTCCCCCCAAACCTCCTTTTCTCCAGGCTCAACAACTCCAGCTCCCTCAGCCAGTCCTCATAAGATATATAGTCCAGACCTTTCACAAGCTTTGTTGCCAAACTTTAAAGAATATAGAACACTCCATGAATTTGTGTGTCTGATTCTTCTCAGTAAAATTTCAATTGGCTGCACTATGTTAGTGCCAAATCTTTCTTATGAGTGATGTCAAAAGCACATCAGGAATAAAGAGCAAGAAGATTGTATTTTGCAAATATCTCTGAAACTTTGAATTTTCTTTGATTTTGGACCAAATTAAATCTTTAATAACAAGTACGACGATCTCATTGAAATACCAAGCACTGTACCCTAGAATTTTCTCTTTTGATCAGAGATAAATTCATAATTTCTTACTGACTACCTCACAGTGTCTTGTAATCTAAAATATCGACAAAAGTGACAAAAAGTCCTTCATTGTACAGAAACAGTAATCCAAAAATGGCACATGCACCAGAAAAAATCCTGGCACTCAACAACAGAGCTAAAATTTTCATGTAGCACTCAGGCATTACTGATCATAAGCTGAAAACTAAATCAACCTAATCAGTCCCTTCCAACCGAAACCTTTCCAGGATTCTATGATTTAGAATATAGAGCATGCTATTACAAAAGCATATTTTACATGATTGTAACATCATGTTCATTTTTTTTTTTGTGTGTGTGATTTATGTTAGAACAAAACTTCTTCAGAAGTTCCTTGATATGACCAAATTAACTGAAGACTTACTTCTGTGGAACTTTACAATATCAAATAACACCAAAAAAAAGTTGCAGTGGATTTTTACCCCGATAAATTATTTCCAGTTTATGGTGTGATTTGCCAATGAAAACAATATTTTGTTTGTTTAATTGGTTGGTTGTGGGTTTAAGTCTTTCTTGGAAGTAATAAGAAACACTGAGATGAAACCGAACATAAATTTCCTCACAGATATCAAGAAACATACCTAACAGCATGGTTTATTAGGACAGACATTAATTACCCTTTTGAAGAACAGAAGAACAGAAACCTGGTTATAAGAAATCAGAAGTAAACGTATTGAGCAAGCTTTGTTTTGGTGAAAGAGAGAGGCAAACCATCCCAGTGTCTGCCAATATATCTTTCTATCACTTCACGCAGTCAAATTGTTGCAAGGGCAACGTAGGAAAAATGGTGCTGAAGAAAAAAAAGAAAATAAATGTGGGCTTGTTTAGGGTTTTTTTCCCCCTGCTTTATTTAATGGTCTTTAGATATGTCTGAAGCAGCAATTACCATGTTATGTAAGAGCACTGACCTTTGTAAGTATTTCACTTTTTTCCCTCCCCCACAAATTTCTACAGGTGGGTTCTGCATTTTGCTTAATAGTTGAAGATTACTTTGTTTTCTAAAAGACAGAAAGGCATACCTCAAGTTGTGCCAGAAGAGGTGCAGGTTCAAAATCAGGAAGAATTTTTTCACTGAAAAGGTTGTCAGGCATTGGAACAGGCTGCCCAAGGAAGTGGTGGAATCAACTTCCCTGAAAGTGTTCCCGAAAAGAGTGGACATAGCACTTAGCGCTCTGGTTTAGTTGACAAGGTATTGATCAGCCAAAGTTTGGACTCAATGGTCATGGAGATATTTTACAACATTAATGATTCTATGATTCAGGAACCTTATTGTATAATTCTGAATTATTTTTTTTTTCAATATATTTCCTGTACTGGGGAAATGGATTCCTTGCATGAGTTGTATGGCTTGCCTGGTTCTAAGTATCAAAATGATAGCTTTTGATCATATGTATAACATGAAATATAGCATAAGGGAGTAGTGAAGATAAACCTTTAAGGTTTTTCAGAGGGAAAATTGATGTAGTAATTCAATATTTATAGAAAAATATAAAAAAAGCAAATTAATATTTGCTTCTAAATGGAAATAATATTAAAAATATTTTTAATTTGATGATTCACATAGTCCTCCTCTAATTTCACAGGATGATTTGTATCAGTTTATAAACCACACAATAAAATTTTAATATGGTTGTACACAAATAACTGGAATATAAATCTTTGGAAAAATAAATAGCCAACACACTTGGTTGATTTTAAAATGAATAAAATCTTTTTGAGCACACAAGCCTGAGGAAGGTGATTTTTTAAAATGTCCCATCATGGAAACTGGCCTATACTTGAAAATATCACAATACTTTTGAAAAATCAAAGGAATTAATTGTTTCCGTTTAAAAATATTGATTTTAAAATTATTTGTTTTCATTATCTATCTCGTGTCCCAGCTTGAATGTACACGATACTAATGCTTACAGAAATCAAGAAGGGCTTTTTCAAATATATAACAAACCATTTTTCTTTATGGTTTGTCCTGAAGGCTTTAATCTGGAAATAATGGAATGGCTCACAGTCTGAACCAAGGACCCAGTTTCCACTCAGTATGTATAATCACATCTTTGCCATGATTACCTTAAATGATTGTTACAAGAGATGGAGATCAGAGCTCTAGAAGACTTTATACATTCACAGCCTGTTCCAAAGGAAAATCATACAAAAATCATTAGGTATGTTTTGTATTATCTGCAGAGTTTCCTAAACAATTAGTAAAAACGTCACACAAAACTAAGTTTGGCTAGATCAGAATAGCCTCAGCTGCTATCCTAATGAAGTGCAGTAGACAAAAACTAGAAACTAGTCAGGAATTGATGAGGAAATTAAACAGAGCAATTTGCTCTAAAAAGAAAAAAAAAAAGTGCATCAGAGGCACTGTTGGAGAAGTTACCCACTGCTTTGAATATAGATACAGGAGCACAGTTTTTCTTTCAAGAGAAACCGAATTGAAGTAGGTCAAAACTACATGTTTAATGCAAAGACAGTGTTCAAATTTGAAATTTTGAAGTTCGGACTTAGCAGCAGAATTTGTACAGAGGTTTCTCACAATGGTGAGAGGAGTTGCATGGGTGTCTGGAGTTATCTTTCTCTACTTGCAAATTCCAGGATTTAGTGAGGGGAAAAAACAGTAGTAAGTAGCAACTTACATAACATGCTCAAGTGTATTTTTGTCCAAAGTTATCCTGGAATTAAGAAAGATCATCTCAGAAAATTTGTTTTCAGCCTAGACATAGAAGCTAGTCCTATAGTTTTACAGTTTGAGTATTATGTATCACAAGTATCATGCTGGGTTGAACATGTTATGGCACACTAGCACAGCACTTTAAAAAGTGCAGTGAGTCTAAAAGGACTAAAGCTGGCCTAGAACAAAGGAGATGCAAATATCCATTTAGACTCATTGATGCTGTTGTATTTCAGGCCAAGCAAAATGCAAGCAGAGGAGGGAGTGAGTGGGGTTTGTGAGTGTTTGTGAGTGTTTGTGGGGTGTATTTGACATATAACAGGAATCATGTCTGGCTGGTGGAGAGCTTGTTTGCTAAAGTCATTATCACTTCTTTCTCTTATTCCTGTATCTAAGCATTCTGCCATTCTTCCTCTTAAACCTGAAACACATGCCTTAACACAGAATGTTCTTTTCTCTTTCAAATCTCCCCTATCAGATGCAATTAAATGGATTGCTCATATTTTAGGGATAAAAAGCAGTGGAAAATTAGTCTCAGACATGCAAAAATCCCTTATTAAGTTTCTGCACTCACTCTTCCCTTAAGTTTTTATAATAATATGAAGTGTTACCCACAGAACTAAAAATATGGTCTCTGCCACAGATTTTAAGAGTGAAAGCAATGAGGTGGAAACAAAATGAAAAATGCCAACCCACACTTTCTCCAAGTGTCTCTGTACTTCAGGTTAAATGCATTTCATATGGACAAAAGTAATTTTTTGTTTCCTTACCTGCATAATTTTTAGAGAGAGATTTTCAGTCCATTCATTGTCTTTCCATCAAAAGCCCATTTCTGTTATAAAATCTTCAATTAAAACTTTATTGGTTTTGCTGAAGAATTGAATGACACTCAGCAGGCAAAGAATGCCTCCTTGTGCAGATGGGTGGTTTAAGAGTTTGGTTCTTCTCAAATCCACCTGTAAATTACTCTTCTAGTTCTATGTCTCCATACTGGTCAGAATAATCCACACTTTCAGCTTCCTCTATCATGTACTGTGACATTTTAAAAACTGGTTGAAACCTCCTAACGTAAGGAAACTTTTTTGAAAACTTCCATTGAAATCCTGCCTAGCAGATAGCAAAAATAGAAAATACCTGATAGGAGGTAGTTACACCTTACTTTATATCTGCCTGTTTGGTAGTATGAGTCATTTCTGTTGTAGAACTGTGTTAACAGGTAATTCATTTTGTTGAAAAATGTTAAGTCAGCTTTCATATTAAAGGATATGTAAATATGCTTCTCCAGAAACCTTGGATGCAAATGACTTTTGCCTTATTAGTTACAATATTGTGATTGTATCTTTTATCTGGAACTGCTACCATATCTGAAGCACTGTGTTTCCAGAAGATTAATATCCTCTAAGTTAAAAGAATAAAAGATCTCCAAGTCCCCCATTAGTCCTAGTGTTTGGATAAAAAGAAGGGGAAATCCATGACCAAATCTACAACAAATAATAACATAAAACGAATATGCTGAGGAGTTTTTAGGAGGATTGCTAATTCAATGGTGCAGTATAAAATTTGAACCAGTGTTACTTACCTTCATTTGCAATGAAATAATTATTACACAGCTAACTCGAGAGTCACAGCTGACTCTCTTTGTCATCTGAAATTCACTCAGCAAATGGCTTTTGGTCAATGATCTCAGTGAGCCCTAGAGAACAAAAAAATCTAAATACTTTAGTACCTGTTGTTGGTCTGTCAACTGCTGTCAATGGCAAGAAGCTGAATAAACACTCTTCATTTAGATGTATAGAATAGGAAAAATGTAGATGATATTTTCTGAGAAGTACTGTGAGCATCTCTTTTAGGTCCCTATTTTGTTCTCTTAAGGTTATGACTGGTTGATTCTAAATGGAAATCTGGCTATATTATAGATAGAAGAAAATATTGGCATTTAGACTTATTGAAGATAGAAAGGTTCCAAACATCAGCTGAAACAATGAGATTGGTATGTTAAATATTTCTTGTCTGCAGTCTAGATTTTCACATGATTTTATTACCTAAATTATTAATACACATGTCAACAAATTTATAAATAGCATTGTTAAAAGGAGACAAAATAAACATATTTAACACTAGAATTATTTTTATAGAAGAAAAATTTGGGATTTAGAATGGTATTTCTTCTGCAGAGAAAAAAAATTTAGGGTGTAGGAAGATGGGGATCAGCCTTTTCTCCCAGGCAACTAATGAATGGATGAGACAAAATGGCATCAAGTTGTACCAGAGGAGTTCAAGCTGGACATCAGGAAGAATGTCTTCATGGAAGGGACTGTTAAGCATTGGAACAGGCTGCCCAGGTTGGTGGAGAGGTATTCAAGAAAAAAAGTGAACTCTTTTTCTTCTTGGTTCAAAATTCCTCATATTTCTGTGTGCATATCTAGATGCTATTCCAGATCAATCTGTTTGTTAGGAAGATGTAGGCCCGACATCTACCTCTCTGAGCATGAAGCAGTATGCTACCAATTAAGTCAACCAAACTTAGCACACCTGAAAATACTCTCTCACCAATAATTTGAATTCACATTTGTATTTAGCTTGAAACACACAAGAAAAAAAAAATCCAGTTCAAAACATAAGGAGACAGGGGACTAAGTCTTCAAATATGGCAAAAAATGTAAGTTTTTGAGCATGATTATTGTCACTGCCAGAAAAATACACAAACTCACGAATGGACCACAACACCAACAGGCTGCTTATGCATATTTCATAATCTATTATGTAGCTTCCAAAGATTAAATACCCCAAACTGACTTACTTCCCAGTGACCACAGAGGTATGACAACCTCTCTACACGTGTAAGTAAACCCCATATTTAAGTGAATAGTCACAATATGTGTAAATAGACATGATTTGCTCTAAGTGAGGCTCAAGGCCAAAGATGTCTGTTTTGTTGCTCCTGTCCTTCCTCCATGGGCTGAAGAGTGAGTCACCTAAAATTTCCCCTCAAATAAAAAAATATACCTTTCAGCAAGCAAAAAGACTAACTTGTCATTATGCTGGAAAGATCCGTTGATTTATACAGCCTGAACAATGCTACTAGCTCCAGCATGAGAGAAGCAACAACAACAAAAAAAGAATGGAGAGCATAAGAACACAGATTTCTTTTTCTTTTGACAGGACCTTCAATATCTTTCAGCAGTAGATTCCGACTTCTGAATAGGAAGGGAGGAGGAATCTGGTCAAAGTAAGGAAAAATGATGGCAAAAAAATGCAACTTGAAAGGCTAATAAACACACATTTAAGACAATCCATTCATCTGTTGTTGATTTCAAATAATACAATATTAGCCTAAACTCTTACATATTTCAACATGGTAAAGACATTGATAAAACCAGAAATTCCTAGTAAATATTTTGAACAACACCAGTTCTATTACAATCACCATCCCATTAATTTACCAAAGCTACACTTCTGATGCCATATTAGTGGCGAAGCTCAATACATCTTAAATTTCCTTTATGTAATCATGTAATATGTAATTAGGAATTATATTTCATCTGTGTCTTTGCCATTATATTTAAATCATTGCATCCATAATACACCATTCTTATCCTTTATATGAATTTAAAGAATTCCAAAGACAAATTTAATTTAATTGAAGCTTGTCATGGTAGTGTGGAATGTACAAAAGACCTTGATTCTGCATAAGCGCTGCTCAGCAGTAACAAAAACATCCCTGTGTTAGCAACAGTTTTCAGCACAAATATGAAACATAGCCCCATACTATGCACAAGGAAGAAAATTAACTCTATCCCAGAGAAAACCAGCACACAGTTTGTGTAAAGTGTGAGACACATTAACCACCAGAGTGTTCACAGTGGCTTTTCAGTTGTAAAGAGGATTTTTTTTCTACTGTAAAAAGGCTACACTTTGAAGCAGAAGCACTTAAGCCTTAGTGGATCTATTGAGTGCTACAGAATACACTTTCTGTTCCTGATTACGGCATGTTTTAGAGGTACTCTAATACATAGTGAGGTTACTTTGGGCATTGCTGTCAGCTTGTATCACAGAGTGCATCTACCACAGGCAGCACAGGAAAACTGGGTAGAGGAAAGCAGAGCAGGTGTTGTGTCACTAACACATTACCATGCTCACTTCTGGGGCCAGGGATGACTGAGGAATTTTAAAAAGGATATTTAGTCTTTTGGAGCAATAGGAGGAAAACTGGAAATTTGTATTGTACAAAATTCTTCTTGACTTGAAATGTAGAATGAGCTGTGCCGTGATGCATACACTCATACATTTTGTTTTATGGATGTTCCATTAGAAGAAAAAAATAAATCCATCAAACCCCAAGCTTTACAGTTGTCTGATATTGCAGAGAGAGAGAATCATGCAAAAATATTCTTGTATTTATCTTGTTGAAATTTTATGGGAGGTAGATTAAGTAGGGGATCTGGACCCAGCTCAGTGACCAAAGGTCTAGAAAAAGATACTGCTGATTTTTGCCATATTTAGATTAGGTCATAAAGAAGACTGTATATAGGAAAAAAAAAACCAAAACAACAACAACAAAAAAAAAACCAAAAAAAAAACCCAAAGACACATAGAAAGAGAGGGTAAGGGTTTGACATTTCTAGAGCCATTCTTTCAAGATTTTAACACAAAACAATTTAGGAGCCTATAATCTTAATGTCTGCACAATCCTGGACATTCTACTAATTTTTTAGGTCAAAATAGAAAAGTACTATCATACAGGTTGTGTATTCCTTATCATCATCATTTTCCAGGTTGTTCCTGAGGTAGTCAGATTCAAATAAGATGAATGATCACCAAACCCAGAAGAACAACAGAACACTAAGAACTCAGTCATGTCACTGGAGCCAAACACTCTTGGATTTTCAGTATTGGATACCAGAGATATTCCACTGATGCAAAGGAAAAACTATGACTTGGAGTTATTGCAAAAGTATTTTCAACATAAAAAAGTCACTCTATGCAGTATATGCAAAGATATCTGAAATAAAGAATAACTGCCTTATAATAATTTTCCTCTTGAACAATACTGACAGAAATCACAGAACCCCACAATATAGTAAGTTGGAAGGGACCCACAAGATGACTAAGGAGTTGTGTGTGGTCTATGAGGAAAAAAGTGCATTCCTCTGCTGAGCTGCCCTGTGTGTTCAACCAGGTGTCCTGCCCTCCTCTGCAGTCCCCTTGCCATTGTTTCTCCAGGACACTGCAGGCTTGGGGGTCTTCCCCATGCAAGACTGAGGATGAAGTGTGGCAGAGGAAAGTGGCCACCTCAGAACTTCCCTCTGGTCCCTGAGATGAGCAGATCCTTCTCCTCCTGCATAGGCTAAGCCCCCCTGAGTCCCCAGGTGGAGAGACTGTGTACAGGGTTATGAGATAAACCAATGGCTGCTCCCTGGTTCCTGATCCCAAACTATCAAACAAACAGCACAACTCTGCCTGTAAGGTACACCTGTGGGCAGCAGCACTATAGTAAAATCTCATAAATGTGTCCACTGTGTGAGCAACATGGTCAGGATATTTACAGCCAGTCTTAGTTTTTGTATGAAGAAGTAAAAACAGTCACTGTTAACAGCATGTGACTTGACTTTTTTATCAGATTAAAAAAACCTATTTATTGTTTGGTTTGGTTTTGTTTTAGAAGAGTAAAAAAACCAACCTCATGAAATTAAAGGTGAGAAGTAACTTCATCTAAACTCAGTCATGGTTTGTCCTCAGAATAGCAACATTACCAGTATGTTCTTACGCGTGTCATACTGCAAGCTAAATTATAACAGTTCCTGGTTAGAATATTTTGTCTGTGCAAAGGATTTATATGTTTCTCTTCTCAATTATTACATATTAAAAGTCGCAGTATCATATGAATATACTCAGAAAATTCTCTTTTATAAACGTGCTTTATGTATAATAAAATGTTAACTGAATGTATCTGATTGTAAATAACAATGAGGGAAAAAGTGTAACTATCAGAAATACTTGTAATACAGACAGCGAGTTTCCATACATGAAAAATAACTGATTAATTCTTATTCAACTTGTCGAGTTATCTGACTTTGACAGTGAGCTCTGTCAGTGGCATTCGACATATCACCACTCACTTTGCAGTGAAATTAAGTATCTACTCAACACTGAAGTGCTTGGCTGTTATTCGACCGTGTTTGCTCTTAATGCCTTTAAAATCCATTAGCTCTCATGGACCTTATTCAGATTGACACTGTTGTACAGAATGAACAGTTACCATTAAGTTAACTGGAAGACAAAACAAAATTAAAAAGTGAGCTGTGAAAACCCGAGAGTTTATATGTGTTGATCAGGAAATGCCAGCTACAAAATAAATGTAAAACCACATAAAAGTGTAGGAATATCAATACATTTCCAGGGCTTAAAAAATAAACATTTGTAGCAAGGTTCCTCAGAATCACTTTTTCTGTTTCCACAGAGAACTGAGGGAGTAGATTGATGCCTGGTGTAATTGATTATGTATTAACATTAGCTGAAGATGACATGAGGGGTAATGATAATGTGTATGATTTATTATAGCTATATACACTGGTACACCAACCAAACAACTATTACTGGCTGTATCAGCTCTCTGCATTGAAGCTGATCTCATGTTTGATATACAAGTATTTATTTATCCTGCAAAATCTCAACTAAATAGACTATTCTTTATTGTTTAAACAAGATGTGCATGTTTTATTAGAAATTACATCATAGTCTTATTTACTATGATGAATGTGAATTACCTCTAAAATATTAGTCTCCCTGGTTTAGGAGATGGGCACAAAATTTTCTCAGATCTTAGTAAAATATGTACAAATGTGTTTTGACTTCAGAAAAATAAGTAATAACCCTTACTTCCCAAAAGCCTTTTGTACTCAATAAAATTCTAAAGATGTTACAGCAATTACCCTTCAAACCCTTCTAATTCTTTAAGTAGAGCTTAAAGGTATGTTTTTAAATTATTTGGAATTTTAATAGATCTGACTCCAAAATAAAGCCAGGTCCTGTACAGGCTGAGCTCATGGGTGCTCACAGACCAGGCTCCTTGGCTTACCAAAATCTCTGTAGCAACTTCAAACAAAGGTATAATCTGAATATTTTGAAACCTTTGGGGAACTGTGTATTGGAGCCATGTCTTCATTATCTTGACCTGATCTCTAATTTTTAAGGGTCATCCTAAGAAAAAATATGATAAGCATATATGCTAAGAAAAACTTCATTTAAGATATCATTTTCATGGATTGATGAAAGAAAAGCTATTACATTTTCCATATTGAGAGACTTAAGTTTATGGTGTGCTGCCGCACACCATGGCTGCCCTGTTTCAACCTTTTTTCTTGATAATAATTGTTAGGAATTCAGAAACTCCAGCAGTATATATTGTCAAAGTTTGGTCTATACCTCTAGATCCAAAATTACAACTTTTTCAACAACATAAGGATTGAATTTTTAATACCATGAAAGAATGGAGTGTCTTGGGCAACAAGACTGAAGAATGGCTTGGTGATGCCGTGTGGTATTGGTAAAGGTTATAGGAAGAGATGTATATATACTAATAAGGCAGGAGAGATCACAAAATTAAACTGCCAAAGGAGGAAATCCATGCAGATCAACATGAAGATACGATCAGTGCAGATTAGCCATAGACTAGGTTGGGCCAATGTGCACACATAAAACCCAGGTGTCACTGCTCTTGCTTTAGTGGGAGAACAGCCTGTCCCTGCTGCTCCTGACTGTGCCCTGCTGTTGCCACTGCTGTGTACCAAAATTCTAAACACAGTCCTTCTAGACACAGTACTTCTACTCATCAGTTGAAATTAGAAGTATTTAAGTCTGTTCTCTCTAGGACAATCATGTTTCCACAGTTGTTGCACAGCAGCCCTCTTGTCAGAGGGTAGAAATGAGCCCAGACACAGACTTCTTGCTTATCACAGCATGAAAAGGGTCCTGGTTTATTCCTCTCTACAGCTCACCCATCNGAGAGATACTGCTCCAACATTTGGATTCAACAGTTCATGGAGGTGGTGATAGAATACACTGTGCAAGTCTATACTACAACCCAGGACACTCTTCCTCAAGGGTCCTCCTCCTTCATGATTTTTCCCTCACTCCTCAAAATATGAAGATCAAAATTTAACATTTATTTCTGAAAAATTAATTTGTCCTAGACTGGAGAATATTTGCCAACACTAGCTCTGGTTCTGCTGAAGGATCAAGATAAGACAGTGATCTCTAACACCAATAGCTGTATGGAGTAACAGGAGTTTGAGGAGGGGAGTTGTAAAGTGTTTCCTTATAGCAAAAAGCAGGTAACTTAGCTGTGTCTCTGGACAGTTTAAGAGACTTTATTGATAGGTAAAGACAAAGACAGTTAAGAGATAGTTAACATAGGCTGCACTTGTCTAACTCTACTTCTAATAAAATTAATAAATATCACCCTTAGTATGCAGGTATCAAGAGAGAAGATGCATTTCATTCTCCTACTTTAACTGAACTGCAATCTGCTGAACAGGAACAAAAGTGAATGCTCAGTTTGCTTTTCTTGAATGTGCTCTTAAGGCAAATTTGACATTACACTATATTTATGATTTGTGAAAATATTCTTATTACATCCTACATAGCTAAGCATAAACAAAGTTTACTGCAAAGCTGCATACTAAGGAAGAGTTTTGGAAAATTACAGAAAAAATGGCCAACTAAGTGAAGAGAATCAGTCATATCATCCCAAACTTTAGCTTTCTATCCATCACGAGATACTTACCTTGATGTAAGTATACTGCTAACTGGCTCTTTCTTGCAATAACTGGAACAAATCTCCAGCAAATAAAGTCCTTGTATATATGAAGCTGCTTTCATAGCATTTTTTTTGTCATTGATGAGTTTTCCCGAGTCACCTTTTTTACCTTAAATTTCAGCCTTTTCACTGAGCATCTGTTAGCTAAAATAGAGCGTATAATAAACATTTATGTCCCTCTTTATGCTGATTGTTGTTTACACCTATGTGGCAAGGCTGTAGGAATATATTGAATATTTATGTAGCAAGAAATTGCACCTCCAGACTATTAAACACTGAGTGGAGCAGCTGGGATTCTCTAAATGCATTCAGGCCACCAGCAGTATCCATTATTTATCTACATTACTAGCTGCACTTGCAAAGATTGTTCACTCTTTCTCCTCTAACACCTGACGACAGCAGAATGGGAGCACATCCTTTTTAACAGCATTGACATCCCAATTTGTTTGGAATTGCATTCTGGTCTGCATTCTCATTACAATGAAGTAGCAGTGTGAGAAAGTTGGAAGCCACTGCCTGCTTTTCAAGAGAAAGAAGATATTATGGGGACTGCTGGCTTTCCCTCTACTCCATTGCTGTGAGATGTCACCTGGAGTGCTGTGTCCAGATCTCAGCCCTCAAACATAGAAAGGATATGGACCTGCTGGACTGAGTCCAGAGGAGGGACATGAGGAAGATCAAAGGGCTGGAGCACCTCCCTTTTTAGGAAAGGTTGAGTGAGTTGGGATTGTACAGACTGACAAAGAGAAGGCTTTTGGGAGACCTTAGAAAAATACCTAAAGAGAGCTGAAGACAGGCATTTTACAAAGGCATGGAGTGATGGGATAATGAGCAATGGCTTTAAACTGAATGGGAGTAGGTTTAGATTGGATATTAGGAAGAGATTCTTTACTGTGAGGGTGGTGAGGCACTGGAACATGTTTTCCAGAGAAGCTGTAGATGCCCCATCCCTGGAAGTGTTCAGGGCCACATTGGACAGAATTTTGAGGAACCTAGTCTAGTGGAAGGTGTCCCTTTCCATGATTTCCAGGATTGGAAACAGATGGTCTTTAAGGTCCTTTCCAACCCAAATGATTCTATGATTCTATGGTTATTTAGTAAAATTCTGATCAGCTGCAGTAAGTCAGTGCCAGCTCTATTGCCTGAGTGAAGTCAAAAGAACAGAATGAATCAAAGTGTGCAATCAAGAGAAGACTGTTCTCTGCAAATATCTGTGGAACTTTAAATTTTCTTTACATTTTTTTCTCATATCCTAGTCAAATCTCAATTTGCATTCATTTTATTGCAAAGCATATCCAGAAGGAATTTCAAGGTGTTATCCAGTCTATTCCTTTTCCTCGGTTTTATGTGTACCACCACTAACAGATATACATTTCAAAAAAATATTAATAGAAATCATATTATAGTCCGCTCTTTTTCATGCTCAGATGTGGGGTCTAGGACCTTAATAGCTAACTCACTTATCATGTAAGATTCGTTAACAGGGTTTTGATTTCCTCTATATATTTGGGTTTTCACTTGTTTCTTTCATTGCATCTATTATCTATTCATACTAAAAATACATGAATGTTAGATGCTGTCCTATTTTCCTAGTGAGACTTGTTAATGAAATTACTTTCATTATACAGTGATTCCTCACCTCTAATTTATTTATGGAATTCTAAGAAATATACTTGCCCCAGTAAAATTTAAACTTTATTAAGGCTTCTCTTCAGACTAACTCGTGATTCCGTACATTCAGAACCCACTTTCTGCTCTTTGCTGATTTTTGTTTCTTGCATGATTCTTATGAAAGCTCAATATAAAACTATCTGTCTTGCCTCCATGATGGTGTAAAATGTCATGGAATGTAATATTTTATTACTTCTGTTGTGTATATTTAGTTGCATATGTTATGTAGTTTATGCTATGTTATGTATTTATGTATTTTAGTTCTGATCATACCAAGTAAGGAATGGATTCTTAAGATAGCATACTCTGGGAAGACATTTCAAGGAAGCTTGTCAAGTTGAGCTGAAATACCATCACATTAGCAAGAATATAACAATTTGCAATACAGCAGACATAATTTATTTTTCTGAGCCAACGTAATCAGCAAAGAAATAAAAGGAGTGTCTTTCCTAATGCACCTCTTCAAGAACTTCTTTAAAGCCTTAGGATTTTGGTAATGCAAATGGCAAACTACAATAATAAATAATGACTATTTGTGGAAACCCGGTTTCCATGAAATTAGTAGAAGAAAACTCTTCCACTTTTTGATTAACTTGGGACTTTAACAGATGTCCAGATTTTGAATTCTTTTGGAACCACCTCTCAAAGCTATACAGCACATCACAAGATCACACTGACAGAGAAAAAGTTTATATTATAGGTAGTTCACTATTTTAACAGAAAATAATTGGCTATAAAGGGCTAATACTCCCAACCTTAACATAACTCTTCAGATTTCAGGATGGCATTCACAAAGAGAGATTTTCTGTGTTTAAGCCTTCTTTCAGGTATACCAATATCAAGTTCTGGTAAGCACTGACAGTATTTTTGCAACTGACAGCGATCTTATGAATTTTTAATGGTTAAGCCCAAATGAAAACTATAAAGGGTTCACAAAAGAAAATACTTAAGAAAAGTACTAATATCCTTAGGCATAAGAAGTGTTATAGTGCCCTGTATTTTGGGGAAAATTAATAACATACTCAAGATTAAATATTTTTTCATAACATGGATTTTTTCTTTTTTTTTAATATAAAAGTATTTTCATTTTATCCTCTTCACCAACCTGGATAGTCTAAGAATAATAAATAAGTAATTTATATATAATTCCAGCAGTATTTAGAGCCTGAGTTTTCTGGTCAATTGAGACGAATGTAGAGACTACAATATTTAGTATTAGCAATAAAATGATGTAGCACTTCGAGTGCACAGAAAGTGTGTAAGAGGAAAGAACTGCTGAACAAAATGTGTGCGAGCACATGAATATAAAGAGATGGACTTCTTTTTCAGAAGGTGTAAAATATCTCAGTGTTCATTTTTCATCAGCACTGAGCTATTAGTATTGATCTTGGAGACTATCTGCTGTGTTTTCGGAGCTTTCAATATTGCAAATGATTAAGGGAAATCACTGATGTTACACACAGGAGAATACCTCCTCCAAGCAGATGCAATGTCAGCTTCCTCTGTTTCTCTTTGTGGCTTTGGATAATGTATCTCCAGTCTTCTCTTGGAAATCTTGCAATAGATGTTAGGTCATCACAAACAAGTAAGCAAGAATGTCCAGGAAACAATGTCTTATATTGTTTTCTAATGAAATAAATACATTATGTCACAGAATAACCCCTCTAAATTTCAATATGCACTGCATTCAGTAAAGATTTGTAGATATATATTTCTGCAATCTCTTTCAGAACAATGAGAATATCAGGTAATCATAAATTTACTTGCTTGTATCCTTTCCAGACTAAGAGAGCATTCACTGCACAATTTCACTTAATTCTTGACACAATTCAGGGAGTTTCAAGCCTTTAACTTATGTGGTTAGTTAAGTAAACCAGTCTGTTATCCAATTGCAAATATGCTTGTTGGTTTTCAGAGCAATCATTTGGCAACATATTTATTAATGTCATTATACCAAAAAAGCTTGTTGGACACACTGGGATAGAAGTGATATGTTTGCTGTGTACTAGTGTAGCTTATCAAACGTGTTTTGCCAATACTAATAAAGGCTGTAGGCCTTGTGCTTATCTGATAGTATAAGGTCTTAGGATTTGTCTGAGCTTGCCTTGACTTTTTAGCTTTTTAGCCTTTGCAAATGTATGTAGGCACTGCATGATGAACAATAGTTCTTGAAGTTAAGCCAAGATATTGACAACTCAGTGTGACATCCCACCTAGTCTGTGCTCCAGGAACACTGATATTGTCAGCCTAGAATCCAGAGGGATTTTAAAAAATACATAGTTATTGGTAAGGGGCTTTTTTACAATTTTTTTAAAATACTATTCTTAAGGAAGATTTTTCTGTATTAATTTGTACTATGACTGCATCTAGGTTAGTAATGGCTTTTTGTTGGTTTTAATTAGATTGTTTAGATTTCAATTAATATGAGAAGTTGTTGGCTTTACATATAAGGTGTACTATATTTTTGCTTATATTGATATGGTGGGTGTAGTATTGGATGCATACATACTAAGAAACTTGCAGATTTAAGATAATTATTTGCATCCAGTGGAATGTGTGTGCACCAAAACTGGCGTAGGGCAATAGTGTGTCTTAAGTTGTATGCATGCTGAAAAGGAACATTTCAACAGTAATGTTCTTCATTAGCAGTTTGAAATTGCCCTAAATAAAACAAATTAGTGGAGAGGGTTTGACTTAACAATGCTTTTTCTAGAAAAAAGCAGAGAGAGGTCACAATTATTCGAAGACCATTTTAGGGAGGAAAATAAGGCTGTTAGATTTTCTGCCTAGACTTGTGAATAAAGATTTGCTAACACATACGCTTTTTTTCTTTGCAGAGCCCAATTCAATGTTTGCTGAAGCCTCTGAATCTAGCCTGGACCTCAGTCCACAAAAACCCTGCCCTGAAACCATGTAAACAAATCTATATTCTCTGTATATCCATTTACCTTTAAAGTCCTTAAGAGGTGCAGAAATGATCTCTCCCAAATTTTAAACATAGGGAAATAAAGAACTGAAAGATATGGTTTTGGATAATGCAGTGCCTTTTGCAGTGCTGTGACCTAAGAAGTACTTTATGAAACATTCTTTTAAGGAGTATTCAAAAAGAAAAATAGCATAGAACTTACGTTATTATTTTCATTATGTATCCATGTTTTGATATTGCCCAGAACTCAATTAAAATCAGGCCCCATTATACTGAGCACAATCAAAACCATGTATCAGAGAAAATTTTATGCCATATAAATGAAAATGTCTTTAATTGTGCTTTTCAGTGCTGCATATATGGTCTTGTGGTAATTTCTACCAAGATTATTTTTATTAATAAGTGGTCAAGCCAGTAATATTTCTAAAATGGAGGGTTTTATTATGGAAGAATAAATGTCATTTTTTTGCTTACAAAAAAGCAGCAAAGGAAACCAGGTCAGGCAATGCTACTTCAGAGAATTGTCTTTCTAACATGATTATTTTAATTATTTGTAACCAAAAAAACAGCTTTAATTATCTGCAATCAGAGCTGTTCAAAATGTTTGCAATAAAGATCCACTGGACCTGAGAAGATTTTAACACTTTAGAAAAACCAGGCATGCACTCTGTGTTTGTGGCTTTGGTAACTCAAATGCTGCAGTACCCTAACAGGCATTAGGTAGAATATGCATTAACTGATTTACAATTTTTCGTTCATTTTTAATTGATTGTCTTACATATGCTCATCCTTCTTGATAAATCTGTTCAGTCTCTCTGCTAAATATCTCCTTTTTCTACCTTCACAGATGTCCTGATTTTCCCTCTAACAGCTTTATGCCATTTTCTCTCAGTCTTCCTGCATCTTCTAAATTCTCTGTTCTTCACACCACAGAACTGTCCAAAATGCAGCAAAGGCAAATGCAGGGTCCTGCACGTGGGGAAGAACATCCCCATGCACCAGGGCCGGCTGAGGGTCGACCTGCTGAGAAGCAGCTCTGTGGGGAAGGACCTGGGGTTGGTTCCTGGTGGACAGCAGGCTGTCTGTGAGCCAGCAGTGAGCCCCAGGGGCCAAGAAGGCCAAGGGAATCCTGAGGCGCATTAGGAAGAGCTTTGTCAGCAGGTGAAGGAAGAGAAAAACAGAGAGAAGCAAACTAAATAAATAGATAACTCTTCTTTTTAAGGAACATGGACTGTATTCATCAAATGGTTGATCTGCTGTAGATTCCTAAGCTATTTAATTTTTTTTCAGCTTGCAGCATAGACTCATCTGGCATAGGAACAAACACATTAAAAATACACTTATTAAGAAGCTCTTTGTGTGTTATTCTAAACATCATCATTTGGAAATCTGTATCATTTTGCCCTGGGAGGGATCACACATCCTTCTCAGGCTCTCAAAAACTCAGATATTCCTAATACAGTTCATTCTTATTTTCGTTCTTTGGATCTCCAGTTTGAGCTTTCTAAAATGAGTTATGTGCAGCATGATTTCTACATCGGGCATTAACAATGCTCATAATTAAATCCATCTGTCAAATTATATTTAATAGAGTCTTAAAGCAATGTTTCCTACTGTCACCAGAGTGGCCATTCATTACATATTTAACATAGAAATAAATTTTTTTTAGACATCACATTTTTTTTCCTATCAATTTAATTTGAATAAGGACTGGGCAAGTGAGCAAGAAGAAAAATTAAATCCAGATGACCTTATTGATTAGAGAGATCTAACCTCCAAACTAAGCCTCATTAATTATCCTAGCTTCCACTTCAGAAAGCAGAAATTCAAAAGTTTTAATTACATTACTTCATTGCACAAAGCATCAATGTCATTTATGATGTCTGTATAATTACGGACTCATTAACTGCATGCAGTCTTTACTGTAACAGGTACTGTGTCTTCAGTTCATACATGATGATGCAATTTGAGAGTAAATATAATCCTAGGAGTGTCTAAATGAAAAGGTTTTTAAAATTGTAGAGTGATGTCTGCAACAATTATCCAAATGAAGTGGAAAACCAGTTAAGAAGTCTAATTAAAGATTCAGGTTTCTTGTAAATCAATTCTCAGAATACCCCCAAAATTCTGCTGATTTCATCTACAAGACAGAGGCATCTAAAGTTCTGGATTTTCTACAATAGACAAATGTCCTAAACAATGTTTATTGCAAGGTTTTACAGAAAAGATATTCTGGTTTTTTACTTGACACAAGAAGATGGAAGATTCAATACATGACTGAAGTGCGCACTCACAACTGGGAAAATTGAAGGGGGAGGAAAAAAGAATCCAAAACATATAACTATCTTTTTTTTCTGTAAATATTTTTTGATTCTGTAATGCATACATTGATCATTGATTCTAGGGTGTAAGGACCAACTCTAAACACCTTTTTAGACAACAGTACAGCCAAACTCAGGACTATTAAGATTTTTCCCACCATCTTGAAGTGTATTCACAGTAAACTGCTTCTCTTCTGTTATTTTACTTTCTAGATGTTTAGGGTATATCTAACTATAAGGAAGCCTTACATCTTCTTGCTTAAATGCCAAATGGTCTCCAAACATGTTTTTGTCTCTGAACACAGACTTTTCTGTATTTATTTTTGGTGTAGGGTGACTCCAGCAATTTCAATGCCATTAACATGATTTGATATCAGATGATTATATATTTGTTAATTGCACAAAAATGTGCAATTTTCCATGCAAAACATGGTTATGTGAATTATTTATACTGAACAAGATAAAAATAAGATGCATGAGAGACCAAGCAGGAGCATGTAACTCTTGGAAACAGACATAAAATAGTGTAAATTTAAAATATTTATAGTCTTTAATGGAAATGTGAATGGAATGTGAATTTGCCAACTGAGAAGAGACAGAAAATGATGCTTTAACAGAGGTTATGCTTTAACCATCCACAAACATTTGAAAGCAGCCTAAAATCAGTCATTCTTCCTCTACCTCAAATCCTGTATTTCTAATGTGCATTAATTGGTCCAGTGGATTTCACTCAAGAAACCAGGACTGTTGTATAGAAAGTTCAGAAGACAAACATCTTTACAATCTCAAGCTTCAAATACAATAGCAGATAAATAATTATGCCTAAATACTGCTGAACAGATTCACTCAACTAACAATACATATTTCAGACTATATAAAAACATATTGAAGTTTCTGCTCTTAAAATAAGTGGTTCTTTGAACTACCACTTTATTTACCATCCTAATTGTACCCTCCACTGGAACGAGGTTGGAATCATCAAGGCCTTAAATAAGAAAAATAAGTCAGGAACATATGGAGCAGCAAAAGTTTTTCTGAGAGCTCTTGCAATTGTTTTGTAGCCCAACTAATTGTATACTCATTTACCCTCCAGGAAAAATTACTAATTTCTTGCTAAACCTCACTGCTAGTAATGAATGTAAAATGATAAATATTTGGTCAATAGAGTTTTTGAAGTCAGGTATTGTGTTTGCATGAAAAAATTCTGGTACAAACAATATATGGAGATATCAAGAAAAAAATTAACTTATTTGTTTTCCTCCTAGCTTTGTTGCAAAGACTCACCCTGTCACTTTAAGGCAGAATTTAAAATTTAAAAAAAAAAGGTAGATTTTGCTTAATTTTCTTAAATAATGAGCCAAAATCTAGAAATTTAAGAATTTATGGGAGATTTTATTTTTCTTTGAATGAATGTCAGAAGGCCTACTAAAACAGCCTTGATAATCAAATGGCAGATCCCCCATTAAGAGGCATGCTTCAACACTAATTGGCCACATAAGAGGAAATACAAAATTTAGCTAGGTCTATGATTGTCCTACTGTTAAAAGATATAAAGGGAATGAAGTCCTCTTTGACCTTCAGGGAGGAGAAGTCAGCTCTATTCATGTTTGTAAGACTTCATGTCCCTGCAATTCCATACCCTGCATTTTTTTCAGCAGGGATTTGTGCATGACCTCCCCACATGACTGATAAACGGCTATAGATGAACTGAGCAGGAAAACCTTGAAACATGTTGTGCAGTAAAGGTACATTTTTAGTCAGGTGTGAATTCCTGTTTGACTGTCAAACCTAAATTCACCAAGACAGGCTGAATACCTCTGTGCCCTAAAGCAGCAGCTCAGTTGTCAGGAGCACGGGCACTAATGTCATGTTTTGGTCTGACTTTCTCTCTGAAGAGCCAGAATTTGCACAGGATGAGCCAGAAAGAGAGGAATTCATATTCAGTCTAACTGAATTGCTCGTATCAACAGAGAGGTGTTTGCAGGTTTAGCTGCAAAGTCGCCCCCAGTATAACAGGTCTTACTGGACACCTGTTCAGAGCTGCAAAAACCAAATTCCACTGATTCTTGTCAAACTGACATGGTCCAGTTTCCATGATCATTAGATAATGATTTTTGAATATGGTTTGAAGTCCACAAATTGCATAAATCTGAAAAATAAACGGTTACTGTTTATAAAGCACAGGACGATTAAAGACTGTAGTATACAAAAGCTAAATTTATGTTACTGTAGCGTGTAGAAAGTCCAAAATCTCATCTCTTTAAAGAAAAATTACAGAACTTCAATGTTTACTAGTTATGGACCCACTACACTGGGTTTCTCTCTCCCTACCTTATAGCTGATTATGAGCTTTTACTCCACCCTCCAGCATATAGTTACTTACATCTCACCATCTACAGACAGGACCAAGAGATAACCAATTCTTTGCATGAAGCTCACCTGGAATTCCAAAGGAGAGTCTGGAGAGAAGGTTTTGAAAGATATGTTGCTTCAGACTTGCTGTGCTGGCAGAGCTCTGGAGGGATAAGTGCTACAGACAGAGGTATTTTACACAGCACATATAGATATGTGTTCCGTCTCCATCACATGAAAAACATTTCCTACAAAAAATGAAAACAAAGCTGAATTTGAGTAGAGATGGTTACTTGCTACTGTCACCAATTTCCTACTTCAGAAACATCAAATGAATACATTTTATGAAATAAGGGGGAAATGGTTCAAGCACATCCATTGAACCTGATATATGGTCAGGTTTGCTCACAGGCTTGAGCCCTGGGAGAAGTCAGATTTCTTTGAAAGCTGAGAGGACATCTTTGTTTTCTGCATGTTACCTCTTCCAAGACTTAACAAAAGCTCAACTACAATGAACTAGCCCAAATGTCATTCGCTGTGTGACTAAAAGAGGTGAGGAAATTTTAATTTTGAATAACAATGAGCTACAGACTCTACCTATAACTGAGAGCTTCGTTCCTTCCAAAGATGAATTTTTTGCACATTAAGCACAAAAGAATCCTGTATCTTTGTATTAGGAGAAATAAGAAGCAGAACCAGTCAACCCAAAAGATAAATAAGATGTATATATGTATTTTTTCCCAACGAGCTATTAAAGTCATCCCAAAATTTCCTGCTTAGTCTGTATCCTGATGAATCTGAGACAATGTTATTTCCTATGCATTAGCAGTGTTGTTGATTAAAGCAACACAGTTATTGATACCAATATTTAACATCAACAGGAATTGGAAATTCTAAAATTCCAGTTAGATCGAATTCCTAAAAGTCAATTAGGTTCATAAGGCTGGATTTGTATCAGATGCCTTCAATACAGCTTCTCTCAAGTGGTATTTTTTCTGATATTAGATAGTGATGTCAAATTTTGATTTGCTCTGTAGTGATTGATTCCAGTCGCAAGTTAATTCAACTCCTGAAACTACCAGTCTTTCCCCTGTTAAACAACAATGGAAGAGGTCATGACAGGTGTAACCACATTTCCATGGATGGATGCACACCTCAGATATTATTTGACTTAGTTTAACCAAGACTAACATTCTGCTTTTTCACTGCTGTAGCTGTAATAAATTAAACGTGGCTAAATACAGTCCTGCTCAAAAGTTTATAGAAGGGATATTATCTGTTTTATAAAACCCAGCCTATTTAATCACTGAACAATTAAATTCAGTGATTACAAGGAATGACATTACACTCAAATAGGCAGCCAGAAGAAATGATAGGTCAAACCTCTTAGGTCTATCTTTAATTTATAAACTCTATATTACACTCCTTTGTGCAAAATATGTATTCAAGGCACTTTTTTGTCCTGGTCTTGAAATCTATCTGTAAAATCAATTATCTCATCACCCCATGGGAGCTGACTGCAGGCCTCTCATTCATTGACCTTAATATTCTGTAAGGATCTGATAAAACAACTGAGGATTGATCTGTCAGGAGGAGTTTGCCAGATAAAGTCATCTTCTTCCTACCATGTCAATAGAAAGGTAAGTCTGCTTTGACACTTCCACAAACTGAACTGGTACTTTCAGTTTGCATCTGCTGTGATTTAGTCAGCTGTGTTAGGATGAAGTTTGAGACTAAATCAAACATTTACATTCCTGAATGCTTTTTTTTTTTCATGTAATGCATGTATCTTGGGCCACATTGTTGTCAATGGTTACCTACTCAGTATAGTCAATGGAGCCAAAGCAAGAACAGTGTTCTGAAGATAGTCATTGAACTGCTGACTAAATCATCTTCAAGATGCACATACACTTCTCCTTTTGTTTGTTGGTTTGTTCTATGCTTCTGTGTACAAAATGAAAACAAACAAGAAAACAAACTAAAAGTCCAATCTAATATTGTTAAAATTAATTAAATATCAGACTTGCACAGACAGTACCACTACTTAGCTTTCATACCTTAATACAGCCAAAATACCATCCACACTGACTATAGAATTGTGTACTTCAGCCTAACTATTGGCTTCATAACGTAAATTGCCACTAATAGTTCTATACATTTATTGAAAGAGTGTTTTCATGCCAGCCCTTAGATCTACAATTTTACATCCTTTTCCAGTCAGCTATTTACTGACTGTTTGCATGTTTTATCATTAAAATACTTTGTTTTGAATTCTCTAATATTTTTAGGATTTTTTTTTCCAAAGGTTAACAGCAGTCAAAAATTGGGTTTCTTCAGACCAATTTAAAAATGATTTTCCACACATTCCTCCCTGTGTCTTTTGCAGCCTTTACTCTTATGTTATAAGCCTTATTATGCTGGGATTTTTGTGATGAAGTTCAAATGGATAGGAATGAGAGCCGAACTCAGTTACCATCACTGGTTTAGTTTCTATTCCAATCTACTTTTGATGGAGAAGGGTACCTCAGAATACAGTCACTGCTTTATTCCAGCTGCTGGGAACACAGTGGAAAATTCAACTGAGAAGTTCTTTGATAGTTTTAGGCATATATTTTAAATATTTCAGCCCCTCTTAGACACCTTAATGAAAGCCCCAAGGCCTGAAAGCAACTGTTGGGAGCTGAAAGTAAAAGAAAGCATTTGCTAAGTAAGAAGCAAGCCTTTCTTACAGCTGGGTGCAGTGAAATGCCAGTAGAATTACTTCATCCATTAATAGATAGGTTTTGTTTCCTTCCTAAAGAGAGACTCATCCATGAGAAAATTTCTAAAAAGGCTTCAGACTTGCTTTTAAACCTTATGCTCACATTAATTGTCTTCATATTTTACTATTCAATTTGTGAATGTGACTGACTATGGTCACACAATAATGAGAGTGCATTACAACTGCAGAATAAGGATCAGTTAAAGGCAAAAAACCCTTTAAAAATCTCAAGAATTTTTATGTTTAAATACGGTTTTATTCAGAAATATCATAATTGTAAGAAAACAAGAAAAATAAAACCACTATATATATCAGTTTGCATCTCATTTATTTGCTTTAGGTCAAATATTCTTGAAGAATTAACTCAACCATTTCACCTGCAAATATGTAAATCTAAGACTTCAAACTGCTGAGATGGAGGCCCCTTTAGAGGACTCTATGAAATTGTCTTGCAAAGCTTTAAGTATTTCCCTTGGGTTTTACCATACACAACCGTCATCACCAGGAGCCAAGGGCCTTCACATTCCTAATATTCACCAAACTAAACCACTGCAGATCTGCCTGAGTCTCCATGCACAAAATTCTCCTTCTGACTGAGAGCACCAATGCACTGTGTTGAAATCTAAACGTTTCTTTCCTATAACAGGGCTGTGAGATGTATGATATATAAAAATTTGTGTATCCAATCTGTCCAGTATATTTCTTTTTCAACAAAAGGCTAAGTGAAAAAACCCTGGGTTCAGGGTTTGCCCAACCAGCCTTCCATATTATAATTTTGAGATAAGGTCAAAATTTGCAATCAAAAGAGCTAGGCCAGTGAGGAGATGACACCCCACTTGGGAGGAGGACTGCCATTCACAAGGTGATCAGGAGCTGATACCGATCTGAGTGGACACCATGGAAACCAGATGAAATCATCGCCAGATACCCAGTTCCAAAAATCCATTCAGAAAACCTAAGCTCTTCCTGGAACTCTCTTCAAAACCAAATCAACCTAAGAAAAAGTACATGCATGTGTATCTTGGACCTGGACACAATGGACTTGGCCTCCGGGCACAAAAACCCCATAAAAACCCCTGGCTTCAGCCACTGTGTGTGGAGGTGGTGGACAGCACGCTTGGTGCGGCTCCCCCATCTTTCACCCAACCTCGATTGAAGTTGTTTTTTTTTATTTCTTTTATCATGGTTTCTTTAAAATTGTTGTTGGGATCGTGGAATAAATTGCTTGATATTAACTTTGATTTCAATTCATTTATAACAGGGCTAAATAACTATCTCCTATATTTAGATATAAATATTTTACATAATTCCAATAAACTTAATCAATATTGTGGGTTTTTTTTCATGTGCATACTTCACAGCAAATCAGAAATTATCAATCCCATCTCTGGTTCTATGCCAAGAAAGCCCAGTCAGGATTGTGCACAGAACCATGCACAGTCTAAGAATCATCTTTTCTTACCAGTTTATTTATTATCTGGGACTGCTATATCCTACATTGTGTATAGCTGAACTACTAACACTTAAGCTTCTGAGCAACATCTTAGAATTGATTCCAGCTGATGTCAGGCTAGGGTGAGATGGAAGCATCATGCCACATCATCAGCAATCTAGCAAATATGTAGTGAAACTCTGGCTCTTTAAGTGTTCATTTAATCACATGCTAATAGTAACAAATAGGATGTAAATAAGCTGTTTTCCTTCCTGACATTTCTATATACTTTTTAACATAGTGCTCTTTCTGTGAAAGCATCAGACACTCTCACATCTACAGAACTTCCTTCCTAACCCCAGATTAGGGTGAGGAAGAGAAATTAAAACACTGTAGTTATTTAAAACTCAGAGGTGAAGAAGGTTCTCTGGAGATGCAGGTTTCAATCAGAAACAAAATTAATGTTGCAGAGAATTAAATCTAGTCCCTGATGTGGAACCTGTAGAGCCAGTGTAGAGTTTGGCATGACAAATGTCCTGATAAATGTCATGATTTACCAGTGTCCAGGCTCCTTGGTCTTATCCAGCCCATTAGAAAAAAATATCTACTCAAGGCTGCTAGAAACATTCAGACATTCCTGGATGAAGTCAATGAGATGCTAATGTCATATGAGATATAAAACCAGAGCACATCTCATGTTCTTAAGAATAAAACTGTCAGATGTACTTCTGATTGAAACTTTTGGTCTTATTTAGTTCTGGAAGAGAAATGCCACTTTCTTCAGTACAGGGAAGCCATTTTGGCTTATGGTAGTTCTTGCTGTACCTTGAACAAAACAACATTCTCTACTATCCTCATTAGATTTCAGAGCCCCACAACTTTTGGTTTCTCTGGGGTGTTAAAATGGTCCCTCTAACTGTATCCATTTCTGAAAAAAAAAACCCTGTTATTCATCCTCTCTACAGCAGTATTGCCAAAAGCTCAGCTGGCTGTCTTTAGATTCATGCAACATGTTAAACCCTACTGAGAAATTGGCTGCCTGCTTTCATTTGCCCGTGAAGAGTTACTGTTTGTTATTTTTATGGTGTATTTTTTGTATTTCCTTAGCTTGAAATAAAAATTATCCAGTTGAATATATGCATGTCTGATATTTTGGTTTATTTTACTGGTTTAACACCAGCTGGCTACTTAGGAACACGGAACTGCTTACTTATTCTCCCTCTTAGGTGGGATGAGGGAGAGAGTCAGAAGACTAAAGTGAGAAAATTTGTGGGTTGAGGCAGAGAAAATTTAATAAATAATGCAAAAGCCATGACCACAAGCAAAGCAGAATAAGGAATTCATTCCCTACTTCTTATTCTGAGGCAGGTGTTCAGCCATCCCCAGAAAAACCAGGCTCCATCACATGTAATGTTTACTTGGGAAGACAAACATATGTACCCTCAATGTTTCCCTGCTTCTTCCTTCTTCCCCCAGTTTTATATGCAGACTTTGATGCCATATGGTATGGAACATCCCTTTGGTCAGTTCATGTCAGCTCTCCTGGATCTGCCTGCTCCCAATTTCTTATGCCTACTCACTGGTGGGGTGGTGTGAGGAGCAGAAAAGACCTTGACTCCTCATAAGCACTGCTTGGTGATAACAGAATCACTGAATGGGTGAAGTTTGAAGGGATTATTGCCTCCAGCTTCCTCATTCACACAGGGTCATCCTAGAGCACATTGCACAGGATTGCGTCCAGACAGCTCTTGAGTGTTTCCAAAGCAAAAAATTCCACAACCTCTCTGGGAAGTCACCCACAAAGTAGACAAGAATTTCTTCCTCATGTTCAGGGCAACCTTCTGCGCATCAGTTTCTGCCTGTTACCTTTCATCCTATTGCTTGGCACCACTGAGCAGAGCCTGGATCCTTCCTCCTGTTACCCTCATGTGTCAGATATCAACAGACATTGATGAGGCCTTTTCTCCTTTGTCTCTTCTCAAGGCGGAACAGGCCCAATTCCCTCAGCCTTTCCTCAGAGAGATGCTCCAGACCCTTTGTCACCTTCCACTGGACTTGTTCCAGGAGCTCCAGGTCTCTCTTGTACTGAGGAGCCCAGAACTCCAGCTGTGGCCTCACCAGGGCTGAGTAGAGGGACAGGATCACCTCCCTTGACCTGCTGGCAATGCTCTTCCTAATGCACCCAGGACACCACTGGCCTGCCTGGCCCCCAGGGCACACTGCTGGCTCAGGGACAACTTCTTGTTACAAAATTAGTTTGTAGCAAAAAAAGATCCCTGAATTTTCAATACTGTTTCCAGCACAAAGTCAAAACAGCTCCTATTAGCAATTATGGAGAAAAATTAACTCTATCCCAATCAAAACCAGCAGAAGTAGACAAGTGATAATTGTGAGAAAATCAACAGTCAATAGAAAAGGAACAAGACAGTTCTAATACTAGGCTGTCAAAAGGAAGTGTTGTCTGGTAATTCTGGGTAAGTCAAGACAGTATAAATGTTCTAGAAGGAACTATGAAAATAAGCACTGATAAATTATGTTTTCACCTCTGTGTCATTCCTTTTTTTTCCAGAAATGCACATAGATAATGATTTACATAGATTTATTTATTTATTTATTTATTTGAACCAAGGTCTCCTAAGATATCATTAGATTATTATTGCTATATGGATTTAATTTATAACTGCTTTCCAAGTATTAAAAAATTATTAAAAAGGCATGCTTATATTTTCTATTTGATCAGTTGTGCACATCTGTCTTTGAACTATGTGGAAACAAACCCACTATTTGGTTTAACAGTTCTCTTCTGATGTGTGCAGTATGCATTATTTAAATGAATTTGAATACTAGTGACTTGTCAGAAGATACAAAAACACCAAGATGTGCATCAGTTTCAAAGGAAAATTAATTTTACTTTAAAAAAATTCATCTAGTTTAAGAACATCAACATATTCCAACATACTTTTCTCATAATGCTATTGACATACAGTGAGTCATCACTGACATTAAAGATATTGTCTTTTTACTGTCTGTGTGTATAAAGAGTCTGAGGGCTGTCTTTGTGTACTAATCAAATTGCAGTTTGAGAGACTCTACATTCCTTAATTTTCCGCTGTTGTTACAAGATATTTTTTCTGCAGTTCCAGGTCTTACTTGCTAAAGACCTTCGCTGTTTACAAAAATTACTTCCAAACTGCTTTGTAATATTTTTAAAGCAAAAATATATTTGTAAAAGTGTGAGAGAATGTCTTCTGCACCAGACGATGCTTAAAAATAATCAGTTAAAAAACCCAAAGACAATAAGTAGTTAATTTGAAAATCAGTTCTTCCTAAAGCAGTCTTCAGTCTTTAAAGTAAATTACAATAAAATAACCCCCAATTTTACACGTCAGTTACTCTTTTGCCATGATTTTCTTCACACAGACAAAAGTCAGAGCAGACATATCAAGAATGGTGGGGTAATAACTGTAATAAAATAAATGTATCAGTGGATGAAACGGAAAAAGAGCAGCTAATATTTACTAAATTCAAACTCAATTCTACAACCACCTGTATCTTATTTAAAGCAGATCAAACCATTGTCTAGGATTTTGACAAGAGTAAATTAGGACAAGTTCCAAGCTAATAGGATGCCAGTTCTGTAAATGACATCAAAGACTTCTCTGCTTGCAAAATAAATAAATCCCAGTTCTTTAAAATCATTTTGTGGCAACTCTGGATTTATAAGGATCTTTTTCTTGACTGTAGCTCACTGTTCCTCCTGTTGTACATCCTAATCAAATTTGCATTTTTTAATGAGTTAATATTTACTGTCTTTTCTTTCAAAGTGAAGAGAAAGAAGTGATGGTAGGATGGCTCACAGGCAGCTAGACATAAACCTCACCCATCCTTTTTAAAGTAGAAATACAGAAATGAAGAATTTATGTCACATATATTTAGAGGCCACTACATTGTCTTTTGCTGCCTTCTTTGTGTTTTAAATATGACTCTTGAGAGTGACCCTGCATTGTTGCTACTTAGGATTGCAACTGGAATTAGTACAGCGTGATTGACAATCGGTGCTGTCCTAGAGTGACTACACTAGGACAGGTGCCCAGGGGAAAATCATTTCCCTTGATATCAAAAATACTTCAAGCTTTCTGCAGTACTGTTGCAAGAAGTCTGCTGTGCTGGAGTCATCCCCTTCCAGGCAACCTGTCTTCTGGTAATATTCTGAAAATGCCGTTACACTGTATGCCAATTGTACGGACTGTTTGTGTAGGCAACTTGTTTGCAGACTGCCAATCTGTCCATCAGGCCTATGAAACATAACACACAGAGCCCAGAAGCAGCTCAGGTTCAGGGCAGTTTGCTTAAAACCAGACATGGGATCTGTTCTGGTTTTCTTTCTGAAGGTCAGAAACACAATCACCCTGTGAAAGGGGAAACCACAAAAGGATTTTAGGAAACAGCAAGGCAAAATTAATTTCTTCGTATGAGCAAACCCAGTTTTGGCAGTCTGCATTAAGACACAAATCTGCTCATGTAAGGTCTTTGTTCTGTATCTCTTATGATATAAAAGGACAAACATTCTACACTAAAATATCACATGTGAAAAGGACTCAAAGCCTGTAATAGAATGTTAGAGAATGAGTCTGAAGAACTTTAAAACTAGGTCATGAAAGAATGTAATTTCTTTTCTTTTTGCTGATTTAAATCTTCACTTAAAGAGTCTTAAGCTTGCACATTTTCTGGAAAACTCTACCATTGTCCAAAGATCATGCTGTAGTTTCGGTAAGTTCTGGCCAAGCCAAGGCATACGTTGCATATGCCCAGTTGTAATCACAGTGTGCTACCTACATGATGAGCAGATGGATACTATTCCCTGTAAAGGATGTATCACTGACTTGCCCCAGTCCTACACTGGAAGAATTCTGGGGTAGGGTGTGACTCTGCACAGCACAATGGTTCTTTTTTTCTCAAGAACTCTTAAGTCAGTCTAGGATTAATCTAAAGTGCATGTGTTCTTTGGGGAATAGTGAAGAAATTAAAAGTGTAGAAGAGGAAAAAAAGAAAATTTATTTTTACATTCACTGGGTTTTTCTGGACTAAAAACTCATTCTTTGTTGAGGTATTCATCACACAGGATTGTGGTGCTGGCTGTGTCTGTGTGTATGCAAACACATATGAAAGAACAAAGCTGTCCCAATTTGCTGGCCTCCTTTATCTTCTTCATACAGATGGATATGCTTTGCTGCATCATTTCTATGTTAAGATACAACCTATTACTCATATTATGGCCAGATGTAGGGTTCACCTGTGTGTTTGACTTACAAGCTGTTGAAACCTACAAGAATGACTGAGGATGATGTACCAAAGCAACAGCTGGACTGAGTGGGTGCTGCCACCATGCTGTCATGTGCTGAGGGACTGGGAAGGAGTCAATGATGATTTAACAAGAAAGGAGGGGACTATGAAGAGGAAGAGAAGCATTGTAGGAGCCGACTACATACAGCTCACACTTGGAGGCAGCTGGGCTTACTGCGAATGTGTAATGAATACACATTTTCCACTAGTGATGGGCTGATCTAAGACCATATGGTAGTTGCTTTATTCTCTCTTGTCCATTTTGAAGGATAGTGTTGCAACGCCCAGGTACAGATGTATTACAGGTTTGTAGATGGAATGGGAGGTCAAAAATGTTTTAACAGTCCACAGCTTTCTTTCAGCTGGAAAAGTTCATGCATTTCTCTGTAACAATCCAACATCAATAATATATTCCCCAACATGGAAGGAATGAAAGGAAAATTATTACAAGAACTCTACATCTCTCCTGTCCCACTAGCTGGGGAAGCATCTTTCATTTTGAAAAGGAAAGGAAAAATTATTCTGTAAACATTCAAACATGAATGTTTGAATGAGGTGGAGATGTTTGCATACAGAAATTTCAGTTACTTTGGAAAAATTACCTACTCATTTTTGAAGAGACAGGAACAATAGTAAAGATTTGGGCTTCATTTGCACCTCTTATAGGTGGAAAAAAAAATTGTATCAGAGCTCTGGACCACCAGTGGTCTCAACAGCAAGAGTTCTTTCGAAAGCCAATAGAGACACAAAAAACACAGAACTGAGTACAGTGGTTTTGTGAAGAGAAACTAAACTTTCTACCTAGCTGATGACCTTCCTTGTGCTTTTTCACAAAAAATCTTTGAATATTTTTATCAGAGATGAAGGATCCCAATAAGATACAACGATTTGGCTTTATTTCTCATAGTTTTCCTGCCTAAAACTAATGGAATATATCAGCTCAAATCACATAGAGCCAGTTTGAATCAGAGTGAGTATCCCATATCTGTGAGATATTTTAGCAGGCCACAAGAAAGGTTTCATGTTATCTGGGTTCCAGAAGCATCAGAATTTCATATTGAGAAGCTTATGTACAGTATGACCCTGTTAAACACCCAGGAATAAAGGTCTCATTCTGTCTATATGTTACAAAGCTGTTTCTAGTGAGAGTCTTTTGCAGTCAGGTATATTCTACTTCATGGGCTAGTATGATAGGAAGCCCACCCTCTGCTCAGGCAGGTGGTGAAATGAAGTCACAAACACAAAAGAGGCTTTGTAAAGTAGTTAGCAGAAAAAGGAGGGGAAAATAATCTCTTTTTCTTTTTTCATGGTACAATAACATCTTTCACTTCAGGATCTCAAAGCACTTTAGAAGCACTGTAATTAAGCTTCCAAACTCCCCATGTAGTATAAAAGATTTTTAATGCCTTTTAGCAAGGGAAGAGAATAAAAATGAGCTGGAAATAAACTGGTGTTTGCTCATTTAATTCATAATGAGAAGAAAAATATGCACAGCTTAATAATTGCTTTTATTTTAATTGTTCATAAGGAGCAATCTTTTCCCTTCCCACCCTAATTATGGAATAGACAGATACCATAGTGTGAAAAGCTGGAGAGCCTGGGATCACCCATAGCATGACAGGTTAATTCCATAAATGCTTTCTTCCCTAGATCTTCCAACATTTTATAGGAGGTCTTTTCATCCACTGTTTTCTCCTGATTTAGTGTTTCAATATACCTTCCTTGACATACTTTTACTCTCTCAAGTGTGTTGATTCTTTTTTAATATTGTGTCAAGATCTCAGCAGAGAGAGGAAGGGAAAAAAGATGTGTTGTATCAATTGAAGAGTAAAGAATTTATTGTGACTTAGTCTTCATTCAAGACGAAACATAAACATTGAAGTAAATGAGAGGAAAATGAGAAATAACAGCACTTCATGTGGTTATGAAATATCTTGAAACTAAAGCATGAGCTGAAACGATTTTGTTGTCCTAAAGAACAGTTTGTTCTTTCCTTTACTCTGTTATCGCAATAGTCTACTAGGAAATCTCTCAGCAGGGAACATTTTCATGTCAGAATGTTGTATTTTTAGTCAATCGATTGGCCCTCTACCAGGGCAGAGGGTTAGCTGCCCTTCAAACTGGAAGAGACATCTGCAGCCAGAAGAGTGTCTCCATTTATACTTGGCAAGACAGAAATGACAGTGTCTACCTTTGTGCACTGCAAGTTCAGCCTCTGTTAGCAGGGGTCAGGAAGCATTATCTCCCATCACAAAGTGCACACAGAAGTTCAGCTCAAAGTTACCACAGTCTTTCAGGAACGGTTTGTGGATGTTCTTTATTTTTCTGCTTCTGCACCCAACACACCTATTGGAGTGATTCCTGGGTTTTGCATTCTTTGTGTGTGCATGTATGTGTGTGAATGTGTGTTAACTGATCATGCTGCAAGACCCTAGGAGAGGAGCTCTATCTGTGCTATGATTTTGTAAAACACTGGACACACCAGGAACTCAGTGGCGTCCTCTTACTCCACTGGTGCAACAAGCCATTATTTTGAACTGGTAAGAACAGCAACAGTATGAAGTTATCTTATTTTTCTTCAGTATCTTAAAACTTCCTCAGGAAAATGACTCATCTGTAGCTATTATATGCTGGTTTTTACCTTTGATACCATAGCAATCTAACCCTGAAACAATAGAGAGTGTTCTCTACACCTTAAAAAGAAACATCTCTCCTGGGCACATCACTCTTCTTGCAACTGTCTGTTCTGTGAAGTGACCCAGAAAATGTAAAGGTGAAGCTTGTTTTATGCTCTATAGCTGCCCTGTTAACCTATTTTGAGACCACTAGTGTATTAAATGTTTTGTGTTTGGAATTTTTTTTCCTAATCTGATTGATTTAAATACATTTTATAGTTGATAACTGCACAAAATCAGTTTATTCAGTGGTAATGGACCAGCAGCAGCAGAACCTATGACTCAGCAGGAATGGGCAGTGAACTAGAACCACCACTCATTGCAATGAAGGGAGCAGTGGGCAGTCCAGCTTCTATTTCAGACCACCTCAATTAGAGTCTCACAACACTGCTGTCACAGGCCAACAGTCTCTGATCTCTTTTTTTCACTTGTCACCTTTTATAGCTGGGTTAGCCAACACTCATTCTCAAACTGGATGCCTTGAGAATCTATCAAGGAAAAATGCTGTATGAAGAGGCATTTAGTTGACACCAGAGCACAAGGATATATACACTCTTAAACACATCAGTGTTGCTGAAGAAATAGTAAACCCTTCACTATGAAGAAAGAAGGGATGGAAGGAGGGAAGGAGGGAAGGAGAG
Source organism: Pycnonotus jocosus (assembly GCA_013400435.1). NCBI lineage: Eukaryota > Metazoa > Chordata > Aves > Passeriformes > Pycnonotidae > Pycnonotus > Pycnonotus jocosus. Next base: position 34,607 of record VWYP01033188.1, read on the forward strand.
AACAAGTCCTTCACTATGTTACAGAGAAAGAAAGAAAGACTAAGCCTTTCATTATGTTACAGCAAAAGAAAGAAAGAAAAAAAGAAAGAGTAAGCCCTGATTTAGTGACAGTTACAGGATTTATGGTGCATCTCTTCTTATGTATTGCTTTTCACTTACATAAAAATAAGCTTTCTTAGCATTTTATATGTTCTGTCTATTTGTGCTTTTCTGGCATAATTGTTAGAATGACTTACAACTGTTAAGTATATTTTATACTTAATCATGACATGAACAGAGAGACTTGCAATGATCACTGGAAGATTATCTTAATTAACTAAATTTATAACTTGGCCTTTTTAAGTGTCAGTGCATCTGGACACAGATTTACTGGTGACAGTTTACTTTGCATCAAAGTCAATGTCAGGACCTCTGCACTCTTACCCAGTAAGTCAGAGAGACAAACAGCAACATTTACTCACCCAGCAAATGAAAAGGATCAGCTTTGTGAATGCCCATTTTTACTTATGAAACATATCCCTCAAAATCTAATACATCTAGAGTCTAGTCCTCCTCTCATTGATGTCATGATAAGCCATGACTCCCCAGTGAAATCTGTAGGGTTATAGCAAAATCAGAATGGCTCCATATGCCCTCATTCTATTCTCATTTTGGCAGATTTTACAGTGTGTGTGCAACTGCCAAGTACAATGAATTTTCTCCCCATTTCCATTCACATAACTGATATCCCCACCTTGCCTTTGGGTTGATGTGTCAAATGATAACTAAAATAACATATCACCCCTAGCTAACAGAGATATCCTTGTGGGTAGGAAAAATTAAGTTGCTATACCACCAAGCCATATTTTTTGTTGGACAGGGTGGGCTCTGTGTGTGTGTGTTTGTGTGAGGACTCCTCATCTGTAATCTTGTCATCTCAACACCTTAACATGTCCTCTGCAAATACAGATGAAAACTAGCATATCAGTAATAGAAAAAGGTTCATTTGCATGAAGAATGGCAGCCTTATCAAGTTCTTAACAGCTCTATGTGATCCATTCAAGTGTATTTGGAGTAGCATGCAGGTGCCTAGAGAAAGGAGGGCTCCAAGCTGTCAAATCACTTACTGCAGTAAAAATAGGTGAAGAAGTTGATTAAATACAGTTGCTTACTAAATTCAGCTGAGTCTAAATGCAGCTGGAATGTGGATGAATGACAGAAGTGTGTGAGGGAATGGGAGCCACTCTATCACCTCCACTTGAGAATGCAGTTAACAGAGGGTTAGAGCACAAAGCCAAAAACCCCACAGATGGATCTAACTTGCCTCCAGTGTGACACAATCTGAAATAATCCCTCCTGTCTAGATTCTACATTACTGTTTTGAAGGTTTTTTTCCTTCAAAAAGACTGATTTCCAGATCTCACATAATTAAATATAGAAACAATAACCAGGATGATAACTGGGATTTTTCAGCCTGGAAAACAGAAGGTTCCAGGGTGATCTAGCTGTGGTCTTTCAGTACCTGAAGGGAGCCTACAAAAAAGATTGAGAGAGATTTTTTTACAGTCATATAGTAATAGGTCAAAGAAAACTGGTTTAAGATTGAAAGACGGTAGTTTAGATTAGATATTAGGAAAAAATTCTTTATTGTGAGGGTGGTGAGGCATTGGAACACGTTTTCCAGAGAAGCCGTCAATGGCTCATCCCTGGAAGTGTTCAAGGCTGGGTTGGATGGGGTTTGGAGCAACCTGGTCTAATGAATGTTGTCCTTCTCTCAGAATATTCTATGATTTTACTATATTAAAAGCTCACAGTGTTTTTATTTGGTGGTGGGATTTTACTCCAAGCTGGACTACAGCAGAGATTTTTAGTACCTTTTTAGTACCTCACCTTCAAGATACAGACACATCCACTTACTGCCTCTGCTAAATTACTAAATAAACTGAATGCAGGAGATCTTTGATCTGACAGAGGTCAACAGAGAATCTCACTTTGGTTAATGTTGAATTTGCAAGATTATATATAGAGTACTGTAAAAAGTATATGCATGGTTTGTAACATCAAGAAAATTATACAGGCAGGATGCTCACAAACGAGCTGTCTTCTCCCTCAGTTTGCTGTTAGGAACAGTAAACATAGGACCGATCAAATTCTAAGTCAGACTCTGCAAATGGATTTAGTTCACAAAAAATATCAAAACTGTGTTATTTTTTACTCATTAAAAATTTAAACCAAACAAAAAATCATAAATCATAGAAATATCATATATTTTTTAAATTATGTTATTTGCCTGAATGACTTTATTGTTTTTCCAAAGGTCACCCTGCTTGGCACACAAGAATATTTTTATTTTAGGAAAAAAGATAGCTTCCATAGGTCCATATTCTGCTTCATTCTTTTTGCTTCCAAAGGCATATTAAGACTCCCAAGGAAAACAAATATTTAGTTGATACTAACTGAAACACTAGCAATTTGTCATTGTAGAGATGAACACGACATTCAGAGTGCTTCAGTAAAGCTTCAGAAGGCTTAAAGCATCAGCACCTTGTTACTTAGAAGTTTCTCAATACATTTTCCATGTAGCCTCCCATGGGCAGCTCCACACAACTCTGGCTCTTTCTCTCCTCCTTCTGCAGTTCCAGCTCACTCCTTCCTGTCCTTGGCACAGCCACCTAACTCTGTCTGTCCCTCACATGACCTCCTGTCCCTTCCTCCTCACAGCACGGCCAGCAGACTCCAATGGACCACTCTGCCAGCCAACTCACTCTTTTATCACACCCACAGCTGTGAGGGCAAGGCTGTTCCCACTCTTTGGTAATCAACACAGCTCCAATATATCAAGGGCAAGATTGCCTTCAGCATTATCTCAATATGTCTTCCCACAGTAATTTTTACTCCAACAGGACAAAATGAACAACTCAAATGTTACTGCATCAGTAGTAACAGAAATTTATGTGATTAATTTTATTGAGTATGCTCGGTGAAATAGAGAACCAAGAGTATAAAAGCAGAGACATAGAGCATCTCTGTGCTCTGTCCCAAGTATTTTAACAGTAGTCACATATTAGTTTAAATCTGTTGATTAAATGAATATGCATAGGAAACATATATATAAATATATATAAATCTGTACATATGTGGAAATAATCAAACATACACTAGTATTTGGGTATGTCTGTGTATTCATAAAGAAAGAACAAGAGAAGGGGAATTGGGCTTGCAATTATGTGTTGTTGTTCCTTGACAAATGAAAGCCTAAA